>OY755252.1:53438614-53691114 GCA_963576725.1 Azorinus chamasolen
AAGATACTGTTTAAGTCATTTAGTTCTAGTGAAAAAAGTTTGATAACATTTGCAAACTGAGTGGATCCTGATAATACACCGAATAACTCGGCGTCTCATCAGGATCCAAACTGTTTGACATGCGTATTGCGCTTCTGTAAAGAAATTGAAGAAATAATGTATGAAGATATGACAATAGGCAACGCTTTGTTTTGTACAGGAAAGATTCCAAGGATTGGATATGTGACAGATATTGCTGCCACATAATCCCTGGCGCACTCTACAGATATTTCAGTACGGCGCCAGAGGGCTAATGAATCCATCTCCCATCCTTGCTAAGCACCGTATACATTTCTCGAAACTGTCCAAAATAGGCTAGTAATTGCTTTGTCACATTGCATCCGCTTAATTAAAACCGATCTTGATATAATTACAGTCATGTGTACGGGGTTTCCCGGCATTCGTCGGAAATGGTCCATATTAATTCGGTAACAATTTTCGACTACATTCCTCGTGAGTTAGTAGAATGGTTTTCCTTTTTTTCTAGGTGGAAAATCATTATTACTAGTGACTATTGGTTTTCATGCAGGTTCTCCGAAATCTGATTTTTCACTTTAGCCCAGAGGTTCAGAAATTAAAACATTTTCAAGAATAACTTTATTTCTCCATTAAACCCTATGTTGTGACTACTCTTTAGAATAATCTTAAAGAGTGGTCACAACATAGGGTTTTGTGAAGAAATTACACTTTCAGTATTTGAGTATGCATATTTATATGTTGCTCTGCAAAGTTTAACCACAACGTATTGTCGTACCCTAATGCAGCAGACACCAAGCAGTACAACGTTCATAGTCTAAAAACAAATAAACAAAGGTACAGTATCAACCAGATTGGACCCTGATTCAACGTCCATTTAATATATGGGCTCAGTTTGTCCCATGGCTACATAAACGAAAATAACACAACACATGGATAACAAATGCGCCAATTACGATAACCAGGAACATAAATCATTGACTATTAATAATTTGTGATCATGCTGTCGCTATTTTGGCTGTTCTGCGAAGCTATAGACTGGTTGCAATCGACTAGTATCTAATTACTGTCAGAATTAATGTTGTCTCAGATTTATTGATCCTTGTCGTATCAAATCTCTCCCAATTTAACACAAACAGTAATGTAGCTCCACAGTAATTTGTGTCTGTAATATTTCAAAGAGTATTATATTAAACACTTGTACACTTGTAGTTTTCATTAAGTATACAGTAAAACCTCTCTATAACGGCCACTAAATTACATCAAATATTTTGTGATAAAGGCAGGTGGTTGCTTAAAGCAAGGTGAAAGTAAAACAGAACGCTCCTATAGGAGCCATCTGCCCTTATATACCAACTAATTAACACAATTTAGTGGTCGTTATAGAAAGATGTACTGTAGTTACATTTAGCAAAATACTGTATAACCTTTCCTAAGCGGTTAATCATTTATTGACCATAGGATCATTAAAAGCAGGCGGCTGCTTGATGCAGGGAAAATGTACTGCAGACATATCCTATAAGATATTTCTCTATTACGTTTGACCTGCATTAAGCTACCAACTGCCTTACAAACTCACAATTAGACCTCTTTTTGATGGGCGCTTAAGACAATTTCTACTGTACTTATTCATTAAGTAGTTGCTATTTACATGCTTTCCGTATGGCCAATATCTCGTTCAATTTAAAAACAAAATAGCAATCTAGTTCCTAGATAATATGTGCCTGTTAGATTTCAAACAAAATATAAATTGATATAATTGTATTAACACATTAGTATATCGTAGCTTATTTTTAGACCCAACATCTTTAAATAAATCTACTGAAAAGGAGCATTTACTAGAAAAAGGACACTTTTCAAAATGTGTAGTTTTGAAACTATTATGATCACAATGGTTTCAAAAAGTGACTTTTAAAGAGGCTTCAAACGACGTCAATATGAGGGAATTGGTTTAAAATACCAAAAAATAACATAATGCATTGTCAAATCAAATAGATAATTTGTAAAACATTAGCACACAAAGCAGACCAAATTAACCAGATTTCTATAGGAGCTATACGATCTGGGTCTATTCTGTTTGCAAAGGTGTGTAAATACGGCATGACCAAGTAAAGGGTTGATACATGTCGAGAATTTTGCAGAATTACGTTCCAGCTCATGTAAGCCTGTACTTCATAGATGCGTATTCTAATACCTTTGCAAACACAGTAGACCCAGATCAGGGTATATTATGTTTGCTTCTTGAATTATATAGATATGATTCTATAGTTTTGACCTGGGTCGATACCTTTCTTGTTCATGTATCATTATAAATATTAAGCTTATTGATATACATGATACCATTATTTCGTACATGAATATTCATAGAGTAAAGGGTTAAGATCAATTTTCTGGCTGCATTTCCCTAAATATGCATTGTATTTGTCATCTAAAGGGTGCGTTTCTGTACGATACCTTGCCAGTATGACCATATAAGAACAGCATATGCGACAAGCAATGTAGACTACCAGAGGACGAGATCAAGAGTGTCGTGTCTACGTTTCTGCTTATGTTCCTTTATATGAGACATTCTGCACAAATATGATATGCAAGATCTCCAGTGTTTGATTACATTCTCATGAATATTCATATACATGTAGGAGATAATGACACCATAACTGTTGATTAATACAATGACAAATGAACACACACATGTTTGGTAATGACATCAGATCTATATGCATTCATAAGCAAACAGAGCAATCAGACGGCTCCCGTATGAGCTGACTAATATGGGCTTTTAACTCGTTTCAAGGGTGTTAAGAGGCGTGTCTAAAGAGAGAAATGTTACATGCTTCATGAACCATTTGAAAAATATAATGAGATAAAAATAAGTTTAACTGTTTTAACCTCTTACTCCATTAATACACCTTTCTACGCATTTGCAAACAGAGCAGATCCAAATCAAACGGCCCCTATAGGAGCCATCTTATCGGGGTCTGCTATGTTTGAGTATGATATACAATTAAACCTCTCTATAACGGCCACTAAATGGTGTTAATTAGTTGGTATTTAGGGCAGGTGGCTGCTTAAAGCAAGGTGAAAGTAAACAGAACGCTCCTATAGGAGCGTTCTGTTTTACTTCCACCTTGCTTTAAGCAGCCACATGCCTTTAACACAAACTACTTGATGTAATTTAGTGGCCGTTATAGAGGGGTCTTACTGTAATAGATATGGTAATGTAGGAACTGTTTGATTAGGATATGCCCTGTTTGCTGATGAAATAGTCTAGATTTAATTCTACAAGTGTCTATACCATAGTCAGAATGTCTCTTGCTTATATATCTTTATGAAAGCGCATGTTATGGATATTAATATGTATCATTATTTCTTACATTGATATTCATCACATACAACCTCAATTGAATGATATACATGTTTCATTCCCAAGGGCTGATCAATCGGAACTCATCAGCTATATTCGAACGAAATGATCGTGTTTTCCGGACAGAGCCGAGTAGTTACGATTATGTGCTGATAATTTAAACACCGCTCCCTGTTCTAAGTATAACAGCTACATTATACCCCATACGCATTTATGAGAGAAGGCTGTCAGATTTATTGGTTCGACGTCAGAAAACTTCCAGCAATGTACCCAGGGACTCATTATTTGTTCTCTTACTTTAATGTGTGTAGCTGTCGACTCGCACCGATGAAGTAAGTCGCAGTTTAACCCCTTATCCTATAGAGACACCTTTAAACGTCTTTGCGACCAGAGTACACCCAGATCAGACGGCGCCTGTAGGTACCGTTCGTTCAGGAACTGCTCTGTCTGCTTAAGAAATAATATAAATGCGATTCTACAGTTTTGTCATGGCCACACACTCCTGTGTTCAGCTGATTAATATAAGTGTGATTGTACAGTTTTGTCATGACCACACAATCCTGTGTTCAGCTGATTAATACAAATGTGATTGTACAGTTTTGTCATGGCCACACAATCCTGTGTTCAGCTGATTAATATAAGTGTGATTGTACAGTTTTGTCATGTCCACACAATCCTGTGTTCAGCTGATTAATATAAGTGTGATTGTACAGTTTTGTCATGTCCACACAATCCTGTGTTCAGCTGATTAATATAAATGTGATTCAAGTTTTGTCATGGCCACATAATCCTGTGTTCAGCTGATTAATATAAATGTGATTGTACAGTTTTGTCATGGCCACACAATCCTGTGTTCAGCTGATTAATATAACTGTGATTGTACAGTTTTGTCATGGCCACACATTCCTGTGTTCAGCTGATTAATATAAATGTGATTCAAGTTTTGTCATGGCCACACAATCCTGTGTTCAGCTGATTAATATAAGTGTGATTGTACAGTTTTGTCATGACCACACAATCCTGTGTTCAGCTGATTAATATTTATGGTTTGGCAGTGTATAAGTTAAAACAGAACTATATTCTATTACTGATTTGTATTGGGTATTTCTTTCCAGAGACCCAAACACATGCAAACCAGTGTCGAGTCCGAGGAGACGCTCATATTTGTCTAAAATGATTTAATCATTAATATTCATGTAAGAAATGATAAATCGTAAAATATAATTAGATTATTATTTTCAAATATCATATTAGACTAACAAATGCATTTTTACTAAAACAGAAACAGTACCTATATTATTCCATTAGCAAACAGAGCAGATCCTGTTAAGACGGTTCCTATAGGAGCCGTCTGATCTGAGTGTTTTCTGTTTGCGAAGGTGTAGTAAGACATTTAGAATTATGGAGTAGAGGTATAACCTAATATATGACGTATGTATGACGTATCTATGACGTATTTATGGAGTAAAGCGTTATACGCAGCTAGAATTAAAGTACATATACGAGTCCGGCGGGAAACACCACATACAAAACACGCAGTCGCCTGAACAGCACCACGACAAAAAGTAAATGTAAATGCACACAAAGAGACGCACAAAGACATAACGAACAAACAATAGAGGGGAGATGGAAGTACCGCCTTGGAACGGTGTAGCGACAACATCCACTTCTACTATCCTCTTCAGCTATTCAGGTATCATTATAATGTATCTATAAACATTGGAGACTTTAAAGCAGTTTGGTGCTTATGCCGGACAAAGGTAATGCCTTTCCTGTGTAACCATTATCCTGGGTCAAGGACAAACTACAGTCTTAAAATGTTATACGAATAGAGCAACAGATAAAGGTGCCTTAAAGACCAACAATAAGTAAACCTCTTTTTGATGATCATTTTGAACAGACATGTTCTACTGTATATATCAAACAGTCGGTTCAACACTGCAACCGGTGACTGGCTTTTACAACAATGATTAACTGCAAGGACCATACAAATCAAATTAACATGGTTTAAATAATACTGAGACATTAGATTTCCTACATTGAAAACAAACTTCCGTCGTGAATTCCCATGGCCTGAATCCAGGAATTATATCTCAATGTGCCTTTTACATTAGCCTGCTAAACGCGACCTGGCTGGCAGTTGCAAACAGCAGGGATAAAGGTGGGATGCCGAGTAACCGAGTAACTCGCCCTCTCAGTAGGACCCGAGCTGTTTGACACTGGTTAGTAGCTTTTCAAAGGTTTGAATAAATCGAAAGCAAGTGACGTGTGCAGTAGATCAACGCTTGTGGCGCCATTTGTTTTCAGCAGGTTATGAGTTAAACCCCAGCTGTAGACATGTTACAAATGGTCCTAATTTTCTAAACCATTTCCATCACAGCTGTCTGCAACAATTGAGATACAAAGCTCCCGAAAAGACTATTCTACTCTCTGCATAAACCATTTACCTGACGAATATTCACATAATAATTTTTATAATGACACCATGAATATTAATTATCTGATTTTACAATAATGGAATATGAACAGAAGGAATTTTGGTCATGGCAGAAATTGTGGAATATTATCTATATAAGTACATAAGCGAACAGAACAGACCCTGATCAGACAGCTCCAGCAGACGCCATTTGATCTGGGTCTATTCTTCTGGAAAATGCTTAAAAGGTATAAGGTCAAGATTTAACCAGACATGCAATAACTCATTTTAATCATTTCAACATACAATTTACAAATGGACTACATGTATTCCAAAATTCAAAAAGGCCACGAATACCATGAATATTCGGGAATACTTGCCAGCAAATGTAACATGACAAACAGTGCAGACCCTGATGAGAAGGATCCTCTAGGGACCCTCTCATCTGGGTCTACGTCGTTTGCAAAGGGTATACGTGACTCTTGTCTCACACTGAAACGACGGTTAACTACGATCGTATATTGAGAATTTGGTGAATATTTAATCCAAATAGTAAGTCAGATATTTTAATTATTAAGAGTTGGATGGTTGCTTCTTTTAAAAGTCAAATGTAAGAGCCACATTAAGGGACAATACCATTTAATTTGTCTTAGTTCCGCCATTTGCTTTTTATTTTTGACACATGCCATTTTATTACATTTCCGAAACGTTTTAGCAATGGTAGCTCCGGACGACAGAAAAAAACAATGGTATATTCTACGGCAACGTGTTACTTAATGCAGAACGAAAGTAATGGAGAAAGCTTGCTCCTATGAGAGTTTCATGCAATGGAGAAAGGTCGCTCCTATGGGAGTTGCATGCAATGGAGAAAGGTCGCTCCTATGGGAGCTTCATGCATGATGTTCGTCCTGTATTAAGGTACCATCTTCCTTAACCCTTTCCTCCATAAATACACCTTTCTACGCCTCTGCAATAACCACTTCTTGAAACCATTGTGTTAATTCTAAAATTTCACTTTTCTCTTGTAAATGATCCTTTTGGGTAGATTCATTCAAAAGAGATTTGGTCTAAAAATAGCCTATGGAGGAAAGGGTTAAGGTCACAGTGCACATTAGATTTATGTTAAGTGGTGTCATTATATAGCAGTATTACTGTATCTGCACAGGACAGATCAGATGCGTTACTTAAAACATTTTCAAGAATAATTTCTTGATTTCTCCACCAAACCCTATGTTGGGATCACTCCTCTTCGAGAGGATTCTAAAGAGTGGTCACAGCATAGTTGAGAAATGAGGATTTTAGTACTTGAGTACACACCCTTTATCTGTTGGATTTTAGTACTTGAGTACACACCCTTTATCTGTTGCTCTAATATGACATTCAACCGTGATTGTTCTTGACGACGCTGTCAGCGAAGTTGACATATTTATGTGTGTTCAGTCACTGCCGGGAATCCATATCCTGCTTTTGGTTATATTATTAACTGTTTCGGTGCCAACTTTCTAATTGTCGTCTGGGGCCTGATTTTGTGTAACCCTTTGCTCCATAATTATTCATGCGAGAGAAATAGTGACGTTATCACTATTGATTAGAGTAAATAGTGACGTTATCAATATTGATTAGAGTAAATAGTGACGTTATCACTATTGATTAGAGTAAATGTATTTTTATAATGGCACATGGACACGGGAAGTTTTGGCCTCAGTAGAAACTGTAGAATTATATCTATATAATTCCATAAGCAAACAGAGCAGACCACGAACAATCATTGAGTAAAGGATTAAAAATAGGATCCAGACGACAATTAGAAAGTTGGCATTGGAACAGGTCTGCTCTGTTAGCTAGTGGAATATAGATCTGTTTCTTACTTTCAAAAATGGCTACAATATCCCACCTTCCATATTTTATTATAACCAGTTTGTCCATGAACATTCAGTTGGTATTGAAATATGTTATACATATGGAACAGGGAAACATTAAATCAAAAGGAAGCAAACAAAATGTAGCAGCTACATTTGCGATCAAAGGTGACAAAAGTGATTCTTTTACTCTAAATATAGCATATATTTCCAGTGAGATGTCTTAGATAGATGTTTAGTGTTCAATCCCCCGGTAGCCTTATCCAGTCCACTTGAGGAGCCGTCTGATCTGGGTCTGCTCTGTTTGGTAGTGAAATATCTGTTTCTTTACTTCCTAAATTGGCTACAATGTTCCACCTTCCATATTTCATTATAACTATTTTGTCCATGAATACTCAGTAGGCATAGGCACTGAAGTTTGGAACAAATACAGAACAGGCAAAGTGTTAAAACAAGTTTTAAAATGGTTTCTGGTGCGGACCCTTATAACATGTTGAGTTACTCGAAGTCTCATCTGGATCTGAAGTGTTTGCAAAAAGTTATTACAAAGTGCGAATGAGCTTTAGGAACAGAGCTGCAAGAACTGCTGAACAGGTTATAAAACAATTCTTCTCGCTTTTCACTATATCTTCAAACCATGTACAATTTCTGATAGACTAACCTCTACCTGACTCCCTTTTGCCAGCAGATTGGCGTCTCATCAGGATCCAAACTGTTTGACACTCGGCCAGTATTATCCTACCAGCAGATTGGCGTCTCATCAGGATCCAAACTGTTTGACACTGTTTGACACTAGGTCAGTATTATCCCACAAGCAGATTGGCGTCTCATCAGGATCCAAACTGTTTGTCAGTCGGTCAGTATTATACTATAAGCAAGATCAAATCGGAAGGAGTCGCCATTGCACGAGAATCGACTTTAAGTAGATATTATATTTTTAAAGCGGGGTCAATAATACATGTACAATAGAACCTAGCAACAATCAAAAAGAGGTCTAACTATGGGTCTGTATGCGGTAGCTTAATGCACGTCAAAAGTAATACAGAAAAATAAGTCGTTTTCTTCGATACTTAATTTTTTTGTTGTTGTAAAAAATTATTATCGGCATATGCTGAACAGTTACGGAACTAAAACACAACACGAATAAATACTACTACATTGGTCAATAGCATCAGGTATTCGATATTAAACACATGAACGTTTTGTCTTCTTTAGTGCTTATTCGATTGGTTGTCTTGCTATAAATTTCTTTCCAGCATATAAACAAATGATTTATGTAATGTTTAGGCATTTATAAAACACATTACAGGTAGAACATATCATTTTGATATACATGTCTATAAATCATAAATGCATGTAATGCTCTAACCAATGATGAATTCGAGATGTTGATGTAAATGGTGAATCAATCCGATCCCATAATAGTTATGGTTAGTTTTACCAATTTCAATCATGGAACTAGTCCAGATTTCATGTTCAACTAAGAAAAGGGCAGCATAAGGTTAAGTTTCCAAGTCCCCTCGGTGAGATTTCCAATCCCTGTATGACCTATATCTTAGATAGTTTCAAAACAGGAGTTTGAGTGAATAAAGCTTTTACTTGATATAGACGCCTTTTCGATACCTTTTGGCGCCGTTTATAGCACCCTTGGTGCGTTTTGTAGCAACTTTTGGCACCTTTATAGACCCTTTCGCGCCGTTTATAGCGCCTTTGGTGCCTGTTATAGAACATTTTGGCGTCTTTTATAGTGCATTTTGGCGCCATTTATAGCATCTTTTGGCGCCTTTCAAATCACCCTTTTGCGTCATTTTTAGCAATTTTTCGCTCCTTTTATAGCACATTTTGGCGCCCTTTTATAGCACCTTTTACTGCCTTTTATAGCGCAATTTAGCGCTTTCTATAGCACCTTTTGTGCCTCTTTCAAATAGGGTAGAGTCGAATACCCAGATCAGATGCCTCTAGAGTAAAGAAGAACCTTTCTTAAGTGGCTATTGATGTTTTGAACATAGGAGTCTGAAAAGCAGGTGGTTGCTTAATGTAGGGGTTCTGTATTACTATTGACTTGCATTAAGCTACCACTTGCCTTGCACACTATTTTGTCATATTTAAAGCTTGAACGTATAGGAATTGTGTAACATGTGCAAAATATTGGATTTTAAGGAGGCATAATAAATAAGCTGCATATGATAAGACTGACGGGAAAATATGGGAGTGGAAACATTTATTTGACAAATAGGGCAGCCCATGATCAGATAGCTCCAGGATGAGCTGCCAATGGTATACAGGTAGCACTGTCCATTGGCAGGTTAAATGCAGACGTCTGTTAATTGTATAGCGAAAGTGATGCAGAAAACTCACATCGTAGTATTTCCATCCTTCAGTGGTAACCTTTCGGCACATATCTTTGTCCACAAAATACAATCAATGTGACAAAAAGATTGGATCCTGATGATATGCCGAGTTGTTCGATGCTGTACTATTACACAATATACAAAGTCCACATTGAAACCTTATGTAGAGCCAGGAGCGTAGCTGGATTGAAATGTAATATATGCACCCTGACTAGAAAGGTCATCTGCAGGTGGATTTGGGAGTATATTTCTGCATTATTCCATGACACATATAACCACCAAATGCATATAAAGAATCAAAGGAATTTAACTAATTCCCTCATAGGTTATTACAAGAACCAACCTCTTAGAATAAATCTACCGAAAATGAGCATTTACCAGAGAAAAGGAACCTTTTAGAATTGTGTAGTTTTAAAGCCATTGGGATAAAAAGAGGATTTGCTCCAGGTTACTTTTACAGAATCGTCAAAAGGCGACGATATAAGGGAATATGTTTTAAAGCTTACGCGACACGACAATGTATGTCACAGCTCCCCCATTAGAGTCCGATTTTTATTCTAATTCGTCACAATAATGGTTTCACCTTGACGATTGACGTTACGCACGTGAATAAGTGCGCATCGCTAGCTACGCCCCTGATAGCAGACCATAATCATAGCAGATGGAAATTATTTGGCAGCGAAAGGGTTAAACCCTGTCTAGGCGACCCCATGACATTTCGATAATTATGTTATAAATTGCACCATTTGACAGCTACGACGTCCCATATATCCTCCATTACAATAAAACACACGCCTATAAGGCTTAATGAGAAACTGTACCCAATAACCTAACAGCCTGAATGTAAACCCAGACTGATGAGCGACATCTGATCAGTATCTATAAATATACCATGAAAACTCGCAAAGCCGATTTTTTATTAAAATTACTTGATATTTTTTAGGCAGCTGACTGCTTAATGATTGGTGACAGTGATGCAGAAAGCTCTCTGAAGAGATTTCTACATGACATTCACCCTGTATTAAGCTGACATATGTCTTAACGACCGATACTAAATTTCAATTAAATGTAAGGATTAGCAAGGATTTACTCGACACTATTCGCAAAGTGTCATAAATTAGCACATCATATGACCTTTGGAAACAAGATCATGGAATGACAAACATTCCATCTTAAGTAATTGTTAGACACATTTCCTCGTATGTTTAGATCCAGCCTCTTTGAATAAATCTACTGAAAAGGAGCATTTACTAGAGAAAAATAAAAATAAAATAATAGAATTGAGTCGTTTTTGGAACAATTGTGATAGATAGAGCATTTGCTCCTATGAAGCAAATGCTCAATATATCAAAATGGTTTCAAACGTCAAAGGCCTCATTATGAGAGAATGGGTCTGACGGATTTCTGTAACCAAAATGGACATGTTTTATTTTATGTCTATCAATGACAACATAGTCTTTAGTACATGCATACCGTATCATTGACAGATTAATTTCATGAAAACGCTTTTCGCTTTTATAACCGTGGATATAATTCCATTTGGTAAGAAGAGATGAACTGGAAAGCTCGATTCTTTATTTACACGTAGTCTGTGTTTGCAATATTCTTCGGTACCAGCATCTGTCGGTATCTCTGTCTACGCTGTGTCTACAACTGGAGAAATGTTGCCATGTCAAACGACATCGGAGAACAAAGTTTTAATGAGGTACTCTGTTCATGTTTACGCCAATTTTGAGTAACAAAACAACTTAAGAATCGAGATGTGTGTGAATTGAAACTAAGTCAATGTTAAAGCGCACGGTAAGGAAAGAAATGTTAGTACCAAACAAAAAGAGAATCGTTGTTACCTCGGAAACCAACAAAGACACGCCCGCCATACATTGGAATATTCTTTAACCACATTGGAATATTCTTTAACCCATTCCCTCATATTGACGACTTTTGACGACTCTGTAAAAGTCACTTTGTGAAACCATTGTGATAAATAGAGCATTTGCTCCTATAGGAGCAACTGCTCTATTTATCACAATGGTTTTAAACTACAAAATTCTAAAATTTTCATTTCTCTAGTTAATGCTCCTTTTCGGTAGATTTATTCAAAGAGGTTGTATAAAAAATAGCCTATGAGGTAATGGGTTGAAAGCAAATATGTGTACCGTGTACATGTATACTCAAAGCACACGTAGGTTAAGGTTAACTAAGGCATGACAATCGTTGCAATATTCAATTTCACATTTTTCTTTTTCTTTTTTTTTTATATCCAGTAGTTTCTTTTTCTCATTCGATATTTCAACATTTTTCATTCATTTTTTATTCAATATTTTCTTTTTCTCATTTGATGTTTGAAAATATTTCATTTGATAATTTTTTTTATTTGATGTTGCTAAAAGATTTAATTCTATAATTTGCCTCGTAGGATAGGCTACTAGATAGAGTTGTAAGCTCGGAAATCATTGGACGAACAAATCACTCAGCTTCAAAATGGTATTGTTAGATCTTTAACACAGACACTTATTGACCAAAGTACATAATTCAACTCCATCTAGTAGCCTATCCCATGAGGTAAATTATCGAATGAAATTTCTTTTTCGCAATATTATATGAATTTTTTTATCAAATGAAAAATATTCAAACATCGAATGAGAAAAAGAAAAAGTTGGATATTTATTTTTATCAAATGAAAAATTTGAAGTTGAATATTGCAACGTTTGTCACGCCATAATTAACACAGTAGAATTTTTTCAGCCATTGTTGTAAAAACCTAATGAATATTCAGTGTTGTTTGGAAATCGGAGATTGGCCGTATGTGTTCTATGTTTTCCGTGTAATCAGTCAAGTTTCCCGTCTCTTTAAAAGTCGGCGGTTTTCTTAGGATTTGGCAGTATTCAGATTCCGTTAAATTTTAGCCGAATTTATATAAATTGTTGGAAAATAAGCTGTACGCATTATCTTTAACGATGTGAATATGTATACAACGTTTAGTGTTGATTGATCTATACGGACAATGGGGAGAATACAACTTTAACGTGCATGTACTCACTTGGTTTAACATTAGATACAATTGGAAGGGCACAATGAAATAGCACTTGTATTGATTGGTTCAGGGCCAACACTCAGACTGTATTAACAACTGCAAATTACATGTAATTTGCTGCAGATCACTTGTAGTTCAAACACTTGCAAACAGAGGATACCCAGATCAGACGGCTCCTATCGGATCCATCTGAAAACAGTGATCAGGGTCTATTATGTTTGCTTATGAAATGAAAACATATCTGACTCAACGGTTTCTACCAATACCAATATATCCTGTATACGTATGCACTTATAGTATATCAGCAGCCCAATCTTTGATGGACATTCAAAATGACTATGGTTTACGAGCTGCACTATTTTTCACTGTGCTCACTTAACCTTACTAATGCCCAAGAACTCTTTAATGTTATATGCGTTGTTAACATTATGCAGGTAATTTGCTGTTCAGCACAATATATTCAAAATACCTTCTGCACTCTGAGCAATTAATATCGGCAAATATTGTCGTATTCTGCAAAAAATCCATATATTTTCAAAAACAAATGTCAGAGTAAAAACGACAATGTGCTCAGCAGACGACAATGTGTCAAGCAGACGACAATGTGCTCTGCAGAATATAATGTGTTCAGCAGACGACAATGTGCTCTGCAGAATATAATGTGTTCAGCAGACGACAATGTGCTCTGCAGAATATAATGTGTTCAGCAGACGACAATGGTGGCACTAAAAGGTTTAAGCTACCACCTGTTATAAAAATCTGGATTTACATGTAGACTTCTTATTAGTGTCCGTGTTAGAGAGACTTCACTGAAGGGCACAATGGTTGACAGGATTTGTGTCAGTCTTCCGCCGACGCACAGCGACATTATCTTCATTTGTAATGGCTGTAAATCCAGCATAGAATCCAAATCAACGGCGGTAAGCTTTTGAAATGTATCTAAATAGACCTAAATGAACTGATAAGTAAGCAAAAATGAGCTAGTGAGCGACACAACAGCTCTCAGACTGCCTGCCATACATATTCCATTTTTATTGCACATTGTCTGTTGTGTATTTGACCTTTATAAACTTTTATGTACCCATTTATACCATAAATAAACCCAGATCAGACGGCTTCTATAGAATGCCTCTGATCAGAGTCTGCTCTGTTTGCTTTTGAGAAGACAGATCTAATTCTACAGTTTTTGTGAAAGTAAAAACATCCCTTGAAAGGTTTACATTATAAATATTGAGCTAAAACGTATTCCTGTTGTCATTATTTCTTACACGAATACAGACCAGGGAAAAGTTTAATATTATGTGGCAATATCGTTGGGGACCTCGGGGATACAAGAAACATCTCGGGGATACAAGAAACATCTCGGGGATACAAGAAACATTTTTTTACTACCGTGCTATACTCGACCTGACTCGCATTTGGATACAAACTGTTCAAAGAAATGAGTGAGATTGATACTAGCTGGATAATGGATAAATTGCCGAACGATTTCATGTCAACATGGTAATGAACACGCACTCACAAACCCAATGAGACGTGTTTAATTATCTACATTATAGAGCTAGTGTATCTATTTTTAATGAGATATCCAGAGCAACAATGGCGTTTTAGAGGTGCTATAATATTATCTAAACCATTAGTTAACCCTTTCCCTCATGTAAGCATCTTTTAAGGCCTTTGCAAACAGGGAAGACACAGATCAGAAGGTTCCTGTAAGGAGCCGTCTGATCAGGGTCTGCTCTGTTTGCTAGTTAGTTAACAAACATTCACGATTTCATTATTTCTTACATGAATATTAAACAGAGAATGTGCTAATTATTTATTCTACAATTATTTATTCTATAGATACGTATTTCAGCGTCTAAATAAACAAAGCAGACCCAGATCAGAAGGTTCATGTAGGGGCCATCTGATCAGGGATGTAACTGTTTGCTGAAGTTATATATACAAGTATTTATCTGACTCCACAGTATCTGTCGTAGTGAAAATGTCCTTTGTTCAAAGTTCCATTCCAGAACATCAGCTTATTGATATGCATACAGTCATTATACTTGTATGAATATTCATTAGGCAACAGGTTAGTATTTATATGTAACTGTTTAACTGTTTTAAAGTTAACCCACATAGCCAGGGTATTTATTTTTAATGAGATATTCAGGGATATACACTGATATGGAGTCATTTAGCAATAGTGAAGCAGGGTACCAAGGTACGAATAGATATATAGGTATGTAGTCATTTAGCAGTACTGGAGCGGGGTACCAAGGTACATGTACGAATAGATAATAAACTTAGTGTGTTTAAATATTTAGCCCATCGGTTGCTGTTTATTGTCTTTTTATCCAGTCACCAGGCTTCTCTAGTGACATAATAAAGGGGGTGCAAATAAACTTAGGTTTATTAGGTTACTTCCGGTAGTGGAAGGTTTATTAGGTTAGTAGATAGGCGTACTGATTCTATAACCATGGAACTATTTTAGTTTTCTGTAAATATTCATAAACATGTTGATGGAATAGATCTAACAGATCTATTTGGTCACCAGAAGAATTATTCAAATGAGAAAAAAATAAAAATAATTGGCTACAGCTGGATTCGAACCCGCGCCTGATCCTACAAAACCTAATTCTAATCTCTCTAGAGACGTCGCCCTTACCGATTACGCCACTGAGGCCACATACAAAATGACGTTGATTTATCACTTTTATTAATTTAATCCACCGCTGGCAAAACCCGTTTTTGATAAAATCAAACCTGGAAGCAAAGATTGACAGATAAATAGTAAATGTTTTCTTTTCACTCTCACGATTATTTGATTGATAAACTCTTACAGGGGCGGTGATAGTCATAAACCTAAATATAGCCTGTTCAGTTCCATCGATTTCTGAGTGACGTTAGGTAGAATCTAAAAATAGAAACCGAGACTACGTAACTCGAATTTGACCAAAGAATATAGATCATGTCTGTTTGAAATAACTTATCGACCCTCGATTCAAATCATCTTATTTTTCAAATTCAACCACGTTTCCCTTCTAGTAATACAAGTATCGAAACTATATTCCTCTGCGGTAGCTCATTAGATCTATTTACGTCTAAATGGAAGTGAAAAGGGAGGGATCCGTTGATCGAAAAACTGCATTTTCAATGTAAATTATTTCAAGAGTGTTATGAGTCTATAAAAAAGACATTTAACTATATTGACTGGATAAATCGAATAATAGGTTAGTGCCGTAGATGGGACGCCTTTATCCGACTCGGAGAGAAAACAGTTGAGGCTCGGCAAGCCTCGCCTCAACGTTTTCTCCCCTCGTCGGATAAAGCGTCCCATCTACGGCACTAACCTATTATTCTCTATGTATGCTGGGTTTCTATGACCAAAACGTACGCACTAGTCCTAACCCTTTACTTCATATAAACGTGTTTTCACGCATTTGCAAACAGAGTAGACCCAGATCAAAACGGCTCCTATAGGAATGGAATTTGAAAGATATTCTTCTTTACTTTCTAAAAGGGCTACACTTTTTCACCTTCCATATTTCGTTATAAAGTTTCCATGAATATTCAGAAGGTACGTGTATTGAAATTTAGAATAAACATAGAGCATGACAAGGGATACATCCCTTCTACAGTCATGGTAATGTCGTCTGCTACAATAGTTTCGTCTGCTTTATTCTTCATTGATAAGAGTGTAAAATTGTTTGGATTTAGATTTGATGTCGAGTTAGCCGTGTTTGATCTGGATCCAAACTATTTTCATAGCTGAGACACAGATTCATCGCTGGCAGCGAAGGACTTAACCCGTTACATTGTACTCCATAAATATCTATGAAAGAAATTTTGATATCATGAATCCTAATAAGATTATATTTCAGAAGGGCATATTAATTTATAATCTTTTAACAAAGAAGAAACTGTAGAATCAAATCTATATTACACCATAAGCAAATAGAGCAGATCCTGATCAGACGGATCCTATAGGAGCCGTCTGATCTCGGTCTACTCTGTTTGCAAAGGTGTAGAAAGACGTATAGAATTTATGGAATAAAAGGTTACACCAATTTGAACCATAAAGGCAGATGCTTTATTTCTGTAAAAATAGCTTTATCGACCTTATCATTCCTGCAAATTGGGTCATGTCATGTCAGTTGGGAGCTATCAATGCAGCTAATCCACAGTCATATCATCAATATACATTTATTCCTAGTGCATTCTTTTGATTTCAAAGAATTTCTATTGGTATTATAACTGCATTAAACGGCAACTGGGAACACAGAATTTTGATTATGGCACATGAAACATGGGACTTTTTTTCACTATGATAGGCAGTGCAGAACCTTTATAGAATTATTCAACATTTTACTCGATGGATAATACTTTTGCAAACAAAGAACATCAGGATCAATTGGCTCGTGTAGGATCCGTCTGATCAGAGTATGCCCTGCTTGCTTTCTGAAACAATATAGATCGGAATCAGCAGTTTCTGCCAACATTTTCATTATAAACGCATTAGCACACAGACAAGACCCAGATCGGAATGCTCTTTAGGAACCGCCTGGTCAGGGTATGCTCTTTTTACTGATGGAATTTGATAGATCAGTTTCTTAAGTTTCTAAGATGGCTACAATGTTCCACCTTCCATTTTTCATTATAACTATTTTGCCCATGAATATTCAGTAGGTATTGAAATTTGGTATAAATACACAACAGAGAAAGGGTTACATGTAACTTCATAGTTACGCCTTTATACGCCTTTGCAAACAGAGTGGACCCAGATAAGACGGCTAAGGAGCCGTCTGATCAGGGCCAGCTCTGTTTGCTTATGCCATAGAATAGATATGATTATACAGTGTCTGCCTTGACCAAAACTTTCTCTAAACTGTTACTCGTCGTCCCTCTAATTGTTACTGGTCGTCTACTCTAAATTGTTACTGGTCGTTCCCTCTAAATTGTTACTCGTCGCCCCTCTAAATTGTTACTGGTCGCCCCTCTAAATTGTTACTGGTCGACCCCTCTAAATTGTTACTCGATGTCACCTCTAAATTGTTACTCATCGCCCCCTCTAAATTGTTACTCGTCGTCCCGCTAAATTGTTACTGGTCGCCTCCTCTCAATTGTTACTGGTCGCCCCCTCTAAATTGTTACTCGTCGTCCCCTCTAAATTGTTACTCGTAGCGCCCTCTATATTGTTACTCGTATCCCCCTCTAAATTGTTACTCGTCGTCCCCTCTAAATTGTTACCCGTCGCCCCCTCTAAATTGTTACTCGTCGCCCTAGATATATTCTTACACGTCAACCCTCTGAATAGTCACTCCTCGCTCCTCTAAATTGTTACTCGACGTCCCCTTTAAATTGTTACTCGACGTCCCCTCTAAATTGTTACTCGTCGTCCCCTCTAAATGGTTACTCGTCGCCCCTCTAAATTGTTACTCGTCGTCCCCTCTAAATTGTTACTCGACGTCCCATCTAAATTCTTGCTCGTCGTCCACTCTAAATTCTTACTCCTCGCCCCCTCTAAATTGTTACTCGTCGCCCCTCTAAATTGTTACTCGACGTTCCCTCTAAATTGTTACTCGTCGTCCCCTCTAAATTGTTATTCGTTGCCCCCTCTAAATTGTTAACGGTCGCCCCCTCTAAATTGTTACTCGTCCTCCTAGATATATTCTTAAACGTCAACCCTCTGAATAGTTACTCCTCGCTCCTCTAAATTCTTACTCGTCGTCCCCTCTATATTCTTACACGTCGCCCCTCCATATTCTTACACGTCGCCCCTCTCTATTCTTACACGTCGCCCCTCCATATTCTTACACGTCGCCCCTCTCTATTCTTACACGTCACCCCCTCTATATCATTACACGTCGCCCCTCTATATTCTTACACGCCATCCCATCTGAATAGTTACTCCTCGCTCCTCTGAATTGTTACTACTCGTTTCTTCTGAATTCGAACTATGTGCACATGCTTATCATACATCGTATATTAGTGCGTAGCTGAGTATCGTGTTACCCTCGATCCTAAAGTCGTATCCCGTCGTAAAAAGTAATGTTTGCTCAATTCTGAACTGGTACATTTTTGCGTTGATCCGATTGTGTCGGGAGTTTGAGAAACTGTTACTCGAGTGTTAAACAGTTACTCGGAGTCTTAACTTTATCCAAGCTATTTGCAAATGCGTTTTAGGTTGCGGTCAGCGGGATAAAGATTAATTGATATTAATAATCCAGCATACAACACATAGTGATGCTTTCAGATAGTTTCCTGGATAATATCTATCATATCATGTAACCTCGTGATGTGTTACATTAACGCAGTTATTTTTTCACAGCACTTGGGACTGGCGCCATTACATACTCCGACCATACTCCATTAGTGTAATAACACATAAAACATCTCTAATCATATCTCTGTATGTTTGATCTGCCATATACTTGGATATCGACATTGTGAGAATAGTGACAGAATACCCAAGGCACGCCTAGCTTTTACCGTTTGACCGTTGAGCATGAATTGTAGCTAAGACAACATATATGGTCAACTTAGTTTAATTTAACCCCTTACCTCATAGCAGACGGCCCCAACAGTAACCGTCTGCTCTGTTTGTAAAGGCGTACATGTATCAGTAATAAATGGGTAAAATTACAGTCACGAAACATATACAAGTATATGGCTGTGTTTGTGTCAGCATGTTCTTTAAAAATATAGCAGTTACATTTACTGGAACAAGTAAAAGAATCATCTCGGACAAAACCGTTTTCCCGAAATTTGTATCAAATTGGTCACATTCTGATGAGATACCGACTCTTATCTGGATCAAAACTGTTTGCATGTGTGATTGTAAGTTCCGTATTGGTAGCGGAAGATTTACTGGGGTGAACGAAGCAATAATTACTGACATTTTATGTCCTGTCTATTCAGTAAGTACATACTTAACTCTTTTCTCCAAAGGCTATTTTAAGACCCAACCTCTTTGGATGCATCTATCGAAAAGGAGCATTAACTTAAGGAAAGGGAAATTTTTAGAATTTTGTAATTTGAAACCATTGTGATAAATAGACCATTTGTTCCTATAAGAGCAAATGCTCTATTCATCACAACGGTTTCAACAGGTGACTTCTACAGAGGCTTAGAAAAGCGTATTTATGAAGGAATTGGTGAACTGAAAACAGCATTGTCGATCATTACTGGTGAACTGAAAACAGCATTGTCGATCATTGCTGGTGAACTGAAAACAGCATTGTCGATCATTGCTGGTGAACTGAAAACAGCATTGTCGATCATTGCTGGTGAACTGAAAACAGCATTGTCGATCATTGCTATTGAATATTTACGCCATGTGTGAATTTAAATCATTAACCCTTTCCCTGACAAATATTGTCGTCTGAAATTTTGTCGTCCGCTACACTTTATCGTTTCTTTAATGCGCTCGCCTTTTCTATCAAAACACAGTAACAAACAGTTTGGATCTAGATGAAAAACCGAGTCACTCGGCGTCTTATCTGGATTAAAACTGTTTGCAACGGCAATAATAGATGCAATATTTGCAGTGAAAACGTTAATTTGATTATTTGCAGAGTTGACAGAGCAAATTGACTTTGCATTAACTGTTCCACTGCCACGCATAGCCGTCTGCGAGCCATGTCTTCTGCTTGAAATTTTCATTTTTAATTTTCTTCCTTTTGGGTTACAAGAAAATCTCCAAAACACCAATACAGCATAAACAATTAGTGACTTGGCTTCTCGTCTGGATCCAGCCTGTCTCTATGAGTAATCGTGTATTCTTTATTGACAGTAAACGAGATAATGCAGCGCTTTTATTCTCATTTATATCGACACTGCATATAAATATTTCAAATGCCTGCTTTGTGTAGCCATGTGCATTCATATAGCGACTGCGTGCATGAACCCATGAAACGAAAAGCGGTTTTTACCCTTTCCCTGTTCTATGTTTATTCCAAATTTAAATACCTACTGACTATTCATGGACAAAATAGTTACATGTTTAAACGAATTGTGGAAGATGGAACATTGTAGCCATTTTAGAAACTAAAGAAACAGATATATCAAATTCAATAAGCAAACGTAGCAGGCCCTGATCAGACGTTTCCTCTAGGAACCTCTGTTTTGGGTCTTCTCAATTTGCAAATGCGTGAAAAGGCGTTAATATGAGGGAAAGGGTTAAACTCCCATCTAGCAAATCAAGACCTGACTCGCATTTGCAAACAACTTGACTCCAAACTGGACGCTGTGTAACTCGGCGTCTCATCAGGATCCAAACTGTTTGACACGCAGTCAATAGTTTCTGGACGGCTAGATCAAATGAAGAGTAGGCAATGAACTGCACGCAGTCAACAGTTTCTGGACTGCTAGATCAAATGAAGAGTAGGCAATGAACTGCACCAGACTGTTTGGCACGCAGTCAACAGTTTCTGGACGGCTAGATCAAATGAAGAGTAGGCAATGAACTGCACCAGATAAGAAATTTAAGCAAACAATGTAGTTTTGTTCACAGCAGGATAAGAGTTAAAACAAAAGTCAAGTAGAAAAGTTTGAAATGACACATGAAAATGCAAAGCAACACGAGAAGCACCAATGAAATGCGAGCTCACACTCACACACACGGTCTTCATAGAACCGTACATTTGTCTGTGCCATATTAGTAGTGCCGTAAAAACAAACCCCAGCCTAACTCGTCGAGAACTATCGACAATATGTGACGTCACCCCTGATTGCATACTTTAGAAGGCATTACTGAAATGCTTACGGTAGTCCTTGCACTCCACATGCATAAACGTACGTACTCTGATACTAAAGCCGTTCTTTCTCCAACAAACCCTATGTTGTGACATTTCTTTAGAATCGTCTCTCGGAGACATCGGGTTACATGTAGAAGATGATATAGTAAGGAACTAGACACTGGTTCGAGTTCAATTTAACTTTGCCTGACAACTTGGGTGGTGCATGTGGGCCATACTGCAATAAGAAGTCTAATGACAGGGGACTCAAAATCTTTGAGTTCGTCACCTACAACGATTTGGTACTGACCAAATACCCTGGCACCACACAAGCCATCAAGAACATGGACCTGGCATAGTGCAGACGGTCAGCATCACAACACGATTGACTACATACTGGCCCAAACCGCTTCCGATCTGGCGTTAACATCGCAAGAGCAAGAAGCTTCAACGGAGTTGACATAGGGGGCGACTACAACTTGTTGATGATGACATTCGAACTGCGCATAAAACACTAAGAAATCACCAGGATCAAGTAAATATGGAAAAGCTCAGAGACCCCATGATATTGCAAACATTTCAAGCAGACATAGGTGGGAAATTGACTATTCTTGACCATTCTCTGACCATTTTTAGTGCTGAAGAGATTGACATCGACACGTTTTTAACTGCATTCAACAATAGAATGGCTGATACTGCCAGCAAGATTCGTGGTAAAAGGCGACATACCAAGTAGCCTGGGTCACATCGCCTAAAGGACCTGACGAACAAGCGATTTGACACAGACTATACCTGCCATACATGACGCATGTGGGTATTTGTCAAAAGTAGTGGTAAAGTATTAAGTTCCAGACAGACAGACAGACAGACCGACTGACCGACATATACACAGTATGCTCCAAGATAAAAAAATATTGGGCATATACCAATTCAACAAGTCACAACGTACACAGGTGAGCATTGCTTAGTATAAGACTGTTCCATTTTTGCGGAGACCTTTTCATCAAAATCGTTAGAAATATAAATAATTACAATCTGCAAATATGTGTAATTATATTCCATTTTTCGAACGCACAGTTTATTCATTTTCTTTGCAAAACACATTGCTTTGTGTTCTAACGAAAGAAAACGTTACTCGTCAGATGGTCTGGATTCCAGAACTGCTTCAAACCTTAAAATTTAAGAGCTTCCAGTGGCGACACAAGGTGAAAGTGCTCTCGCAAATGTCTACTGTCAGTCATAATTATGGGCTTATCTTAACTTGTTAGGGTTACTTAACCCTTTCCTACACACAAACGTGTTTTCACGCATTTGCAAACAGAGTAGACCCAGACCAGACGATTCCTATAGGAGCCGTCTGATCTGGGTTTGCTCTGTTTGCTTTTGACATGATATATATCTGATTCTACAGTTTTTGCAAGAGCAAACATTTCCAATGAAAATTGAACATTATAAAACTTCAGCTAATGAATATTCATGATATCATAATTTCTAACAGGAATACTGTACAGGAAAAGGGTTAAACGGATTTTCTAGGAAGCTATCAATATGTGTCGCATAATTTCATTCTCCGCTGGAATCGGCCACCCTTTGCTTGCTGAAAAAACTATTATCAGAGCAAACTCTGATATGTTGTAAGTTTTACTTAAATCCGATTCGTCCAATCGTTCGAGAAAACAACTAAATGAAACCTAGTGTCAAACAGCACTCGGCGTCTCATCAGGGTCCAAGCTATTTGCAAATGCCAGTCCGGTAATACATGGCGGGATAATAGTAAATTAGGGAAGTAAACGACCCGTGCAATAACGTATATAGATACAGTGAACACTCGTTATAACGACATTCGATATCACAGAATATTTATTTTACTGAGACGGGTTTTAGAAACGTATACAG
Source organism: Azorinus chamasolen (assembly GCA_963576725.1). Taxonomy (NCBI): domain Eukaryota; kingdom Metazoa; phylum Mollusca; class Bivalvia; order Cardiida; family Solecurtidae; genus Azorinus; species Azorinus chamasolen. Next base: position 53,462,273 of record OY755252.1, read on the forward strand.
TAAAAGCCCCTCTAAACTGAAATTGTAGGTAAAGAAGAATTTTAGATCTTCTTAGTCAGATGACTGCTTCATGCAGGGTGACAGTCATGTAGGGTGACAGTCATACAGGGTGGCAGTATGCAGGGTGACAGTCATGCAGGGTGATAGTCATACAGGGTGACAGTCATGCAGGTCATACAGGGTGACAGTCATGCAGGGTGACAGTCATGCAGGGTGACAGTCATGCCAGTCATGCAGGGTGACAGTCATGCAGGGTGACAGTCATGCAGAACGCCTGCATTCAGCTTTCACCTGTCTTACAGACCGGTGGCCATGCTCATTTGAACGTCCAGTTTAGAGGGATGTTACAATATAACTTAATGTTCATCACACTTGAACTTTTCAGGACACCGGCACTTGCTGTGGGAATGAACGTGGTCCATGTAACGAGAGTTGACTGTATTTAGACTGACAATAGTTTGTTTATGTCCTACTCCTATAGGATCCGTCTGATCATTGTCTACTCGGCGTTTCATCTGGATCCAAGCTGTTTGCCTATGCGAGTCAGGTCGCACTTAGTATGATGAATGTTAACATAGTTTTAACTACAATGTATATGTGTTTATTTGAATGACATTTTCTATATTCTGACGTTCTGTTGTTTCATATCTTACACGCCCCTTGCTCCATAAATACGCTTCTGTACGCCTTTGGAAACATATTAGACCCATATCAGATCAGGTTAGCTCAAATTAGAATCTAGTGCAATTGGCTCAAGCAAGTGTTTGAATCAAGCAAGCGTTTGATTCTAGCAAGTGTTTAAATCTAGCAAGTGTTTAAATCTAGCAAGTGGTTTGATTCTAGCAAGTGTTTGATTCTAGCAAGTGTTTGTAGCAAGTGTTTGAATCCAGCAAGTGTTTAAATCTAGCAAGTGTTTAAATCTAGCAAGTGTTTGAATCTAGCAAGTGTTTGAATATGGCAAGTGTTTAAATCTAGCAAGTGTTTAAATCTCGCAAGTGTTTGATTCTAGCAAGTGTTTGAGAAACTATTGACCGAATGTCAAACATTTGTTATCCTAATTAGACGCCGAGTTACTCGGCATCTTCTCTGGTACCGATACATTTGCAAAGGGAAAATGAAGTCGCGTATAGGGCGATACGGGGGTTAAAACAATATGGAAAACGTCCTCAGACAACTCACTAAAATTTCAAACTGAAATAAGAACAATATAATTCCGATTGAATTGTCTCTTTATTCACAAAATATTGGCATTTATATTCTGACGGTACTCTCCCAATTCTCGTAGGATAAGTTATTACATTTGGGATTTCATCGGCTTTCTCTTAACCCTTTATCTGGTGGACATTGGTGTAAGACGCGAGGACACCATGGATATGTATTAGATCATACTTTGCAATGATTTATAAACATTGGACATTTTGGCAATGGCAGAGGCTGTACAATCATATATATATAGAAAATGTCTGGTCTGGATCTGCTCTGTTTGCAATGCCTTAGAATGCGTGTTTATCATGTAAAGAGTTAATATACTCTTCTGTGTGGAATGACAATACCATACTATTCGCGAGTCATGTGAATTGCTCTTCACCCTAATCCTATCAAGCGCAACACAACTAGCATTTCCCAGATAAGACGCCGAGTCACTTGGAGTCCAAACAGGAACTAAATTGTTGGACACTCGGTCAATAGTTTCGCACACGCTTGGACGAATTGGAAGCAATTAACCCTTATAAAAGATTAAAAGTGATTGAGCAGGTATTTGCTTCCGTAGGATCAGAATTAGTAGTAAGAATATTAATGTACATGGGTCATTAAATCCTGTCCTCATATAAACGTTTTGACGCCTTTGCAAACAGAGTAGACCCAGATCAGAAGGCTCCTTTGGGAGCCTCCTGATCAGGATCTGCTCTGTTTGCTTATGACATGCCATATATCTGATTCTACAGCTTTTGTCAAGGCAAGAAATTGCCTTTTAAAGTTTACATTATAAAAAATCAGCTATTAAATATTCATGACGTCATTATTTCTTACCTGACTGTTAAACAGGTAGTGGGTTAACCCTTTCCCTGTTCTATGTTTATTTGTTAACCCTTTCCCTGTTCTATGTTTATTTGTTAACCCTTTCCCTGTTCTATGTTTATTTGTTAACCCTTTCCCTGTTCTATGTTTATTTGTTAACCCTTTCCCTGTTCTATGTTTATTTGTTAACCCTTTCCCTGTTCTATGTTTATTTGTTAACCCTTTCCCTGTTCTATGTTTATTTCAACTTTCAACTCCTACTGAATAGCTACGGACAAACTAGTTATAATGAAATATGGAAGGTGAAACAGTGTAGCCATTTTAGAAAGTTAAAAAACAGAACTATCAAATTTAAATAACAAACAGAGCATAGCTTGATCAGGCGACTCCTATTAGAACCGTCTGATCTGGATCTTCTCCGTTTGCAAAAGCATGTAAAGGTGTTTATATGAAGGAGCTTTCTGCATTAATTTCACCCAGCATTAAGCAGTCACCTGCCTAAAAGTATCTAAACTATTATCTACTATAATTTCGGTGTAGAGAGGGTTTTGTATACAGTTGATCCACAACATGCAAACAAAAACTTTAGATTCATACGAGTATGTGTATTGCCGATGAATGAGCGAATATGTGATTGCCGTTGCAAACACACTGGATGCATACGAGACGCCGAGTAACTCGGCATATTATTAGAATCCAAACTGTTTGACACGCCACTTATGTTTAAGAGAAACAATTGAAGGAGATTTCACTCTCAAACTGAAAGAAGACGACATTCTTTGCAGATGAAAGTTATTTTGCGTTGAAAGACAGAATGGTAATTTAAACATTTCAGTGTGCGTCGTAGATTCACGTTTACATGCCATCCTGTGTATTCAGCTTTTCTTGTTATTATTTATTTTCAGCATTACGCATCTAAATGCAACATTGTTCCTACATTACCATATTTTGACGTTACATGCCGTTTTATTTATTGTTTGTAGATACAAAACTAAAACATACACTTGAACTTCAATGTCTTGATCTTCAAGGGACCATACAAATTATTTCGAAATAACAGAAGTTCGAATCGTCCGATTTCTAATAAAGTTCATAAGTTTGCATTTAGTTCACAGCTCAAAGTAAATGATGAAAACTCCTAAAGTGTTTTCGGCATTACTATGGACCTGTATTAAGTTTTAACATGTGTTCTATATGTACATAGTGATACATTTTAAAATAATTCTGTATCGTAAGTTTTAGAAGGACCGAATTTTTACTTCGAGTTTTCCCGAAGTTCCGAGTTCGAGATATCGAAGTTCAAATGTACAGCTTTCATACAATTGCCATACGTCATACGTTTGTATAACGTGGTCCCTTAACCCATTAGTGCCCAGTGCCCCTTAAAAGGGGCACAGGCAAACTGTGTGACAAACATTAGGGGGTTCCTGAAGGAGACCTCTGATCAGGATCTGCACTATTTTCTGAACCCAACAATGCCAATGGCTTATTCCAGCATATATTGTTTGCTGTGCCTCCTCCTCCTCCCCCTCCCCCCCTGCACACGAAGACTGGATGGATTCCAAAGTAAAATCTGGATGAGTCTACCTTAAATAATAGGGGAATAACTGGGTCAAAACGTTATCTTATAGAGACGCATTTTAACCCTTTCACCGCCGATGTCGCATAAATGCACAACGACAAATAGTGCAGTCCCAGATCAGACGCCGCCTTTTCAAGGCGGCGTCTGATCAGGGACTTCACTATTTGTCTCAAGCTCTATTTCTATATATGTGCTTTATTCTTTTGAAGTTTGCATTTATTTATCTTAGTACCTTATTTTACCAAATGATTTAACAAAATTGGATTGCAGACGACAATTAGGAATTTGGCGCCGAAAGGGTTAACACATATGCAAACAGAGTTGATTTAGATCAAACATCTCTAGTAGGAGCCGTCCAATCAGAGCTGCTCTCTTTGCTTATGGAATAAAATACATCTGATTCTAAAGTTCTGTCATAACAAAAGGCGTTATTATTTACATGCCATTATAAAAAGCATCTTATTCATATTCACGTTATCACTATTCACAGCGGGGTTAATGTCTTAAAATGATTACTAATGGTAGTTTGTAAATATATTTCTTTTCATAGGCTTGTCGTTTTTTAATTCATTTTAGAGTCTGAATCTGAGGTTGTGTGACCTATATTTATTTCTATAACTTCACGCTCTGCATGGGCCTTGAGGGTACATTTTGTTCTAACTAGAATGGAATAAAAGGAGATTACACAATTTTCTCTCATGAATAATACATGGTGTATTTTGCATTGTGATATTTATCACAAATTATTCTTTCGCTGTCATTTGTTTAAAATATTTAGTTTGGTGATTTTTCTTGCTCTTTGATTACAAAAAGGCAAAACCCCAACCCCAAACCACATTAACCAGTTTGAATCCTGATCAGATCATGAATTACTCGGTGTCTCGGTGGATCCAAACTGTTTGCAAAATTGGCCACAGTTTCTCATTTAACAGCGAAACAGTTAATGGTTGTTCAGTTCAATGGCTACGTTAATGGCTGTTCAGCTCAAAGGCTGCGCCACTATGTACTGTATAATAAAGATTATATCCGTGTGTATATATACTATACATTTCTGCTGAAATTAGCGTAATTCTGTACAGGAGTATATGTATGTTTTAAAAGTGGTCTAGATAAGATGCGTAAAATTAAACGGTTTCAAGAATAACTCCTTTATTTCTCCACCGAACCCTATACTGTGACCAGAACAGAACAGAACAGATATATTCTCTTCGAGACGATTCTAAAGAGTGGTCAGAGTAAAGGGTTTGGTGGAGAAATGACAATGCTAGTACTTGGGTACGCACCGTTATCTACAGCTCTGTAAATCAATGGTCTGTGTTAGCACACTATCCTAGTTAAACCAAGTATCTCGGGCAGATAAACTTACGTAAACAATCCAGACCCGGGTCAAACGGCTCAAAATGGATTAGTTGCTACTGTATCAGTCTTATCTAAAATTATAAGAATGATACCTAATTAAATTAGTTAGCTTTACACACCCATGGAGAGGAAACATTTGGTGTTTGAATATTTAGGTAAATATGACAGACAATGCCCAGACACCCTTCACTATAGTCTAGTATGCTTTTACAACATAACATAATCAGTGGTCATCTAGTACTCTAGTATATACTATATAACATAGTGAATGCATTGTCTTTATAACTCACTGATTTCTTATTGGCCAGTTATTAAACCTATATATTACTCACGTGACTATATATTACTTATGTGACTATTTATTACTCAAGTGATTATTTATTACTCATGTGACTATTTATTACCTTCGTGACTTTTTATTACTCATGTGACTATTTATTACTCATGTTACTATTTATTACTCATGCGACTAACGCTCACGTGATTGTTTATTATTCAAGTGACTATTTATTACTCATTAGACTATTTATTACTCATGCGACTATTGCTCTTGTGACTATTTATTATTCAAGTGACTATATATTGCTCATGTGGCTATTTATTTTGATTACCCTCAATATTAGGACAGACAACCTTGGACAACTAGTGCAGATCCAGATCAAGGAGCCGTTTGATGAGGATATACACTATTTGCTACTCTATTTTTTCTAATTGAAGGTTTTCAATATGGTGCCATGTTATATATGTATTATTCAGTTGTACACACAAGCGGAGAGGCGTTGGATGTCTGAATGCTTATGGTGTCCAAATACCAGTGCACTACGCTTACTCTGAGGAAGAGCAAATACTTATGACCATGACTGACTGATACGACCATATTTTAATATGCATAATAACGCCTTTCTATTTATTGCATAATAACGCCTTTCTATCTATTTACAAACAGAGTACATCCAGATCAGACAGGTCCTCTAGGATCCGTCTGATGAAGGTCTACTCTGTTTGCTTATGATATAATACAGATATGATTCATTCTATGGGTTCTGATACGACCAAAACTTTCTGTATCCATTTGGCATTATAAACATTAGTTAATAGCCATGATGTCATTATTTCTCAAATGAATATTCACGGAGTAAAGGGTTAAATTTGATGTTAGGGTTCCATCCCCGGTACTGGCAAATCAAGGGCATTAAAGTTTATACAAGTGCTACGTGTAACCTAGCTAGGCACTCGTCCATGTATACAAATCTATTATACACTTTATAAATGTAAACCAATAGCTGAGTAGCATTTGCATCACCTGACAGTCCAATATAAATCAGTATTGTACTGCTGAAATCCATAATTACGGTTATTGTCCGTACATGTGACCTTGCTAAGTACTCATTCATGGATACAGATAAAATTATAGGAAATGAATATAACGCATGTAATAAACTTGCACACCACAAATGGCGACGTTTCACGTGGGATTTCATTATGGCACATGGCAGCGTTCATTAAGTCATGTGACAGCGTTCATTAAGTCATGTGACTGCGTTCATTAAGCCACGTGACAACGTTCATAAGTCGTGTGAGAGTGTTCATTAAGCCACGAGACAGCGTTCAGATAAATATCATCTGTCAGTTATAGGCTAATGACGTAACCAGCTTTAATCGAATGCTGCTTAAATGATATTTTAGGAAATATTCATTACATGTAATTTATCTTTCTTAGACAATAATGACGTCATCATTAACTCTAAAACTAGGTTTTCCTCCATTCATTTCCTTTCCTTCATATAAACGCCCTTTCACGTATTTTGCAAACAGAGTAGACCCAGATCAGACGGCTCCTATAGGAGCCGTCTGATCAGGCTCTGCTCTGTTAGTTTATGGTATAATATAGATCTGATTCTTCAGTTTATGTCTGAGCTAATATATCTAGTATTCTTATTTTTTTTTATAGAAATATGGATAAGTGTATCACACAGTTTAATCCCCCATAAAATGTTGTCTCATCTGAATCCAACCTCTGTGCACAGGCATCTACAAAATCAAATAAAGACAAGCCAGATATAAGTCAACACACTATATGCCTATTTCCTTGATATGTTTTTCAATAAAGTCAGAACATCAACCCTTTGGATTCTTGAAACGAGTTTCCTGTCATTTGCAAACAACATAGACCCAGGTAAAATGGATCGTAAAGGATATACACGATCAGTTAATGAATATCCATGAAGTCATGAATTAATATTATGTAAATATTCAAGAGGTATATGGTTAAACACGAATGGGCGATTTCACCTTGAATATTCACCATTAAACGGGTTAAGGGTGCCCTATTTATGTCCACGAATGCAATGTCGCTTAACCCTTTACTCCATGAGTATTAAAACAAGAAATAATGACATCATGAGTATTAATTAGGTTAATTATTATAATAGCACATGGACAAAGGAAATCTATATCATATTATAAGCAAACAGAGCAGACCCTGATCAGACGGCTCCTACAGGAGCCGTCTGATATGGATCTACTATGTTTGCAAAAGCCTAAAAACGCACAAATATACGTAGTATAAATAGCGCAAAACTCGATTGTTCGAAGTTTTAAAATCGATTGTTCGAAGTTTTTAACTCGATAATTCGAAATTTTATAGTAATAAAATGAGGAACTTTTAGGCACGTGGCTGCTTAATGCAGGATGGAAGTCATGCAGCCAGTTTCTATTGGAGTTTTCTGCATGATCATCCTGTATTAAACTGCAACCTGTCTCCTGTCTAAAATACCGATAGTGATACGCGTTTTTACTGTAGTATTTTGTTCGACCTATAGACCATCACGACATAAGATCATTAATAATGATCAGTAGTGTCAGAAGATAAAACACAAAACATATGTTTACAAGATGGGCGCAGACGCATGTAGGTCACGTGATTATCATTGGGTTTCAAGGCAAAGTGAGCTTTGTCAATACTGTGCCCATTAAAACTTATCCCGCTATAAAAATAATGTCTGCTCAAATTTTGTTGTGGGTCAATTTACATTAGGCTTTGAGGAACAACTGTCTAAACTTGACGTTTAGTAAAGAACAACGACATACAATAAAACTTATCTCAACTGGACACTTAGTAGAGAAGACATGAAATACAATAAAAAAAACACCTTATCTCAATTAGACACTTAGTAAAGAAGACATGAAATACAATAAAAACTTATCTCCATTGGACATTTAGTAAAGAAGAAAATATATGAAATACAATAAAAACACTTATCTCAACTGGACACTTAGTAAAGAAGACATGAAATAAAATAAAAACTTATCTCCATTGGACATTTAGTAAAGAAGAAAATATATGAAATACAATAAAAAATATCTCAACTGGACCCTTAGTTAAGAAGACATGAAATACAACAATTGGGCATTTAGCAAAGAAGAAATGAAATACATTAAAACTTATCTCAATTAGACAATTAGTAAAGAAGAAACGGGATGTATTAAAATAAAACTTATATCAATTGGACATTTAGTAAAGAAGAAACAGGATGTATTAAAATAAAACTTATATCAACTGGACATTTAGTAAAGAAGAAACGAGATGCATTGAAATAAAACTTATATCAACTGGACATTTAGTAAAGAAGAAACGCGATACAATAAGAAGCCATTAAAAAGGACGTTAAGTAACTAGTCGTAGGACAGATTGCAGTTAAAAGAAAGGACCGAAAGGTAAAAAAGAAAGCTCATTTCGTAAGATTTCTACACGAGTTACACTTTGCATTACGCTGCCACATGTCTTATCCATTTACACCACACATACCCCCTTTTATGCCTTTACAAACAGACTAGACCCAGATAAGACGGGTTTAAGGACCGTCTGGTCAGGGTGTGCTCTGTTTGCTTATGATATAATATAGATATGATTCTACAATTTCTGCCATGGCCAAAAACTCTTGTGTCCATGTGTTATCATAGCAATTAATCTGTACACTATTGGTGATGTCATGATTACTTCCATGGACATTTATTAAATGTAGGGTCAACCACTGACCTTAATGCACATTTGAGTGCTCAAAATTGTACTCCATGAATATTCATGTAAGAAATAATGACATCATGATTATTAATAAGATTAACCTTTCGCTTGCTGAATTTTAAAATACATTTCTCCCTCTTTACCCATGCCCTGTTGTATAATTACATATATCTTCACTGTGTACAAGTATTTCGCTGTGCAATCACTGCTGTGGAGTGCACTGGTTGCACAATCAACTTGTAAATAGTGCAGACCCTGATGAGACAGCTCCTGCAGGAGCTGCCTCATCTGGGTCTTCACTATTTACAGGTAGGTATATTGACGCGAATAGCAAGCGAAGGGTCAAGTGTTATACTAGTACATGGCTACATGCAGTTTTGGTCATGGCAGAGGCTGTAGCATCATTTCTAAATCATTTCGTAAGCAAACATAGCAAACATAGGATCCGTCTGATCTGGGTCTTCTCTGTTCGCAGATGCGTAGGAAAGCGAATTTATGGAGTACTGGGTTAAGAACAGTTTTCCTATATTACACTTGTGAAGGGAAACATACATCATTTAATTTGAAATAGAAATAAACAATGTCTGCCATTGATTTGATTCACAAGGGAATGTTTCTTGTATTAATTTTCAGAAACACTGCAAGAGTATCTAAAGATGCACAAACACAGCATATTATTAGGTTCCCTCTGTTTATTATCAAAATAAAAGTGGGAATATTGGAATAAATCACCAGAATAAATAATCAAAAGCTGCGGTTTATCCCACATGAAATCAACGATTGAGCGGCGAACTGGGCCATCAATTAATCTATGCAAAAGGTCAAAAACATTACCAAAACGGGAAATGTCAAAATATCCCACCAGTGGTGGAGCTAGTGACAATCCGTTTCCATATTTGGGAACAGTGGGCTGTTAATCGAACTAATCACTGGCGGTAACCATCAATTCATGCGTACAAAAAAGCACTCTATTCGAAATCATTTTCGCAAACATCAATCTAGTCAACATTGATTTCAATGAATTAAAATTAAAAAAAAAAACGAAAACAAATACAATTAGGAACTATGATTTGAATGTTGGAATGGTTGTTCTGGCCTTTGCAAACAGTGTAGTTCAGATCAAGGGGGATTCCGAGTCTGCATTGTTTGTCATAAATATGTCCCTCGTTAACCCATTCATGCATATAAACGCCTTCCATGCCTTTGCAAACAGAGTAGACACTGAATAGACATCTCCTATAGGGGTCGTCTGATCAGGGTCTGCTCTGTTTGCTTATGAAATTAAGACAGACCCGGCTCTAGAGTTTCTATTAATACCAAAACATCATATATACATATGCAATTATAAAAATTCAGCTGATAAATATTCATGACGTCATTATCTCTTACATGAATATTCAATAGGGAAAGGGTTAATTATATTCATTCCTAATAAATGGACTAAATCATTAAACAATGAACTTTCTGCGTTCATGTTTTAAGCTTTTGTCCGGTTAATATTCATGTAATAAATAATGACATTAATTTTTATGATGGCATACGAACACATAATGAGTGAGTCATGGCGAAACATGTAGCTCCTAGTGGAGTAGTCTACATTAAAAGGCACCTCTTGCAGGTTAAGTATGCGGTTTTATAGAATGCTCGTTCTGTTTTGCAGTATTTGATTTGAAAGCATCCCCCAAAAGGCATAGCAAAGATGCGTATTTTTTTTATTTTATTTTATTAGATAATTTCGCATTGTTTCTCCTCCAAACTATAATTTGATATCTCGTTAGCATTGTCTGGAATTCTAAACTATATTATATCGTTATTTCTCTTCCAAAACTTATGTTGTGATCACTGTTTCGAACAGTCTCCAACTCCTATGTTGTAACCATTCTACATATATGTTAATATAATGTGAAAGTTTCCACTCAATACTTTTCATCATAAACGTCTTATCACGTATTTGCAAACAGAGCAGATCCAGATCAGACGGTTTCTGTAGGGTCTGCTCTGTTTGTTTATGGTTAATATAGATACGATCCAACAGTTTCTGTCTCATCCAAAAGGTCCTTCATATATATAACATTATAAAAAGGATCTAATTAATATTCATGATGTCAGTATTTCTTACATGAATGTTGAACAGGGACAGGTTTAACTTTGCCGCCCTGTTACTGATAGACAAACTATCTAAATAAAGACTGTTTTCTAAAGAATGGTCACGGAATCACTATTTTAGTATAATCTAAAATGCCCACCATCCTAATGTTTTCCTGTTTGATAGACAACCCATCCTTAAGAAGACAGTATATGGTAACTGTGGTTTACTGAGACACGTAGGATATTAAACAACACTACCATAGAAACCGTTTCAAGATAAAAAATCTAAATTAAGCATTTCTTTTTTATTCCTTACAGAGTATTGTAGATACCATCTCCATTGACACAAGACTGTCATACAAGTGAATACAAAAATAAAATTCGAAAACAAATACAATTAGAAACTATCATTTGAATGTTGGAAACAGTATAGACCAGATCAAGGGGGGGGGGGGGGGCTCAGAGAAGAGCCTGCATTGTTTGTGATAAATATTCCTTCGTCAACCATTTCTTGCATATAAACGCCTTTTCACGCCCTTACAAACAGAGTAGACCCAGAACAGACGGCTCCTAGAGGAGCCGTCTGATATGGGTCTGTTCTGTTTGCTTATGATATTATAATATATTTTAAGCTAAGTAGATATATGTACAGTGCAGCTAAGTCGTGTCGCATTCAACGAGGACGGTCTTGTGTTTGAATCCAGAAGACTAAAATGGTACAAGTAATTACCTCATTTTGGCCTCCAACAATAAATGGATAAGTACCAAGGCAATGTGAAGGTATGACCAAATACGTCAGTCTTTTACTCTTGAAAGGTTAAACAACAGTTAACTACAAACAGGCATAGTAATGTTATTTCAGAATTCCCGTTAGGGAGCGTTCGATGGATGGCGGTACTCCTGCTTTAACCCTATAGTCTACTTTGTTATTTTTATATGGTAAATGTTTAATGTTTAATGTCTTGTTGTGCGATTTGTCACGTTTCAGGATGTATGATGCATGGTGCTGTACCTGTTTGTTTGTGGCGTTCCCTGTATAACTGTTTACAAACGTGTTCCCATTTGTTTATGGTGTCCTCGATAGTGGCGATGAGCAATGATGTATACCAATGGTGTATACCTAGATCAGATTGCGTCCTCTATAGTGGCGATGAGCAATGGTATATACCTAGATCAGATTGCGTCCTCTATAGTGGCGATGAGCAATGGTGTATACCAATGGTATATACCTAGATCAGATGGCGTCCTCTATAGTGGCGATGAGCAATGGTATATACCTAGATCAGATTGCGTCCTCTATAGTGGCGATGAACAATGGTGTATACCTCGATCAGATGGCGTCCACTATAGTTGCGATGAGCAATGGTGTATACAAATGGTTTATACCTAGATCAGATGTCGTCCTCTATAGTGGCGATGAGCAATGGTGTATACCTAGATCAGATTTCGTCCTCTATAGTGGTGATGAGCAATGGTATATACCTAGATCAGATTGCGTCCTCTATAGTGGTGATGAGCAATGATGTATACTTAGATCAGATGGCGTCCTCTATGGTGGCGATGAGCAATGGTGTATACCTAGATCAGATGGCGTAATCTGATCTGAGGTTGCACAGTTTTCTTTACAAATTATTTGACAAAGGTCACGTCGTCAAAACATGTTCAGAAACACCCGTCTTACAAATACCTGTTTGTGGGCTTATAAAGTGTACATGTAATATATACTTGGACGGATTTACTGGCTTATAGTATATACTTTGACGAGTTTACTGGCTTATCATAACTATTTTGGCGGGTTAACTTGCTTATAATATATACTTTGACGGATTTACTGACTTTTGGGTTTACTGACTTTTAATATTTACTTTGACGAGTTTACTGGCTTATAACAAATACTTTGACGGGTGTACTAGGAACTACATGTTGAAACAAACTGTAACAAGTACGTATATTCAACTGTTTCGCTGCCATGTACTGTCGATTGCAAACTGTGTCCTATTCTTTTCAAATATAACATTATAAATCAGTTTTGATCCTGATGAGACACCGAATAACTCCGCGGCTCATCTTGGTCATCCTTGTTTGCAAGGGACATATCCGTGTAGCTACCGATTCGGTGATGACAGCGAAAAGGTTAAATCCAAAACCATAAACCTTTTTTATGAACCCATTAACGCCTCTGTTTGTTTGTGTGATCGGCAAAAATGGATCATAAATGAATCTAATGTTCATAATGAGAGGCGGTTCTACAAGAATTGTTTTTCCGAATCAATGGCGGTCTTGATTAGATAATTCCTGTAGGCGACCTTTAATTGTTGACTGCAATAGAACCTGTCTGAAGCGACCATCAAAGTACGTCTAATTATGGGTCTGTAATGCAGATGGTAGCTTAATGCAGACCAAAAGTAATACAGAAAGCTCCTAAAGAGCGATGTTCGTCAAGCGTCTTCAGTTGTCAACCATTTGAACCGATAAAAATCTTCTCCTCTGAATCAACAGTGTCCTCAGCTTTCATCTTTGGCACATAACATCATCTGTAGGTCCTCTACAAAATGTGTAGGTCGTCTACAAAATTTTGTCCCTGTGGTCAAATAGGCCCTGTCCCAGGGGTGCCTTGTTTTCTATAGAAACATACAGTGAACATTTTGAAAATGTTCTTCTCTGAAACTGGAAGGTTCTCAGCTTTGATATTAGGCACATGGCATCATCTGCAGGTCTTCTAAAAAAGATATATAAATCATGCCCCTGGGTCAAAATTGGCCCCGCCCCAGGGGTGGCCAGTTTTCTACAGAAACATATGTTGAAAACTTTGTAAATCTTCTATGAAACTCGAAGGCTCTCAGTACTTATCTTAGTACTTATCATCATGTTCAGGTCCTCCACAAAGGTTATATAAAGTATGTCTTAGGGCTGGCCAGTTTACTATCATTTCTGATTAAATTGACCATGCCCCAGGGGTGTCTTGTTTTATATAGAAACATATTGTGAAAACTTTGAAAAAATCTTCTTCTCTGAAACTGGAAGGTTCTTAGCTTTCATATTTGGCATATAGCATCATCGTGAAATCCTCTACAAAAGTTATACGAATTATGCCCCTGGGGTCAAATGAGTCCCCGCCCCAGGGATGGCAAATTTTAATAGAAAAATATAGTGAAATCTCCTCTGATTGTCTGGTGTGCGATATCGGGGTCATCATGACCGTCATGTTTGCATTACTTTTGCCCTGCATTAAGCAGCTACTTGCTTTTTAAGACTCCTGTGTTCAATATATGAATGGCCACTTAGAACTGTAAACTATTTGCCTTCGTTCTTTTTAAGGGACACTAGACATATACGATTTTTCATATTTATTAAATGTGTTTATTTCAGTTTAACCCTTTTCTCTATAAATACGCATGTTTATACTTTTGCAATCACAGTAGACCCAGATCAGACAGCTATACAGAAGCCGTCAGATCAGTACAGTAGACCCAGATCAGACAGCTATACAGCTATACAGCTATACAGGAGCCGTCTGATCAGTTTCTGCTCTGTTTGCTTATACACTCGTATAGATCTGATTATACATGGCTAACACTTGCTGTGTTCATATACCATTATAAAAGCATCAAATAAATAGTCATGATGTCATTATATATTACATTCATATTCATGAGATACAAGGTTAAGAGCACCAGTTGTCACTGTCATTAAAAGCAGTTAAGTTAAATCGGACATATAGCTGAACTTCGATATCTCGAACTCGGATAACTAGAACTTCGCGATAACTCGAAGTAAATGTTCGATCCTTCCAAATTTTACAATACAGAGCAGTTCTGAATATATATCACTACGCATATCTAGAAACACACGTGACAACACAATACAGGACTCAGGTAATGCCAAAAGCTCCTATATTAGCTTTCAACATTACTTTACACCTGCATTAAGCTGGGAAATTGTCTTTATTAGAAACCGAATTACTCGAGCCTCTAATATTTCGCATTGATTTAGAATCTCACGATAAATGCTCTCTAAGCGTTCTACTCGCACTTTCATAAACATGACGTCGTCTTACCCGCGGGACATTATTCTCCAAAATCATGCGGGTCAAGGCAATGAATTTTGTTTTATTAGTTTTAAATATTCCCCTATTGAATATTCATTAAAGTAATAAAGACATCATGAATATTTATTATCTGAATTTGTGTGGCATATGGCCAACGTAGTGTTTAGTATTGATATAAAATATAGGGTCAGATCTATTAAAGTTTCAAAAGCAAACAGAATAGACCCTGATCAGACGGCTCCTACATGAGCCGTCTGATCTGGGTCTGCTCTGTTTGCAAATGCACGAAAATGCGTTTATATGAAGGTAAGGGTTAATGCTACATTTTGTATTTTGATTAAATGAAAAGCAATGTTTTCACGTTTCATGGTAAACCTATGATTCAATGATCCCAAATGTAATTTGAGGTCTTATCGCTCCCTTTATAGTTTATCATTTTAGGAAAATACACTCAAACTTTTCGTTTAAACACATGCAATCACCATTACGTTGAAAATATGTTTCAAAATGTAAGTTACACTTTATCCAGCTATGGAACATTAATATTTGCCCAAATCTGGATCCTGTGCAATTTTGACTACTTCCGATTCAAAATAGCATTTGAGAAAATACTGACCAAGTGTCAAACAGCCTGGATCCTAAGGGAAGGCAGAGTTTCTCAGTGTCTCATCTGGATCAAATCCGTGTGCAAATGCAGGTAATGTCGAGACTAGCGGGCTGAGTATTACACCTTTAGAGCAACAGATCAAGGTGTGTTTTCAAATACTAAACTCGCCATGTCTCACTAAACTCTCGTATGTTGTGACCAAGTGTAAAGAGTGGTTACTGTAGAGGGCTTTTCTATAGAGGGGGTTTATTGTAGAAGGGGTTCATTGTGGAAGGTTTATACTGCACATTGTGAATTGGGGTTTACTGTAGAAGGGATATTACGGTGATGTGAGTTTTTTAGAAAAAGGTGGCGATTGTGTGTGTGTGTGTGTGTGTGTGTGTGAGGGGGGGGGGGGGGGGTGTGAGGGGGGGGGTGTACTGAAGAAGGGATATTACCGTGGAATGCGTTTAGTAGAGGTTGTTTACTGTAGAAGGGACCATGGAATGAGTTTTGTAGAGGGTTTTTACTGTAAGAGGAGGTTTACTGTAAAATGGGGCTTAAGTTTAGATGGAAGTTTATAGAATGAGTTTTAATGTAAAGGGGGTTTACTGTAGAATGGGGATATAGAAAGAGATACATGTGTGCAGTAACTGTTGCTGTAGAAGGAGTTTTGAAGTAGATGAAGTTTTGAAAGGCCCGGGGTCAATGCAGAAAATTGTAGAAAGGGGACTGACTACAGAAGGGGGTTTACTGTAGAATGGGGATATAGAAAGAGATACATGTGTGCAGTAACTGTTGCTGTAGAAGGAGTTTTGAAGTAGATGAAGTTTTGAAAGGCCCGGGGTCAATGCAGAGAGTGTTTAATTGTAGAAAGGGGGCTGACTACAGAAGGGGGTTTACTGTAGAAGGGGTTTTATTGTAGAAGGAATTTTACTTAAAAAGGTTATTACTGTGGAAGGGAGTTTACTGTAGAAGGGGATTTTACCATTGAATGGGGAATCTACTTGGAAAGAACTTTTACTGTAGAGGTGAGTTAACTAGTTAACTGTAGAAGGTGGTTAACTGTAGAAGGTGGTTTACTGTAGAAGGTGGTTTTACTATGGCGCTTTCTCGACCTTGTGACATTTGGTTGATATTCTCAGTTACACAGCCTAGAGACATAACTGCCTGCTCCCATCTACAACTGTAATTAGGCAGGATAAAATACTCCATGACCTCATTAGTTACCAGTCTCACTGTTATTTAATATTTATCCCGCTGTGAACGACTACTGTCTGCTCAATGCTGAATATGATGCAAATGTGACTACTTCCAAGTTGATGAGTTTTTGAAAACAAATTGGTAGAGGGTTAAATAGTTTGAATCCTGATGAGATGCCGAGTTACTCGGCATCTCACCAGGATCCAAGCTGTTTGCAAATGCGAGACATGCCTCAAATAGCAGGAGCGGGGTTAAAGATATAAAACTATCTAGTGTATAATCAGCGTGGTATGTTTTATCTCCTTTTGTTCGTATTGGTAGTAAAACATTGTATGTATTTCGGTGTTACGGTTTTTTAGCCGGATTTTTTAAAGAAAAATCTCGGCTTAGGGCGAAAACCGGACGGGCGGGTGGTTGGGCGGTTGGGCGGGCGGCCGCCGTGTCGTCGTCAACAAAACTTTAACATTGCTTATAACTTCTGAATTACTTAAGCTAGGCAATTCATATTTGGTATGCAGATAGCTTGGGTAAAGGCTTTACACTTGATACAAGAATACAAGAAAACATGAAATCAGGTCAAGGTCTCTTTTTCGAAAACTTTGCCGTTTTTAACAAACTTAACATTGCTGCAACTTCTGAAATACAAATGCTAGGCAATGCATCATTGATACACAGATAGTTTTGGTAAAGGCCTTTCAGTTGATATAAAGATATTTGAAATTAGGTCAAGGTCACTATTTTGACTAGTTGGCCATCATTGAAAAACTTCAACATTTTGCCTTAACTTCTGAACCACATACGCAAGACAATTCATATATGATATGCTTTGGTGAAGGCCTTTCAGTTGATACAAGGATACATGAAATTGGGTCATGGTCAATATTTTGAAAACTTGGCCTTTTTCTAAAACAAACTTTAACATTTTGCAATAAGGTCTTTCAGTTGAAAAATCCGGCTTTTATACGGTTTCCGCATTTTTTGCGCTTGTTTTCTTTTGTTTCAGTCTCTGACTGGATATTCCTGTATTCTGGGGTACATATACAACTGACCTAAATATTTCCTTCATATATACACCATGTTCACGCATTTGCAAACAGAGTAGACCCAGCTTAGATGGCGCTGTCTGTGCAGGTTCTGCTCTGT
This sequence comes from Azorinus chamasolen, assembly GCA_963576725.1. NCBI lineage: Eukaryota > Metazoa > Mollusca > Bivalvia > Cardiida > Solecurtidae > Azorinus > Azorinus chamasolen. The sequence goes on from OY755252.1 coordinate 53,480,325, forward strand.
TTGCTTTTGACACGATATAGAAATTGTTCTACAGTTTTGTCACAGCAAAATATTTCATTGAAAAGTTTACATAATAAAACTTCCGCTGATAAATAGTTATGATGATTCATAGATTCTTACATGAATATTGAACAGGAAATGGATTCATCAAATTGATTAATTCAAACATGTAATCATAAGTTATGTAAATGTCAGCCAGGGAAACATATTTTAAAAACCTAATTTTGAGCTTGAGTTCATATTTATTCAATAAAACCGCTCTAAAGCGACCACAAATTGAGGTATCATTCTTGGTTATGACGGCAGGTGATAGCTTAATGTGGGACAAAAGTAATGCAAAACCTACTCGAGCTTCCTATAGGAGTTTCTTGTACAGAAGCCTTTCTTTATAGATTACAACTACTACTACTGCTACTACAACAATAACAACAACAACTACTACTACTACTACTACTACTACTACTACTACTACTACTACTACTACTACTACTACTACTACTACTACTACAACTACAACAGCAACTACTACTACTACTACTACTACTACTACTACTACTACTACTACTACTACTACTACTATTATTACTACTATTACTATTACTACTACTACTACTACTACTACTACTACTACTACTGCTACTACTACTACTACTACTTCTACAATAAAAGTAACAGTAAGTATAACAATAATAATACATGTAATAAGAATAATAACACATCATTAATAACAACAACAACAACAATAATAATAATAATAGTTTAGCCTAATATTGTGATATTCTAAATAATACAGTCTACATAACATCCAACTATTGATCGACGAATTTAATTGACCTGTGCAAGAAAGATACAACTTCTCATAAACAGCATGGAACGTTTTTTTTCAGGACAACACAATTAGTGGTAATTCACTATGGCACTCCTGTTATGTCTTCGGGAGACTTTCCCCTTAACTCTCATATCACCTGATGAAATAGAAGAATATGTGATTACCTTTGCAAACAGTTTAGATCCAGATGGAAAAAAATAGTAAACCGGCGTCACATCTGGGTTCAAACTGTTTTATATAGTGTTTTATAATGTTTGAGACGAAATTGAAGGAACTGACAGTTTTTGCTGCCCGGATTCATTTGGCGCCAAAATAGTTAATTTAACCAATTACTGCTTGAGTCCACAACTTCAGAAATTACTTCTAGCAAATTACACAACATGTTACCAAATACGGAAACCTTGCACTGTTGTAATTCTTGTGATTCATGTGACAGTAGCAGGGAGGAATAGCGAGGCAATTTTAACGAAACCGTAACAAAACTAAAGTGAAAATATATTGTCAAACAACAAGAATAAAATAAAGTTGGGTTCGTTTTTTTTCAAAACATATGAACTGATCTACCATCGACACATGAAACCTATGTGTTTTTCTGTCATCTACTAACACTTGTTGTCTATCCCAAAAGGTCCTGTTATTTCTGTCTTCTGTTCATTGTGTTTCTCGATTTATACATGTAATACCCCAAAGACGTACATGTATCACTGCTACATGTATACGTATAAACTTCCATACTGTATATTTATAAAGAACGTGTTATGTTGTGCGAGATACCTTCTGGTAACATTGTCATACTTTTCTCCCGCAATTTGTTTTGACGTGTACACAACAAAAGTTACGTTAGATGAGTCATCCGATCAGGGTCTACACTGCTTGCACATACCAGTGGATACTTGTCCCGCGTTCATTTGGTTAATACGTTACTGTGGTTGGTTCAGCAAATAGTATACCCATAGAGGGACATATAATGTTTGAATACTCAACAAAGACTACACAAACTAATATAACGCAAATGATCTTTAGTACAAAGCTAGACGTGAGCTTACTCGGGAGTCATACAAAATGTGTCCATCAATAAAATGGACACATACATATTAAACCGGTATTGTGGAATGGATACTTTAAGACAATGAAGCCTACTTTACATGACTAGAACTCAAACTGTTTATACAGTGAAAACTCTTTATGACGACATTTAATATAACGGAATATCCATTATACTGACACGGTACATAATTATGTGTATACAGTAAAACTCTCTATAAACAGAAATGGTAGTAAAGAATGATTTAGATTTTTTAAGCAGGTGTCGGTTTAATGCAGGATGAAAGTCATGCAAGACAGTTCCTCTGGGAGCTTTCTGCATGACTTTCATCCTGCACTAAGTTATCCTGCACTATCCTGCATAAAGGTATACCAAATGATTAGTAGGTCCTTTCAGCTGAATTTATTTTCTCTTGTATTTCATTGAGGTGTTGCGGTTAATTGATTTGGAATTTAAAGGAATGTCATTTTATTGAAAACTATAAACACTGAATAATTCAACAACGTTATATTCCAAGAAAGTATGTAACAAATGTTATAAGCATTTGATGATACTTATATGATTATTTAAAGTCAGGTGTGCTATTGCGGTGCAAAAATCAGAGAAGACAAATGAGCTGGACCTATAACTTTTGGGAGAGTATTCAAAAAGATCACTGAACAAGATCTCTCATTACAGTAGACCTGTCTTAAGCGGTCATTTATTTATTAAACATAGGAGTTTTGAAGGTGATTGCTTAATACAGGGCAACATTAATACAGAAAGCTCCTATAGGAGTTTTCTCCAAGACTTTTGACCTGCATAAAACTACCACATGCCTTACAGACCCATGATTAGATTTCTTTCTGCTGGCCGCTTAAGACAAGTGATACTGTAGTATGCACTATATTTATTATGTGAAAAGTAAAGTCTTATTTATGATCCGTTTTTATGGACTTATTCCATTAGTGTATCCATTACCCTGCTATTCGCAATATGACTCGCGCTTACAAACAGCTTGGACAAATATGATCAAGATCTAAACTTTTCAATTACACACACACACAAAATTTGAATGCTAGCCTGTAGCCTTCGTCTGTTTACTATGGTCTTCGTCAGTAGATTGAATGATTTCTGCTAGGGAATGACATCGCTTGAAGTAGTGACCACGCGTGTTAAAGACCGCCAAACCTTTCGCACACGTGGGATGCGAAATTAACATCGTTCCCTCCATCGAGCGGTGATAATCCCCAGTAGAAATAATGCAGGATGCTGAAACAATTTACAGTACGTGTACGAAAGCTCCAGGTATGTTTTCAATTTGTTTTTGTGTGTTTAGTTGAAAACAAAATCAGTTTATTTTCAACCAAACGGATGAATTGTCATCATAATATCTTGCATCCAGACAATACGCCGAGTAACTCGGGCCGAGTAACTCGGTCTCTCTGTCTCCGTTTGACGCTCGGTCAATAGTTTCTTAAAAGCTTGATCGACTCGGACGTAGTCACTGTTGCATCAGTCCAAATTTGAACAGACATTACTTTTTCACTGCCAGATAAAGGTTAATGAAGTTAGCCCTTTCACCGCCGATGTCGCATAAATGCACCACGACAAATAGTGCAGTCCCAGATCAGACGTTAACCCTTTCACCGCCGATGTCGCATAAATACACCACGACAAATAGTGCAGTCCCAGATCAGACGCCGCCTTTTCAGGGCGGCGTCTGATCAGGGATTTCACTTTTTGTCTCGGTTTGTTGTTCTATATATGTGCCCTTATTCCTTTGAAACTTTTTTCTTTTTATCTTATACCCTTATTGTACCAAATGGTTTAACAAAAAATTGATTGCAGACGGCAAATAGAAAAGGGTTAAATACTTCTGCAAGATGTTCGCTACAATAAGAAATTATATATGTACAGTTAACGATTGTCTATTACAACTTCAAAATGCCTTGAGAAATTTATAGAAAAATGTCAGTTTTATCCTTTCTTGCCAAGTGACCGCAGTAAAGACGTAAGCGAAGTTAACAATATAGATCCATATAATAGGGCTCGGAGCCATTTACTCCATATATACGCCTCTCTTTTCCTTTACAAACAGAGTAGTCTCATAATCAGACAGAAGCCAACTGATTTGGATCTACTCTGTGCGTAGAACGGTGGATTTATGTAGTGAAGGATTAATAAATTTTCATCTAAGATATAGTTATTTAATAAGTATCAATTAGCTCATAAGTTATGATGTGACACATGAACTAGGAACTATTTGGCCTTAACACACAATCTGTAAAGAAGGGAATGTACATGTAGTACATGTATGCAGTGTGCAAGCTGAGTAGACAATTATCATGGGGTTATCAATTTATATGTTAAGCGATCGCTGTGGAGAAGTTTCACTGTATTTAACTCTTCATACGAATGTCAGACACATAAAACACCAATTATATGAAGCTATCGAAACTATTCAATGAGTTCCCTGTACGCCATGCCGATTCATATTTCCAGATGTGTAATATGATAAAAGGGCGTAATTGAATTTCTCTAAGACAATCAATTCCCCCAATGTACAGTATAGGCTCTCTAATGCGACCTCTTTATGAATGATTATAAATGAGCTTTTAAAGCAGGTGGTTGATTAATGCAGGAAAAAGTAATACAGAAAGCTCCTGCATGACCTTCCTGCATAACTTTCGCCAAGCATTAAGTCAATACATGTACCTACCTTTAAGATACATCATTGATATCTTGCTGAAGAGCGCTTTAGAAGGGTTTACTGTATGTAATCTTGGAGCATTCTTAACAGAAAGGCAATAATAAAATGTAAATTGTCTGTTTAAAATGAGACAAAACGCTTCAGTTAGATATGTGTCACGGGCGGGTTTGAACTCCACGAAATGTAGTTGCTGGTTGTTTTGGCACAAATTATATTGATTGGTTAATTGATTGTATTTCTGTCATATATACATCAACAAAATCTGGCAACACAGAAAGATATCATTGATAAATATATAAAACTATCACGTAGCAGTATTTGTATCCAAATTATTATAACGAGTTCGTATTCTTTTTGATACAGCACGCGTGCAATATAACATGCAAATGACAAAAGCAAGCCGATATGTAAATAGGAAAACTCCCAATGTCTGAAATAAACATGACACTCTCTCTGTTTACAAGCATCGTTTAATATAATTTTAGTGAACTCGTTTATTAAATTCAAAAGTAAATGAACACTCGTATAATAATCCCTCTTTTCTAGTAACATGAAATACAGTCAATTTAGTCTGACTCAGCATGGGACATATGATTATACTATGCAAAAGAAAACAAACCTTTGCATGGGGTATTGATGGTTATAACGTCGCCCTGGAGCAATATTGTGTACGTATATAAATGTTATATGAAAATTGGAAGCAATATCTGTGAGTTTGTAACAACGTCGGTAACGGGTTTCTCCAAAATGAAGCTCTAATTTGAGGTCAAAAGACATAGGGGTCGATTTCAAAAATCACAAAAGTGTTATGCAATGTTTGAGTGGATGTTTGAGTATCAAACGGATTGCCAATGTACATTAAGCTGTGTTAATAACGTGTGTGACCGCCGATGGCCCTAATGCAGGTTACTATTCTCTCCTCATGGAATTTGTGAGATGGCGAATGACGTCATTGGGTATGTTCTGCCATTCAACAAAAAGGGGATGTCTCAGGTCATTGGCATTGTTGATTTGGTTGTTATTGCGTACCCGACGCCCAAACTCATCCCACATGTGTTCTATGGGTCGACTTCACTTCAAAATTTCACAATTTCACGATTTCACGATTTCACAATTTCTCGATTTTGCAATTTCAACTTCATGTCAAATATTTTAGTCACGTGACACGCTTGACGTAAATAAGGCAACAGAGTGGCTCTCACCCTTGAAATCAGGATGGCGATTTGAGATCCATAAATACACCTTTCTACGTCTTTGCAAACAGAGTAGATCCAGATCAGACGACTCCTATAGGATTTAATCTTAATTAAAATCCATGATGTCATTATTTCTTACAGTTTATCATTAATTAAATGCTCCTCCGATACAGTGTCATACAAACATAAGACAATGATTTAACATAATGAACACATGATTGGCAATTCTCATACATGAATAGTCATGGAGGAAAGGGTTAAACAATCTTGATGGTGGACCAAGAGCACAAGCTACATGCCAAATATGAAGGTCCCTACAGTTCTGGAAGGGAAGATTGTCATAGTTTTCCGCCGTTTCTTTCATCGTGGCTTTTACTCCAACACTGTGATTTCCCGCGTTTTGATAACGTCATAACAATTAAAATGGACAACTTGAAATCAGAAATCGTGAAATTGTGAAATTGTGAAATCGTGAAATTTTGATGTTAAATCGTGAAATCGTGAAATCGTGAAATTGTGAAATCGTGAAATCGTGAAATTGTGAAATCATGAAATCGTGAAATTGTGAAATTTTGAAGTGAAGTCGTGAAATCGTGAAATTGTGAAATCGTGAACTCGTGAAATCATGAATTGTATTGTGTGAAATCTTGAACTGGAAATGTCACCGCCGGTCTTTCGTATTGGGGCCTCGCGTTTTCCTGCTGCAGAATAAATTACCCCCGGACACCGATATTGCGTCAATTGGAGGAGATTGTTCCTCATGATGTTCACATACCTTACTGCATTAAGGTTGTCCGGAACGATAACAAAATCTGCTTTCTGACTGTCCATTATGCCCGCCCAACGCATGGCACTGCCACCGTCAGATCTGCATCGTTCCTGCACGCAACATTGGGCAAATCTCTCGTCCCGTCGCCTGTAAACTCTGACCCTAGCGTTTGCAAAGCTGACCCTGAAGCGTGACTCGTAGGTAAAAATCACGTTTCGCCATTGGACTCGGGTCCAGTGCATGTGACGTCGAGCCCAATCTAAGCGGGCGGCTCTGTGACGCACAGTTAGAATTTGTCCTGTATAAGGTCAACGCGCACGAATTGGTGCTCTATCCTGTCTAAGTCGGTTACATATCATCTGAACCGCGACATTGAGCCGCCGTGCAGTTACAGTTGCTGGGGTAAAGCGATTACGTAAATGCGTTAACGTACTGTAGCGGTCGTCTCTAAGTGACGTCGCTCAGGGCCTACCTGATCTCGGCGCATCCGTAACTGACCCAGTAGTTGCATACCGAGTTGTTAGGTTGTGAATGGTTTTCCCGGAGAACCCAAAATGAAGAGTAAGGTCATTTACAGACGTGCCCGCTCTAAGGATACCGACAGTCTGATTTTGCTGATTTTCCGCTATCCGAGGCATTCCCATTTTCAGTCAAAATTGTAAACATTTTTGTGTTTTCGTGTCAGTGATAAAGAGTACGTGTGACTGTGTACGAAAAGGCAATTGGAATGAACGCGGGATAGGTCAACACGACGTAAGTGGTCAAAACCGGAAGTGAAAAGCCTGCTAGCCCGTGCACGGTACAATTGCACGAAATCTTGTGTCGGTGTACTCTCTATATTCAGGCCAATAAGGAACTATCACCAACGTTCACATAATGTCACCGTTAACCATCTAAAACAGGTCATAAAGTTTCTTTTTTTTTGTTAAGTATATTATAAAATGCAATTGAATAACCATTTAGCACAAAAGACCTTTCGTCTGCAAACAATCTCGTCTTCAATTTAGAAGGCGGATCTGCTGTTTGCAAATATGTCAAAAGGCGGACCAACCCTGTTGCCCAGGCGTTAAAAGTCGGCCGACTCTGCTTGAAAATGTGTTACAATGTAAAAAAAGGGAGGGTCTACACTATTTGCAAATGTGTTAAAAACGGATATCATTTGATTGCAAATACATTAACAGGTGGATCTACTCATCTAGATCCAATCTATTTGCATATATCATTTTAACTGAGTGTCAGTGCAGTAACCAGTTAGCCTCAGCATATTTTCCCTCTATATTCCAGTATGTGATAAAATGTAATCACTGTCTCAACATTTGTAATAGGATTAAATTTATTAACTTAAATCACATCATTATATGTAATTATACTGACCCTTAGTCTGCTTTGCGCGCGAGCTTACTATCATTTGTAAACTGTTATTCGGCGTACCATCAGGGTCTAATCTGTTTGACACTCAATCAGCAGCGAATCGAAAGTAAGTAATCTTGGAATAGATTTGTTTCAAGAGCGTTAAGTTAAATACATTGATACTATGCCAGTGTGCGATAATGACACATGCCATAGTATGCATGATAGTAAAAGTTTCATCAGCGTTGAGTTTAAAACGTTGATATAAGGCTAATATGTGATTATGACATAAGGCGATACTATGCATTATTTACTCTAAGATGTACTCTACTCACATTATCTTCCGAAGTTGAGCCTGTGTGATTTGAAACTAACTTAGTGAATGAGGAACGCTTTGTTTGTATTGAAACAGGGGGGGGGGGGGGTATTACCTCGGAAACCAACGGAAACCCATTCGCCATACACCGGACTCTTTCGTAAAACCGAACGTACTCGGTGTACATGTAGATAAGATATTTCACAGTAGACATTCTCTGTTCGTGTTTTACACTTTCGACTGACCTACGTCAGCCACTGTTGTAAAACCCTAATAAATATGCATAGCCTTGTTCCAAAATCGGAGATTTGCCTAAAGTGTCCTTTTATTTAAGAAATAATAAATTCATACCAGTGTTTTATCGTGCAATCGAACACTGGTAGTCGTTGAGATGCTTATAATTATCGGCCTCATGATTTAATTACTACGCATCTCAACGACTAGGTACCAGTGTTCGATTGCACGATAAAACACTGGTATAAATTTATTATTTCGATTCTAACACTTCAATTTAACTGTAATTTGCACCGCCACAACGGCACTACGTTTCTTGTCGTACGAATTTTCGAAGCCATATTACGTCACGTTAAGCCGATACAGCGCGTGTGGTGTTTTATGGAGAATTCAAATATAGATACGTCCCTTCTTTGTTTATGTAGATGTGTACGCGAGGTGTGTTAGAATTCCGTGTAATCGATTAAGTTTTCTAAGGATTTAGAAGTATCCAGATACCGTTAATACTTAGCTACATATAACTGTTGGAAAATTGACTGCATGCTAATACTTAGCTACATATAACTGTTGGAAAATTGACTGCATGCTAATACCTAGCTACATATAACTGTTGGAAAATTGACTGCATGCTAATACTTAGCTACATATAACTGTTGGAAAATTGACTGCATGCATATTCTAATGGTATAAAGTTGTGCCCAAGGCTTGGTGTTGATTGATTCATACTAAAATCGACAGTCAGAAGACCACGCGACCAACTCTAACATGTAAGGAATTGGTATCCCTGACCCCAAAGTTATACAAACCAGGAGCATAGCTGGATCCAAATGTAATGGGCGCACCGTGGCTAGAGTCCGGGGGTGGGGGTGCTCCTCCAGAAAATGTTATCTGCTAGATAGCTTAGGTAGATTTTGGGGGTATACTTTAGCATTGTTTCAGGCACATATAACCGAATCAAGACACTTAACCCATTCCCTCATAGGTGGTTTTAATTCCAAACCTCTGTAAAATAAATCATCCGAAAAGGAGTATTTATTACAGAAAATGAAAGTTTTAGAATGGTGTAGTTTGAAACTATTGTTGTTTTGTTTGTTTTGTTGTGTTTTTTTTTAAAGAAATCCTGGGTTAGTTTTCTATAAATCTCAGAACGAAGCCATACTCAAACCCAGGATTAGTCAGATTTTGACTTGATGCTTATTTTGTTTTGATGCTTGAGTATTATAACAAGCTAAATATATACCAAATTGATAAGAATTAATCAAAGCACGACTGCGAAAATGCTTGAGAACAAACTCGTACTCCTGGGTTTGAGTATGGCTTAGTTTATAGAAAACCAAACACAGATTAAAACAACAATAACAACAAAACAGTCAAACAAAACAACAACCGCTGTTTATTTAATGCAGAACTTAAGTAATGCAAGAGCTCGTTCAGGACCTCTCGGCATAACATTTGTTCTATATTATGTTACCACCTGCCTCACAATGAAGAATGTCCAGAAAATCCAAACTACAAAATCTAGACTTTAATGAGTGGTCACATTAGATATGTTTAACTGTATTCTCAACGAAATATACGAATAATGAGCTTACAAGAGTTTACATTAGAAATGTTTAACTGTATTATCTAACGAATGATACGAATAATGAGCTGACAACAATTTACATCGTTGCATTGTTCTCTTTCGTCATGCTTTCTATATTTTGTTTCGATTCATTTAAATTCGATTTCAAATGTATTCGTTCAATATATTATCAGCGCTATTGTTTCAATTCTGATATACTAAATGCAAATCAAACAATCCATTTAACTCATTCACCGCCATAGACAAATACGTGAATACCTCTGTAAGTACAGTAAAACCTCGAGTATCCGAATTTTCGGTATAGAAGAATTTAGAACCTTTTAGGCAGGTGGCTGCTTAATGCATGGTGAAAGTCATGCAGAAAGCTCCTAGAGGAGCTTTCTGCATGACTTTCACCATGCATTAAGCTGCCACCTGTCTTAAAGATCGATACTAATACGTATTTTAGTGTTCGAATAATCGAAGTTTTACGGTAGTTAGGATTCAGAGATAACGCCGAGGACATCGGCATCTTCTTGGGATCCCATCTGTTTAACACAGATTATATTTTTGCAAAGAAATGAAAGAAAACGCCATTGTGAAAAGAGGAACAGACGAACCTCTTAGCAGATGCAATTTATTTGGTACCAAAAGTATTAAGCCTTTACCGCATATACACGTATTTTAATGCGATGCAGACAGAGAAGATCCAGATCAGGTGACTCCTACTGAACAAAGTCTGCGTTGTTTGTTTAATTAAATAGTTTTATTAATCGGTTTGAAAAATCGTTGTATGCATGGTATTTTTATTTTTTACATGAATATTCATAAGGTAAGGCGTTAATAAACGCTAACTGAATACATGTCTAATATCGTACATGTTTTATACACTGGGAGGCAAACATATTACAGAAACCTCATTTAACATGATTGTTAAATGTATCAACATCAGATTAAAAATAAGTTTTGTAAGAGAATAGAAGAAGTAGTACGAAGACAATAGGAAAGAATGAGTGGACGTGAGATTTGATTTGACAGCAGTACAGTGTACTGAATAGACATGCAATGTTCATTTAGTGTTATGCGAGATTTAGCCGTTTGTTGTTTGTAAAATCCGTTGATTAAACGGTTTCCACTCTACACTCTACTAATACAAAAACATCAGCTAATATATACTAATCATGTCAAAGTGTCTTACCTAAATATTTAACAGGGAAAGAGAAACATAATGAACTTACAACCATATCTAAATTTGTTACTGAGTTTGAGTGATAATGTTTGTAAATATTGGTCCTGAGTTTGAGTTCTCAAACATCTGGTTTGTCAGATAGTGATTTCAACTCTAATCCTAATCACTCAGGTGCTTGAAAATAAACACAGACTCAAGCAAAGAGAAATACAAGATTGGAGTGTAAAATGACAAATATCATTCACATTTCAGTAAAAGTCAGGGCATACTAAATGTTGATTATTTTGTTTGAATCGTAGGGTTAAGTCACTTTAACCATTTCCCTCATCCCTCATAAAACGCCTTTTTACGCATTCGCAAACCGAGCAGATCCAGATCAGACGGCTCTGTTTGCTATTGACATGATATAAATATGATTGTACAGTAATTGTCCAAACAAAAAATCCCTTAAAACTTTATATTATAAAAGTCCAGCTAAGAAATATTCATAATGGCATTATGTCTAACATGAATATTGAACAGAGAAAGGATTAACAGTATTTCTGTCATATTACGACGTTCAGCTAATTAAAGGTGTAAGAAGACCCAAGCGATTTTCCTTGCATGGAACAAACTGTAATATTTCGTGCACAGAAGAACAAGCGGATTAGAACCACCGACCTATTACCAGTCAGTTGGAAGGCTTCCTAATATGAGCTTTAGGCAAGGCTCAGCAATTGAATCTAATACGTAGCCTCGTGTAAGATGTGTAACAGAGGTCGAGGTAAAATGCGTAAATTAAAACATTTTCAGGAATACATGTAACTCCTTTATTTCTCCACCAAACCCTTTAGGCTGGGTCCTAATCATGGTTACCATAGCACCCCCCTAAACTTCTTTTCATCGGTTGCCAAATTGTTTATTGGGGTCTTCAGAATACAGGCCCCTAATTTTGTAATTTTGTCCCAGCTATTTTTTATTTAACGGTTTCCATGGTAACCTATGTTGTGACGACCGTTTTAGAATACTTGAGAATCTTTATAACATAGGGTTTGGGGGACAAATGACAATTTTAGTATCTGAGTACGCACGTTTATCTGATGCTGTGATGATACAATGATTGTCACACCAATCAGAGAAACATAGTACAGTAAACCCTCTCTTAACCGGCAGTTAAATTTAGTATGAATATCGGTCTTGGAGACAGGTGGCAGCTTAATGCAGGGTGAAAGTCATGCAGAAAGCTCCTAGAGGAGCTTTCTGCATGACTTTCACCCTGCATTAAGCAGCCACCTGCCTAAAAGTATCTAAATTATTATCTACTAGAATTCCGGTTAAGAGAGGGTATACTGTATTTTCTGGTGATGTCACTTTCTTAACGCCGCGGCTCATCTGATTCTACACTGTTTTCAAAGGCTTAACATTTAACTCCATAGATATGCCTTATGACGCCTTTGAAAACATTGTAGACTCGAATCAGACGGTGGCTTCTGTAGGAGCTGTCTGATCAAGGTCTTCTCTGTATGTTTATTGAATTATATAAATCTGATTCAGGACCAAATATATGTCATTGTAAGTTATTATAATGCTAATTAACATTCGTATATACAGTATATGTATTCTATAGGATTAACGCAGGTTTACGTACAATGTGGATCAAATAGTTGCTTACCGATGGCACCTCAATACTTCCATTCTTCATCATAGATATTGCTTTGAGAGTGGGTTTCTTAACCTCCTTTGGTTCAAGCAGGACTGTACACGGAGCAGAACCCCGTCTTTTGCCGAACTTTGACCAGAAACGTTCTTCCATAGTTTTGTCATCTTTATCATCCTTGTCAACCGTTCTCCAGTTAGCAGAATCCTGTTGAACGGATTGCTGCCAGCATAGTGATCGAGCCTTTGCTGAAGATCTCAGGCTTGATTTCAGGGGTGACGTTACCCCAAAGAACGAGGATTTCGAAGTCGCTTTTTGCATCGTTTCAGTTTTTGTCAGTTTATCACAGATCAATTATATATTGTTATATCCAAATGAATACGAAATGGTCACCCGTTCGTACAGATTCGCTGCATTTTATATGCTTCTATGAGCTATAACATTCTCTGATGAAGACAAGGGCAGTAGTAACGGTTAATTAGCTGAATAAGGTTGCAAACATGCTCCGATATTACGTGAATAGTTTGTTCGCCTTGACAAACGGTATGTTCTCAGTGCTTTTATCCCGTGTATCGGCTTTCCATAACAACTCAATACAGTTTCAATAGATGTTCAAACTAGTGAGTTCAACACTCTCTCCACACCATACAGGCACTGCTCACATTCAATCCTCGGCAATCCTTTCAGTGTTTTAGATTATCCGATCCGGGGAATTTAAAATAGCTTGTCTAGAAGCCGCCTTTTTTGACTACAGTAGCTGAAGCGTGGAAATCAATAGAAACCTATTGGCGGCGTTATCAATTATGAACAACGGAGAGTATTGTCTTTCCCGCATGCTGGCTTCTGTGAAAAAGCCTGATGACGTCACGGCTCATAACCTTATAAGGATGATTATACGATCAACCTTAAATGTGTAATTACCTCCGAAAACACATTGGATCTAGATCATACCAAATTGTTTGGATCCAGGTCAGACCAAACTGTTTACAAAACGATCGGTTCATGGACCATAAATGTTGAAAACTGGAAAGTTTATAATTGATGCGGACAGCATGCTCTGTCAACGAAGAATTGCTGAGCAAAATCAGATTAATCATTACCCTGCTATAAAAATAATGTCTATCTTAACTCTCACGTTTTACAATTTTCACTTAATTCTGATTCGTTCCAGCTTTTGAGAAACTATTGACCGAGTGTCAAACAGCTTGGATCCAGATGAGACGCCGAGTTACGTTACTTGGCGTCTCATCTGGATCCAATATGTTTGCACATGTCAGTCAAGTCGCGAATAGTACGCTAAAGATTAATCTCTGTGACACTGCAAAGGGTAATTGCAGAAATTACTAAAAAATGTTATCCCTTTTATCCAATAGTTGTGCAGCTGGGTGACATTGTGCACTGTTATGCTATGTTCCTTTACAGTATGCAACTTTAATCCTAAGTAGGCTGAATATTCAGTGAAATGGTTGGCTGTTTTGATTAACGTCCGTTTCTGCCATCTATGAGCTAATTGGACAACCCAGAGAGAGAGAGGGGAGTGGATAAAGAGACCCCTGGGCGCGATGCTCTACTCTTATTATCGATAGAGTGACCCACGCTCTTTTAGATGCCCAGTGTAAAATACTGATAAATTGGTCCTCGGTTTATAAAGTCTCATTTGAAGGACTTGAAAGGACCCATCAGTGCTAACCTTGCACTGCTATGAACACATATTGTCTCCTAAACCCTTTCCTTCATACGAACGCATTTTCAAACCTTTGCAAGCAGAGTAGACCCAGCTCAGACGGTTCCTGTAGGAGCCGTCTGATCAGGGTATGCTCTGTTTGCTAATGAAATTATAGCATATATCACTTTACAGACTTTACCAATTAGTAGAAAAATCCTGTTTATGCGTGTTATTGTAAACATTTCAGCTAATAAATATTCATGATGTCGTTCTAACAATCATAAATATTCAACAGGGAAAGCGTTAGATTTGGATTTAATGCAATTTGACTACAGCTGATTCGACTAAGCTTATAAGAAACTACTGACTGTGTGTCAGACCGTGTGTCAGACCGTGTGTCAGATCGTGTGTCAGACTGACCGTGTGTCAAACTGACCGTGTGTCAGACTGACCGTGTGTCAGACTGATCGTGTGTCAGACGGACCGTGTATCAGACCGTGTGTCAGTCAGACCGTGTGTCAGACCGTGTGTCAGTCAGACCGTGTGTCAGTCAGACCGTGTGTCAGTCAGACCGTGTGTCAGACCGTGTGTCAGACTGACCGTGTGTCAGACTGACCGTGTGTCAGACTGACCGTGTGTCAGACTGACCGTGTGTCAGACTGACCGTGTGTCAGACTGACCGTGTGTCAGACTGACCGTGTGTCAGACTGACCGTGTGTCAGACTGACCGTGTGTCAGACTGACCATGTGTCAGACCTGTGTCAGACCGTGTGTCAGACCGACCGTGTGTCAGACTGACCGTGTGTCAGACTGACCGTTTGTCAGACCGTTTGTCAGACCGTGTGTCAGACTGTGTGTCAGACTGATCGTGTGTCAGACTGTTTGTCAGACCGTGTGTCAGACCGTGTGTCAGACCGTGTGTCAGACTGCTGTGATCGGAGTTTACTCGGAGCCACATCTTGATCCACGCTTTTTGTAAATACGAGTCGGGAAGGGAATAACGGAGTAAGGCTGTAACTAATGAGATCATACGGTTAAAAACGGTTATTATATTGCTAGAGGATATGGAATGACGATCAGTACAGGAACCGTCTTGTGTCGGTCAACACTGTTTTCAAACTCAATTCTAACATTCAAAGGGACAATCAGCATCTCCTTGAATTTAAAACTAACCATCTTCTTTTTTTTGCTTGTCTGTTTGATATTTGTTTTTAATGATTTTTTTTCCGATTAGATGCAGAGTTATTGGGGTATCCACTGAATGCAACTGATAGCAATGAATATATACAATAAAAAAGGGGGAAATGGTATTGCCAACAGTATAGTCCCAGACCACTAACTTGATCTCAATCACGTCTTGTTAGGGTCTTCACTGTTTGTCTCTAATCAGAATGTTTACTAATGCCTTCCCTTTCTTTCCACAGAAAGTAAACCCTAATCAGATAACTCACCATTGACGTAATGACGTGTCTCGATCTACACTGTTTGCAATAACACCATTTTGTCTCGAAGAGTTGCTCATATCAGTTAAAATTCAAACATAATGTAGAAATAGTGACTTGAGTTATATTGGTTATAGTAATTATGATTTTAATTATATCACTTTTAGTCATTATAGTAATAGTGACTTTTGTTATATTGGTTCTAGTAGTTTTAATTATATTGGTTATAGTAATTTTGGTTTTAGTTTTATTTTCTACGTATATAGTAATTTTGTTTTTAGTTATATTTGTTTTAGTAATTTGCGGTTTCAATTATATTAGTTTTAGTGGTTATAGTAATAGTGGCCTATATAGTTGGCTATAGTAGTAGTAAATATAAAAAATAGTTGTTATAGTAATAGTGGCCTATATAGTTGGCTATAGTAGTAGTACATATAAAAAAATGTTGTTATAGTAATAGTGGCCTATATAGTTGGCTATAGTAGTAGTAAATATAAAAAAAAATGTTGTTATATTAATAGTGGCCTATATAGTTGGCTATAGTAGTAGTAAATATAAAAAATGATGTTATAGTAATAGTGGCCTATATAGTTGGCTATAGTAGTAGTAAATATAAAAAAATGTTGTTATAGTAATAGTGGCCTATATAGTTGGCTATAGTAGTAGTAAATATAAAAATGTTGTTATAGTAATAGTGGCCTATATAGTTGGCTATAGAAGTAGTAAATATAAAAAAAATGTTGTTATAGCAATAGTGCGTATGATACTAGTGGTTATAGTAAAAGTAGCTATAGTATTAATATTGATATTAATAGTAGTAATAGTTATATTAAGTATAGCATAAGTGTCTATAATAACAGTGAATATAGTAATAAGTTATAGTAACAGTGGCTATGGTTACATTGCTTATAGTTCTACCCAAGATTGTCCACTTGTGATCGTCGTACATTTTGTATATTAGAATTGTTGTTGTGGAAACTATAAATAATCTGTGATATTTTTCATGTTTCAACATTATCTTACTTGATAATCACATTGCAATATTGTTCTTAGGGAGTTTTGTAACTAGTTCGCGGCCAACATTGCATCTGCGGTTATCTATGCTAACGGTTTGGATCCAGATGACACGTCGAATAACACGGTCTCTCATCAGGATCCAAACTGATTGTTACTGTGACTGATTTTCGAAACAAAATTGAAGAAACGTAAAAAATACGACAAAGTTGACAGCGAAATGTTTAATTATAACGTTTCATGAAAGTATATTCTGATGGGTTATTCCATAAATCTGGTTGACTATTACAACATTTCCTAATGTTATGATACTAAAAACGATTGACAAATGAACAGAAGAATGTTTACAATTGAATGAATTGACTTATCAATGGTAGCATATAGTCAAACAAGATAAGAACAGAAAGCAATATACATGTATCTTACTAGGTGTGGACGTCATTGTAATTCAGTCAACATATGTTCCTTCTTGCCCGTTTGCCAGGTGTATTTGGTGCACATCTAATTAACATTTGCAATCATCCAATCACGTTGCCAAACGAATAACACGCAACATCGGGCATCAAAGACATTTCTTCTTGCAAAAAAGGAAATATGCAAAGGGTTGTAAAGTTTTATGTCATACGTAAATGTATGGCTATACATTTGGGATGCACTTGAAAACCATATTAACTCATTCCTACATACTGCCGCATTTTGATGTTTCTGGAAAAATCTCATATTTATCACATTGGTTTCAAAGGTATACTATTCAAAAATAATCCTTTTGTCTAGTAAATGCTCATTTTCAGTAGATTTATTCAAAGAGGTTGTTTCTAAATAATATACTCAAGGTGGGAATGGGTTAATCGTAAATAAAAACGAATACTCTTTGCGAACATAAAGCTGTATTAGCACTTATCTGGCAGTAAAACAAATAATGTCTGCCCGAATTCGGATATGTTCAATTATATATATCTAAGGCCGATTCGATTATTCTTTTCCCTGTTCAATATTCATGCAAGAAACAATGACGTCATGAATAGTTGTTAACTGGATTTAATAACAGCATGCGCACACAGTAGTTTCGGTATAGGTAGAAACTGTCAGATCTATTAGTGTTTAATAAACAAACAGAGCAGACCCTGATAATACGGTTCGTACTATGAGAACCGTCTGATCAGTGTCTACTCTGTTTGGAAAGGGCGTGAAAAGGCGTTTATAATCTTGAGGGGAAGTGTTAAGCGTTAGAGACAGTATTGAGCAGTTTGGATCCAAATGAGACGCCGAGTAACTCAGTGTTTCATCTTGTTGATCAAATTTGGTTGCGTTCGACGTCTCATCTGGATCCAGACTGGTTGCAAATGCGTGTCAGGTTTCGGATAGCGGGTTAAAGGTCAGGGCACCCATTAAAGCAAGTCAAGACAAAGAGTTTTCTTGCTTTCCTTCGTGTTGTATGTTATTTAATGAAATACTTTAAGCAAAGGTCCAGATAAGATGCGTTTTCAAGAATAACTCAAATCCTATGTTGTGACCACTCTTTAGAAAAGTCTCTTCGAGAAATGACGATTTTAGTATTTGGGTACGCACATTTATTTGTTGCTCGGCTTAAAGTGAAAGTTGCTACAATAGACGCATATTTCAACATTATAATAAAACTTGGTATTTGTTATGTTTAATCATTATTATGAAGATTGTCAATTTAATTTTTAATAATCGAAAATAAATTACCCCATATAATACAAAATAAATAATTTGTTACACAACAAAATAATATTGGTTTTTGTCGAACAGTTAATTAAACATGCAAACCGAGTAAATACTTTCGAATATTTCCAAACAACATCGGTGTCTTAGATATAATACATGTACACATAAAATATTTGTCTTCTTCGGCGTTTATTCGATTGATTTTCTTGCGATGTAATTTGTTCAGCATACATGTATAAACAAATGTTTTATGTAAGTTTAGGCAATTCTAATATACGTTGCAAGTAAAGACCGTCACTTTAAAAGTATTGCAACTCAGTGTAGCTTTTATGTGAAATGTAGCTACTATTCGGTTGGTATAGACACACGTATTTAGGATATATAGGCAAACCGTTTTTGGACGTTCCTGAGTCAAACCCTGTCTTGATGCTACTCATAGAAGCTGCTCTCAGAGTCGAGTCCTGTCTCGTTGTTACTCATAGAAGCTGCTCTCAGAGTCGAGTCCTGTCTTGTTTCTACTCATAGAAGCGGCTCTCAGAGAGTCGAGTCCTGTCTTGTTTCTACTCATAGAAACGGCTCTCAGAGTCGAGTCCTGTCTTGTTTCTACTCATAGAAGCGGCTCTCAGAGTCGACGCGTATGATTTGCAGCAAGATAGGGTTTGGTTGACAGATATTTTGATATACAGTTAAACTACGATAGTTAATACACAAAATAAGTGCACGTATCATTATCAGTCTCTAAGACAGGTGGCAGCGTAATGCAGGATGAACGTCATAAAGAAAGCTCTTCTATGAACAGCTTTCCGCATGCCTATCACGCTGCATTAAGCTGTTGCCTAAAAGGTATTAATTCTTCATTACTGAACGTTCTAAGTATCGAGTTTTTACTTTACTGCATTAGTGTTCATCTTATTTACCACTATACATGATGTTTGTATGAGTAATAAAGACCCCTATTGTACTATTCAACATCAACATAGTGTGTCGCTGTAATATATAGTAGTACCTAGCTTGAACAGAAACGGGTATTCAATATTGAGATATTGAGATCCTTTTGATATTGAGGTTAGTTTTTAAACTCAGTCAAATTCTTTTTTATAAACTTATTTTTATATAAATTATAGAATTATATATTTTATATTAACTTATATAGATCTGATTCTACAGTGTCTGTAAATACTCATGGAGTATATGATTAAACAGATATCATTTCTATAGAAGACTAAGCGTTAATATTATTACAATTCTAAGAACCATGAATTTATTTCGCGATGAAAGGTGTTAAAGGAACATTGTAATGTCTTATATGACAGCTGCGGAATAATAACCATTTATAATGTCGTACTGTTATGCGCTTCATTCTTACTCCGATACAAACATTTAATGTCAGCTCAAATGTGGATCTGTTGCAGTTGTGACTACAGTAAAATCCCTCTAAACCGGACGTTCAATTTAGTTTAAGCATCAGTCTCGTAGAAAGGTTCCCCTAGGAGCGTTCTGTATCACTTTCACCCTGCATTAAGCAGCCGCCTGCTTAAAAGTATCTAAATTCTTCTTTTCTAGATATCCAGTTTAGAGGGGCTTTACTGTTTTTCTGATTTGATCAATCTCTTTGAGAAATGATTGACCGTGTATCAAACAGTTTGGATCCTGATCAAACACTGGCGTATATTCATGAAAGAAATGATGACACCATGACTATCAATTATCTTCTTGTTTAAAATGGCATATAAATTCATGCAGTCTGTGCAAAAGCAGAAACTGTAGAATCAAATCCAAATAATTCCATAAGCAAACAGAGTATACACAGATCAGACGGTTCCTATAGGAGCGGTCTGATTTGGGTCTACTCTGTTTGCAAAGGCATAGAAATGCGTATTTATGGAGTAAAGGGTTAAAAAGGTTATAGGATATAGGTTAATATATAATGGAGGCTGAAATGTGCTATGCATTATTATTATTGTTTAAACTGATGTGATTACTCATAAATATGCTGAATGGCTTTTTAACTTATTTCCAAGAAGAATATGTATACGGGTTGACAAGGTACATATGTTATCACGGGGAACAATGACACAATTTGGATACAATCACTTCGCTTGTTCTCATAAGGTAATGGCATATTACCGTCAATTATTTCTTTCCTTCTTGCTTTATCTTTGCAACCCCTACATCATACGTTACACCATACCACATCAGAGGTCAAGATAGGATGCGTAAAATGAAATATTTTCAAGAAAAGCTGCTTTATTGCTCCACCAAACCCTATGATGTGACTACTCTTTATAATCGTCTCTTCGAGACGATTCTAAGCAGTGGTCACAGTATATATTGGGATTGGTGGAGAAATGAAAAAATTAATTTGCGAAACCCTTAATTGTTGCTATGCCTACAGACTTTACATAGATATCGCGCTAAAAATCAAGGTTACCTGTTCTAAAACTACAGTATTTGCTTAACCTTTTATACAAAAGATACGCCTTGAACGCATTGTAAATAAAGTATACCCTTTACGTAGACACCATGCTCGACAAAAATAGTTGCCAACTCTAACATTGCACTATTTACTTTATATAAAAGAAACGCATTTGCAAACAGAGCAGACCTAGATCATACGACTCCTATAGTAACTGTCTGATCAAGGTCTTCGCTGTTTGCTATCGAATTATATAGATCTGACGCTACAAATTCTGTCATGGCCGAAAGGCGCTGTTTTTAAATGTCATTATTAAAATGAGCTGATAAATGACCATGATGTCATTATTTTTTACATGAATATTCATGATGTAAAGGGTTACATGTAATCAAAATAAATGTATGTCGTGTTTTATGTCTCCAACCTCGTTTATATAAAAAAGTTTTAGTCCGGAAAATTTCAGTTGTTTCGACAGAAATGCCAAACGTCAACGCTAATTAACGAGTTGAGAAAGCTGCTATTGCCTGTCCAAAAACAATTAAGCCGTTTCCATGCTAAGCATGACCTGACTGATATCTGCAAACAAGCTTTGATCCCGATGAGATACCGAGATAAACATCATCTCGTCAGAATCCGAATAGTGGGACTCTCGGTTAGTTTGGTCTCCAAAGCTTGAACGAATCTGAAGTGTGTCAAATTTTCAGGAGATATGAGTTTGGGTAGACATTATTCTTACAGCAATGTAAGGGTTAGCAGCCAACGAGCCTGTAAATAACACACACAGTTGGAAGCAACGAGCAAAATACTTCATAAAATATTCATCCTTAACCAGCATCTCGAGCCAGGACTGTTCTGATTTATTTTAGTGTGGTGCTGCGGCAGTAACTATTTCAATGCTGCATTTTCAGAGTGGAACAGTCCAGTGTTTATCCATAGTGCCCACTCAGAATGAAAGTTTTAAACTTGTTAGAAGATATTGAAGTGTAAACAGTGTAGACCCGGTTAAAATGCTCCTCTGTGAGCCATCTTTTCTGGTCTACTGTGTTTGCAAATGACATATGTGTCCTTCATTCTAAGGATTAATGAATGTGCTGGTACTCTGTACTTTTAAATATTGGTGTGAAGATCGAGAATAAACAAGAGCAAGGCTATATATTGCATTCCGCCTTGTTTGGGCATACAGTTATAGTAAAGCGGTCACCTTGAATAGGAATAATTCTGGTCTAAATGCCAAGTGATAAATTAACCATTTACTCCACAGAGACGAATGTGGGCACCTCTGCAAACAAATAACACGGCTCATGTAGGAGTCATCTGATTAAGGTCTGCTCTGTTTGCTTATGAAATAACATATAATATATGCCATGGATTTCCTTGTTCACGATGCAATTGCCAAAAGTTAGCTAATTTAATATTTACACAATTACTGTTTCTGACACGATTATTTATGGGGTAAAATATTAATGCAGGATTAACCATAAGCAGGAACTTTCTGCATTGCTTTCGTCCTGCAGTAAACAACCACCTGCTTTTCAACATACCATTGTATCAATCTTAAGAAGAGTTCTTAATTGTACTTTTGAACAACATCATATAAAGGCGAGTATTCAAATACTAAAATCGTGCCTTATCCACCCAACCCTATGTTCTGACCACTCTTTAGACTCGTCTCGAAGAAACGATTCTAAAGAGTGGGAACAACATAGGGTTTGCCGGAACACGAATGAAGCTATTTTTGAAAAAATACGGATCTTATCTAGACACTCGGTCAATAGTTATTTCAAAACTTGATCGAATCAGATATAGCCAAAGCTGCACTAGATCCATTTGGCCTTTCCGTAATGAATATTCATGTAAAAATAGTGAAATTTATTGATATTAACTGAATGGTTATAACGCCATACGATAACGACACACGAAATTGTTTTATGGTTCAGAATTACATCATTTTAAGATTATACATATTGGCCAGATCTAACGAACATTTTAACCCCTTACACATGGGCCAAATCTGACGAACATTTTAACCCCTTTACTGATGAAAATTCGTTTAAGAAATCATGACATAATAGATACTTATTAGCATAGAATTTATAATAGTTTATAAAATATGGATGTAGACCATTGCAGAAATCTGATCAATGTCTACTCTGTTTGCAAGGCGCCAATATGCGTATGTGAGAGGTAAAGGGTTGGTCACCTATTGGTCTAGATCATATCTACAGTAAAACCTCTCTAAACCGGACGTTCAAAATAGTATCTTGGAGACAGGTGGTAGCTTAATGCAGGATGAAAGTCTTACAGGAGCTTTCTGCATGACTTTCACCCTGCATTTAGCAGTCTCGTGCCTTAAAGGATATAAATTCTTCTCAACTAGAATTCCGGTTTAGAGAGTTTTTAATGCATTCTACTAAAACGTAAATCATTCCACACAGAATTGTTTGGTGATGGCAGCAACTAGAGAACAAAAAAAAATAACTTCATTGGCAAACAGAGAAGACCCTCATAAGACAGCTCTTATAGGAGCCGTCTGATCTGGATCTTCCCTGTTTGCAAAGACATCCAAGGGCGAACATATGGTGTAAAATGATTAAGAACTTATTAGCTTAAATCGTAAGGACGGCCGAATGGATCGACAAGATAGTAATTTATGCATGTAGATGTCACAAATATTAAAAGTCTGGAAAACTAGCAGTAGTGTCTGTACATGGAAGGTGCTTGTCATCAGAACGTTGTTAGATGGGTGTCTGGAAAAAGGCACTCAATATTTGTCACCCGCAGAAAGTCAGTTCTAAACAAGGAAACATCTTCATGAAATATTCAGCACACTAGAATGTCAAGCAGCGGTGCTGACGTTTTCATTTAAACTGAAGATGCCCGCAGTAAGTTATGTTTCCATGGTAACATTTGCGTCTTAGCTATACTTTGCCTTGTTAATTTCCAGTTTGAGTATTTTGACGACAATAAACCTTTTGCTGCTGTGACTAAAATAACGTCAGCTCAATTTAGATCAGGCGCATGTTTTGACCACTTTCGATTCAAGCTTTTGTGACATTATTAGCTGGGTGTTAAACGGCTTGGCCCCAGATGATATACCGAGTTACTCGGTGTCTTATCTTGATGCAATATGTTAGAAAGTGAGAGTCAGGTCGCTGTTCATGATATAAGGGTTAAGATCTTTCTTATCAGACTAATGACATAATGGTATTCAGTGCACTTCAGCAATGTTGATACATAGCACCCATTTTCACTAGGACTGTTTTTTCCTCTCATTAAGGATGGAAATTGATTACAATTTCGTATAGTCGCCTCATGAAATGCCGTTATATGTTATAAAACTATTTGAACTTTTTTATACATCCAATATATTTGATCTGGGTGCATATTGTCTGGGCTTTTATGCCATTTTGATTGCTCGTCTGTCTAAATACCTTTCTTATACCCTAACCTTGGCCACAACGTGTGCGCTCTCACAGGCAGATACATTGGTTACCTATGATTGTCTAGGTAATGCGTGTAGACCTTACATATCCATAATTAAACCTCTTTTGATGACCATTTAAGACATGTTCTTCTGTGTTGTACTCATTTTTTATATAACTAGACTCTTGCAGGAATTGAACTTGTGATTTATTGCCCCCTCGTTACCAGAGAGGTCCCGTGTAACCCTGTATATGACATAGAAGCATTACGCCAACAGAGTAAGACCCTGCTCAGATGGCTCTTATAGAAGCCGCCTGATCTTTGTCTGCTCTTCTAATTCTACAGTTCGTGACATGCTCAAACATCAAGTGTTCATATACAAGTATACAAAATTAGTTGATAAACATTCATGATGTTATTAATTCATCAGGTAGATGGTTAAAAGACACTGCAGTTATTTAATCCATTACCTCATTTTGACGCCTTTTGACCAATTCCCTCATATTGACATCTTTTGACCAAATCACTTATATTTACACCTTTTGATCCATTCCCTCATATTGACGCCTTTTAACACATTCCTTCACATTGTCGCCTTTTGACGATTCTGTAGAAGTCACCTTTTGACGACTCTGTAGATGTAACTTTTTTAAATAATTGTGATAAATAGAGGATTTGCTCCATAGGAGCAAATGCTCTATTTATAACAATTGTTTTAAAACTACACACTTTTTTCTTGTAAATGCTCCTTTTCAGTAGATTTGTTCAAAGAGGTTGGATCTTAAAATAGCATATCAGGGATTGGGTTAATCAGACATGTCCTCACTGGACTATCATTTATTGCAATTACCACAAAAGCAATGCGATGAGACAGAGAAGTCCTAGAGTGTGACGTCATTGTCGTTACATAATTGTCTATTAACCCCTTATCTTATCTCTCTGTTAATTAATATACTGTCTGCTTACGTTAGATCTGGTGTAGCTCTAACTAATTCCAATTTGATCAAGCTTTGAAATACGGTTGCCAACTGTCAAACAGATTGGATTCTGATGAGACGCCAGTTTACTCGGCGTCTCATCTTGGTCTAAGCTGTTTGCAAATGTATGCACATTCGTTACATACAGGTTAAGAAAACCATCTGGTGTACATCTAATCAAGATTTTGCACTCATCGAATCATCACGTGGCCAAATGGATAACACGCAATATCTTAGAAAGACGGGTATTTGTTTTACACAATACTTTATAGTAAACTCTGTTTAACCCTTACTATTAATGTTCTTTGTAAACATTCCAGACCCAGATCATAAAAAGCACCTCTCATCAGGGCCTGTCCTGTTTGTCATGTTACATTTTTAAAAAACAACAACAACAAACATTTTTTCTGTACTCATTCACAGTAAGTATGACACTTTTTTTAATTTGGAATAGTCAAAGTAGTCGCTTACTGGCTATATATCGATGTTTATTTTATATATATTCATGTAGGGAATAAAGCCATCATGAATATTAATAAAATGATTTTCATAAAGGCATATGAACACATGACTTTGTGGCCATTTCAGAAACTGTAGAACCAGATCTATATAACTGTATAAGCAAACAGAACAAACTCCTGCTGGAGCCATCTGGTTTGGATCTACTCTGTTGGCAAAGTTATAAAAAGGCGTTCATATAGAGTGAATGCTTAAAGTTATGCGTTATCTTAATGTCGCGCACAGCAAAGAAAGACGAAACTCTTTAAGCTTTCTGTATTTGTCCTGCATTCTGCTACGAATTGCCTTTACCCCGTGAATATTCATGATATAAGTAATGCCACCTTGAACTGTTATTGGATTACGTTTTATCCCATTACACGAACAAAGGAACTTTTGGCCAAGGTGGAAGCTGTAGTCCGATTTATAGTATATCTATAAGCAGACCCTGATCAGGCGGATCCTACTCTTTTTGCTTTTAAACCTTAACAGTTTACTCCATGAATGTTGATTAAGAAATATTGACATCATAAATATTAATTTGGTTATTTTTATATTAACACATACAAACAGGAACGTTTGGCCATGACAGAAGCTGCAGAGTCATATCTTTATTATAGCATAAGTAAACACAGCTAGACCCTGATCAGTTGACTCCCACATGAGCCGTCTGACCTGGGTCTACTATATTTGCAAATTTATTGAATGGTGTGCTTATGGAGGAAAGGGTTGTGTCGAGCAGGAAGCCTTGATAATCAGCGCTATGATTCTTTCATGTTTTTTTGTTTTTTTAGTCCCCCACCGGTTACCGGTTGGGGGACTATAGGTTTGCTCGATTCCGTCTGTCTGTCCGTCTGTCCGTCCGTCTGTCCGTCTGTCCGTCCGTCTGTCCGTCTGTCCTGTCCGTCTGTCCGTCCGCCTGTCCGTCTGTCCGTCTGTCACGCTTCGTGTCCGGGCCATATCTCCTACAAAGTTATGCCAAATTCATTATAACTTCACACATTGAAGAAGCATGATGAGGGCTAGTGTCATTCACAAGGGTCATAACTCTAGCATCAATATTTTTTGAGTTATTCCCCTTTTACATATTGTTTTGTCCGGACAATAACTCTTTATCTACTGGTTCAATTGATTTGAAACTTCACATATGGAACAATCATGATGAGGGGTAGTGTCATACACAAGGGCCATAACTCTAGCATCAATATTTTTGGAGTTATTCCCCTTTTTCATATTTTCTTGTCAGTTCGTCTGTCACACTTCGTGTCCGGGCAATATCTCCTACAAAGTTAGGCCAAATTCATTATAACTTCACACATTGAAGAAGCATGATCAGGAGTAGTGTCATGCACAAGGGCCATAATTCTAGCATCAATATTTTTGGAGTTATTCCCCTTTTTCATATTTTTTTGTCCGGACAATAACTCTTTCTCTACTGGTTCAATTGATTTGAAACTTCACATATGGAACACACATGATGAGGGGTAGTGTCATGCACAAGGGCCATAACTCTAGCATCTATATTGTTGGAGTTATTCCCCTTTTCATATTTTCTTGTCCAGTTAATAACTCTTTATGTACTGGTTCAATTGATTTGAAACTTCTTATATGGAAAAAGCGTGATGAGATGTAGTGTCATGCACAAGGGCAATAATTCATGCATCAATATTTTTGGAGTTACTCCCCTGTTTCATATTTTCTTGTCGTGACAATAACTTTTTATTTACTGATTCAATGTATGAAAGTAGGTACTAATACCATTCAGGTGGTCATGTATATACCATGGTAAACCACACCATGGGTGGGTGGGGTGGGGAGAGTGGAGGTTTTTTTCAGTCCGGTGGGGGACTCATGTCTTGCATAGCAATACAACATGCCCTTGTTTTTATAAAGAGGGCACATTAAGGTAGAACCTTAATATTGTAGTGGTTCTGCTTGGTTTCCCTTTGTTTAAAGATATGTGAAAGGATCACAGCTTGATATAGACTAGTTTTCTGCATTTTTGTCTTTGAATCTGATATAGAGACATAATATATATACTCTGTCTACTTATTTAGATTTCGGTTTTCTTGCTCTCATATTTTGACACCCATAATTCCTCACCAGAGCAATTTTGTGTAGGTCAGACTTGAGGTCAGAAAGCCAGCAACAGCTCATACTAGTATACTAAATAAAGCGATTTAATATGATTTGGCTAATTACCACAGGCCATTTAACCCTTTACACCATGAATATTTATGTAGGAAATAATGACATCAGGAATATTAATTGGATTGGTATTCAAAACGGCATATTAAAACATGCAATGTTTGCTAAGCCTGAAACTACAGAATCAGATCCGTTTTATTCCATTAACAAACAGAGCAGACACTGATCAGACGGCTGCTCTGGGTCTACTCTGTTTGCAAAGGCGTAGAACGGGGTATTTATGGAGTAAAGGGTTAAGTAAAGCTCAAAACATGGGCGTAGAATCCTTTAAATTAGCGCATGCGTTACAAGATTTTATATTATTATATCACAGTTATATAGCGCTCTTTTCACACAGGATATGTACATTCAAAGGCGCTTCACATGAATAAATTACATGTACAACACCAAATATATTGAATGCATATAGAATATTTAAAACAAAAGCTATTAAAGACATGGATATCGATAAGAATAATAAAAATGGAACTAATCTAAAAACAAACATGGTTAAAACTAATTCATCCTTGTCCGTAAGTCAATATGCCCGTAAAGCAAGGGAGATAGACGAATGCTGTAACTATATTTTGTCAGCTCACTCAGATAATCAAAAATCAAATGAAACATTCTATGTACAATGTATGTACGTCGCATAGTTTTGACCCAGAACTACCATCTAAACAGTTCGCTTACTATGAACTTATCTTGGTCGTATTTCTTGTTTCTCTTACGTTTTGGTCCTTTTCTAAGATGCTGTTACACTTTAATTTACACTTTTCAACTCGACGAGTCCCGTGTAAATATAAAGTTTAATGTGGTTCACTAAGGATTGTTTTGTTACATTTCATTCATACTGACGAGACTCCATGTACTCCCAGAATATCTACATGAGAATAAATTGCTCCAGTCTTCATGATATCATGCATTGTTATCCATCACAAAGGCACCATCCCTCTCTGCTATATGCGCCTTAATTAGTACTGCATAGACCTCGCCCTTTACAAAATGGTTATCCATGTGAAAAATAATGGCATTGTGAATATTAATCAGATTCATTTTTCAAATGGCACATGGACATAAGAATATTTGGCCATGGCAGAAACTATATAATCATATTATTATTTGATAATCAAACAGCAGACCCTGGGTCTACTCTGTTTGCAAATATGTAGAAAGGCATATTAACCGAGTAAAGGGTTAAATTGCACAACTATGTATGCATAGGTTTGAAATGCAGTTGACATGAAAAGTTGAATTTACTCTATTTGCAATGGCGTCACGCAGGCGATTCTATCGGGTAAATAGTAAACAATATTTTAATATAAGTTTTATTATTTTCATTTATTGATATTATTAATTATATTATTAGTTTTATTATATTATTATTATTATCGTAATTTCTTTGTTTTATTATTATCATTAATTACTGTTATGATTATTTGTATTATTATTAATAATAATAATATTATGATGATGATGGATATTATTATTACTATTATTATCATCATCATTACTATCATCATTTTTTAATTATTATCATTTATCTATTATTATTATACTTGATATTATTATTATTATATTAAAAAACGACTTATTATTTTGAAATAATTTGCCTTCACCTATAACACATTCTTGTATCTTAAAGTGGAATTTAGTGTCTGTTAGTAATACGACTATCTTGGACCATGCCGAACAATATGGTGTATATTAACAAAATTAATATTTTGAGTGTATATGGGAAGCATATTTGACCCCCAACCTATATATTGTATCTTCTTATACTGTTTACACAGTATTTCTGAACGAAAGAAGTAATACCACACGTGTTGCGTTAATTTACAAAAGCCATTGCTTAGAATCTGGCATAGACCGGAAGACACGCGTTCAATTGATGTGCTCTGATACAATGAGTGTTTCTTGTAGTCTATAACAACTGATGATAAGTTGACTCCGATATGAAAACTGCCACAGCAATAATAACACAATGACAGACTCATTAACTTACCTTTCAGTTATATTACATGTGTGACTTACGTATGTGCAGCATTAAATAAGTCTCATATACCGCCGAAGAATGGTCCCTGGGTGATGGATAGCATTTCATGATATCATGGAGATATTGTCGCAAAAATCCATAGCACCATAAAGCAACACATGGGATCAAAACCATTGACTGTCTCCTTTAAACCCTTTACCGCATAATTATTGATACAATAATTCGTGACTTTGTAAATATCAATTAGAATGATTTATAGTGTGGCATATGAACACTACAGAAGCTGTATAAGCAAACCTTGATCAGACGGCTCATGTCTGGGTCTACTCTGCAAAGACGTGAACAAACATTTATATGAGGGAATGGGTTATGTTCTAATCACCTGCATACAACTATCTAGATTGGTCTTTACTAAAGGTCCGGTTTAAATGGATTTTTTTGCTGTACTCCATGGTATGGCGTCAGTCAACAAACTTCAGTCTCCATTACCTATGCAAAACATAGAGTACTTATTTCAGAAACCGTGTTCGAAAAGAAAGATGGTTTTAACTTTACAACATTTCCATTTTCAATGACATGATATATCGTATTGTGTCTATATGTATGTTTATCAAACGGGTTTTGATGAAGAAAGTGTCAAGTCTTTCACGGGAAATGGCAAACGTCAAGTATATTTATCAAACTGTGAATTTGTCTGCCGCCTGTCCATAAACAATTATCAACGAGAAAATGTCTAACTAACTTTACTTGTACCATGCAGAGAATCTCCAGCAACCAACAAAACATCCCATACAATATTTATTTTCCTTTATTTTCCCTTACCAATGCGGTTTTTATTTTGTTTTTAGAGGCTTCGGTAGCGGGACATGTACATGGTATTGTAACTGCCCTAAGAATTCGGACGGACAAACTCTCTAAACAGTGAAACCTATCTCAACCGGAAGTTAAATTTTAGTAAAAATATTGGTGTTGGAGACAGGTGGCTGCTTAATTCAGGATAATAGCCATGCAGAACGCTCCTCTAGGAGCTTTCTGCACGATTTTCACCCTGCATTAAGCAGTCACCTGTCTATAAGTATCTAAATTCATGCATGACTTTCACCATGCATTAAGCAGCCACCTGCTTGAAAGTATCTAAAATCTTTGCTAGAATTCCGGTTTAGGGTTTGCTGTACACTGTAGATCCTAATCAGTCTGTTTCTAAAGCAGACGAGTACTTTGAACAAGTGTGAGCACTATTTGCTACCAAGCCAGTCTAAAGTTATCAAACATAGTACAAAATTCTGACCCTTTGAAAGCAAAAGTACTTCCATCATAACCTATGGAATCGAAGAGACGATTCTAAAGATTGGTCACAACATAGGATTTGCTGGAGAAAGGACGATTTTAATATTTGAGAACGCACCTTTATCTGTTACTCTGTATAACAGTAATTAGTACTCGCTAATCCATAATTAACATTGCTGGTATTTAATAAAGGTGACATCTTATTACAGATTTCCTCATCAATGTCGTTATTGTGACCATTCGTTATGAGCTGCCTCTTCTGTGCGATTTTATAGAATAGTCACAGTACAGGCTCGACTTGTACGTAGAGTTGAGCTCCGATATCTCGAACATCAAGGGACCATACATTTTACTTCGAGATAACAGATGTTTAGTAATCCGATTTCTAACCCGAACAATTTCTCAAGTTTAAAGCTTAGTGCATGTCTAAAGTAATGCTGAAAGCCCCTGTATGGATTTTCAGCATTATTTTCGACCTGCGTTAAGCTGTCACATGTGAATTATATATATGGGTAGTGATACATTTTAGAACAATTCTATATATGGGTAGTAATACATTTTAGAACAATTCTATATTGCACATTTTGGAAGGACCAACCTTTTTACTTCGAGTTATCCAAGTTCGATAAATCGATGTTAAACTGTAATTAAAATGTGGCTCAGTATCTGTGGTTTTGCCTTATTGTGAGTTCTTGTGTTACAGAACAAAAACTGAATCCTGTGTACATGGGATGTGTCACAAATTGAACTGCATTAATTACTAAATGCAATTGTCATTTCTACTTGACTTTATTAGACCTTTAATTCATAAATATATACAATGTACAAACATTAATGTGTTTATCTTTTATAATTGCTGTAGAATCAGATCTATAGTATTCCATAAGTAAACAGAGCAGACCCTTATCGGACGTGCCCTACCGGAGCCGTCTAATCTTGGTGCACTCTGTTTGCAAATACGTCAAAAGTCGATTCTATGGAGTAAAGATTCACGTGACTATACGTTTAGTCTTATACAAATTATACACGTTCTACAATAGTATGCCAAATAAACAGTTTAATGACATTTGCATCCTTGGCAGGTTTACGATACATCTTGTATAAAATATAATGTCCACTAAACTTTGAATCTGATCAAATTTTGACTTCTTCCGAGTCGTGCGAAGCTGTTCAGAAAGTATTGACCGAGTGTCAAATTGCTTGGATCAATATGAAATGCCGAGTTACTTGGCATCTCATCCTGACAAAAACTGTTGGCAAATACAAGTCAAGTCGCAGATAGCGACATAAGTGTTGAATGCATCTACAGTAAAAACCCTCTGATCCGGACATTAAAGTTAGTATCAATATCGCTCTTGGAGACAGGTGGTAGCTCAATGCAGGGTGAAGGTCATGCAGAAAGCTCCTCTAGGAGCTTTCTGTATGACCTTCACCCTGCATTAAGCATCCATCTGCCAAACAGTATCTAAATCCTTCTCTACTAGATTTCCGATTTAGAGGAGTGTTACTGTGTTTGATTTATGACACTATTAAGCGAATACGTTTTACAAGTCCAGCTATGGTATGTCTCTGTCATGTGAACAGACAATTAGTGCACCTCCGGGACGTCTACATACATCACCTGGAAATAATACGAGGGACGCCATATTGGTCGAATGGTTTGAATCTGGCATGCAGAAACAAGAAGAAGAATGATTTGAATGTAAGTTTGAGGAAATAGTGAGACATTTTGAAAAGAAATATAATTTGTTTCAGTCATTTCCTTTTGAAAGGGTGATAGGATTATTTGCAGATAATGCGAAATTCACCGGGACAAATCACATGAGGTAAATTGTTATACAAGGTACTTTTCAGAGCTTGTGAGTAGTGACGAAGTCCTTATTTTCCCCAAACAGTATTTTTACATTATCTTCAACCATCATCATCATCATCATCAGTATCAGCAAATATATTCAAAATATAAATAAAACAATCATATGTTATTATGAATAGTTCAGGCCAAATTAACCCTTTATATCCAAACATTCCAACAGTTTGGATCCAGATGAGTTTCTCAAAGGATTGATTGAATCTGCTGTAGTCAAACTTGAACCAGATCAACATTTATTATACATGTACATTGTTTTTCGCCAGGGGCGTGGATGTTAACGGTTAACCATTTACTCCATAAACACGCCTTTCTACGCCTTTGCAAACATTGTAGACCCAGATCATAAGGCTCCTATAGGGACCGTCTGACCAGGGTTTTGATCCGTTTATAATATAATATGGATGTGATTCTACTTTTTCTGTCATTGCCATTAATGTGCTATTATAATCATTAATCTTATTAATATTCACGGTGTGATCAATTTTTACATAAAAATATTAATGGCATGAAGGGTTAATAAAGCATGCAATAATTAATGTCCGTGTTGTTGCAATGATGTACAGAGTTATCACGTGTACAACGATGCTGCTTGTTTGTTATACAGTAAAACCTGTCCTTAGCGGCCATTCCTTTATTGAACATAGGAATCTTAAAAAACAGGTGGCTGCTTAATGCAGGACAAACGTAATGCAGAAAGCTCCTATAGGAACTTTCTGCATTACTTTTCCCTGCATTAAACTACCACCTGCCTTACAGACCCATAATAGAACTTCTGTTTGATAGCCGCTTAAATCGAACCTTTTGTAATGAAAAACTGAGAAGAACTTTGTATGCAAGTGAGAGCTTAATGTAGACTGAAACTCATTACAGAAAGCTCAAAGAGGAGCTGCCTGTATGACCTTGTACCATGTGTTCAGCTGCTACCAGTCTAAAATATCAATAGTTATACTTATTGTTGAGTTCAGATTAGTGAGATTTTAATTAAAATTCAAAACACGTTGAAGGGATAATTAATATATTGTTTAATCCTCTTAGATTTTTCAGACAGATGCCAAGGTAACAATTTATATCCATGCTATTCGAAAAAGCAATAAAACCCCAAGAAAACTGACAATTGTTTCTGTATAAGGAAGTCACTTGTCATCCAAACCTTACTGGATAGGCGTCTGGAAAAGACACTCAATATTTGTCACCCGCAGAAAGTCAGTTCTAAACAAGGAAACATCTTCATGAAATATTCAGCACACTAGAATGTCAAGCAGCGGTGCTGACGTTTTCATTTAAACTGAAGATGCCCGCAGTAAGTTATGTTTCCATGGTAACACTTGCGTCTTAGCAATACTTTGCCTGGTTAATTTCCAGTTTGAGTGTTTTGTAGTTATAGAGTATTTTATCGAACTTACCTCTTAAGCCGCTGTGAAAAAAAATACAAACGTTTGCTCAAATTGGATCTGGTACAATTCTGACTATTCCCGATACAAGATTTTGAGAACATATTACTCGGCGTCTTGTCTGGATACAAGATGTTTTCAAATGCGGGCCAGGTCCCGGATATCGGACAGGGCTAAATATCGATCACATTTGGTTAATGGTAATAAGGATGATTAGTAAATTGTTTGATTAATCGATGCAGGGAGAATATACCGATTATCTGCCCTTGCTTCACTTTCGCCCAGACTGTATCGATTATCGCCCTTGTATGCATGGTTCTTTAACATATGCAAGCAGTTTGGATCCAGACGTGATGCTGACTAACTCGGATTTTCGTAAAAATAAGCTATCCTGTTTGGAACTCTGGCTTCAGTTTGGGAAGAAATGTTTGAACATACTGCGATTTGAATTAATATTTGTAGATTGTAGCGGACATTAACTTTCAATCTTTACTCCATTAATATTCATGTAAGAAATATAGACATTTTGAACTTTTTACAAGGGTGAAATAAGCAAGGGACAAGTTTTATCATTACAAATGCTGTAGAGTCATATCTGTATTATTTCATATGCAAAATTTGCAGACCATGAACACACACATCCTACAGGAGATACCTGACCTATGTCTGCCCTGTTTTGCTAAAGTGTAAGTAGGTTTATATATGGAGAAAATGGTAGATAGAAGACACATATATAATGGGCATGCATTTGATCCCGCTCTCGCGTTAATGGCCCTTTCTGTTTTGAACAATCATGTTTTAAATAATGACGTTATTAATATTTATTAGCTGATTGTTATATTGGCATAATTATGTTTACAGGATTTTTGGTAGTGGTCATATCTATTATAGTTTTATAAACAAACTAGGCAGACCCTGATCAGACGGCTCCTATAGGAGCTGTCTGATCTGGGTCTACTCTGTTTGCAAATGCATAAACAAAATTAAGCATGCTACAGAGGAATACTGATTCCCATTTCAAACAGTTTGGAACCATATGAGACATCGAGTATTGATGCGACACTACGCGCTTTGAAAGATTAGACACTTTGGTTGCATATAATCAAAGGACAATATATAGAATAGCAAGTAATATGGTTTTAACCCTTAACCCGCTGTAAGAAAACAACAATGTAGATCTGGTGCAATTTTAACTACTTCTGATTCGATCAAACATTTGAGAAAACTGTCGACCGTCTGTTGAATAGCTTGGATCAAGATAAGACGCCGAGCTACTCGGCGTCTCATCTGGATCCAAGCTATTTGCAAAATTTATCCGAGTGACGTCTCTCGTTGATAACGAGATATGGGTTAATTCGATTCGAACTGACGAACATTTTATCAGCATGATGATGGTTAGATGTGGAACCAAACCAAAGCTACTTGCAATATGTAGATCTATAGTCAAGCATTTGTATAACTCTTTCCCCCATAAATATCCATGTAAGAAATAATGACGTCATGAATATAAATTTGTTTATTTGTAGAATGACATACGAACACGAGACATTTTGGCCTGACATAAACTATAGAGTCATATCTATATTATTTCAAAAGCACACAGAGCATAGCCATATCAGACGGCTGGGTATACTATGTTTGCAAATGCACAGACATGCGTATTTATGGAGGAAAGGGGTAATCTGGGTATTATTCCTAGCATATAGAGGCTAGATCTGGCTTGTTGTGGAATAATATCAATGAAATATGAATAATTGTAAACAATATCAGTATTGGTTTAGTGACTAAACTCGTGTGAATTGTATCTTGTTTAGTCACGAAATCACGTTTTTGATTCATATAAATCATTAGTGTAGATTTTCGAATCTTATCTCGTCAAGGTTTCACGTCCGATGACCCCTTTAATTTAACGCAATAGTACATACAGCCTTTTAAAAATTGTAGGAATCGTATGATTTTGATCTGCACTGATTGCTCATTACATAATATCAATCTGATTCTACAGTATCTGTCGTGAGAAACTGTATTCACACGCTTTATAAAAAACGTCACTTACTTTATACTTATACTTGCATTATTTTTAAAACTGGATATTCAAGAAGTAAGGAACTAAGTTAATGCTCCGTGCAATTTTTCGAGTTTTGCCAACAATTTACCCATCGTCTTATCTTGATCCAAAATGTTCGCAAATGCAAGTCAGCTCACATTTATAAATATAACTGTTAACCCTCCACTCCATAGATACGCTTTTCTACGCCTTTGCAAACAGAGTAGACCCACGTCAGATGGCTCCAATAGGAGCTCTGATTGCTTATGGGAAAATATAGATATGAATCTATAATGTTGCAAAGGCCAAACCATTTCCGTGTCCATGTTCAATTATAAAAGTTAGTGTAGTTACTATTCGTGACGTCATTATGTCTTACATGTATATTCAACATGTTACGGTTTAAACTCGGCTAATCACTATGGTTGTAATTTGTCAATGGAAGTCACAGTCTACAATTAGTACATTTTATTTTCCGACATGAATATTTTGTACATGAATTTGCAATAAATGTACACACCGTTTGATGTACGGCAGTATATTTAGAGATTTTAGAGGTTCTGAAGTACTCTGAAGCAGTCGAGTTGTTTTTACAGACGAAACTCATTAATTCATTTAGTATTCAAATGATAAATCAGTGGCGACATTTTCGTCACCGACTTGTTAATTAAACTGTTTTTTTTTATATACGAATACAATTTAACGACATAATTACGTATTTAGCCACTAAATAATCCATTTTATTAGAATCACCTAAACAGTAAATTCTGTGTTAACATCAACCTGTTGACTTAATATTGCAGTAAACCTCTCTATAACGGTCACTAAATTATGTTATCTAGTTGGTATTTAGGGCAGGTGGCTGTTTAAAGCACTGTGAAAGTAAAACAGATCACTCCACCTTGCATGTGCTGAAAAGAGCAGTACATGTATGTGTACAGACATCATAAATATTTATTACCTTTTTTATGGCATATGGATATGGAATTGTTTAGTCATGGCAGAAACTATATATCCAAATCTTCATAAGAAAACAGTATGAACACTGATCACACGGCTTCTACAGGAGCCGTCTGATTTGGGTCTACTCTCATTATGTATAGGGCATTGAAAAACTTCTTTCCCATTATCCGAGAAGCATGCTCAGGTAAGGCATTGACACTGTGCGCGGTTGAAGACTCGGGGATGTTGCAACTATAGTGTAAATCTAGATCCAACCGCATCCAACGCTTGATCTATTGATTGCGATACTACTGCTTGTGGCACTGATGCATGATAAAAACACCATGTTAGTTTAGTTGGTGGAATGTTCGAGTTGTGAAGTGTTGTATTTTGGACTCCCCATCGCGTCGGAATAATTACATTACAAAAGGTTCTGTTGTCTCCCTTACCTAGCGTCTAGCATGCACGTGAAGTTTTGTAATTGGGTGGTCCGATGCTAGGGATATTACACCGGTCGTGCATTGATAGAGGCCCAGATAAGATGCGTAGGTTAAAATATTTTCAAGAATAACTTTTTTAAAAGTTTTTTACACTGTCTCCTCTCTGGAGTAATGACTAAATAGTGGTGGTTCAAAAGAAGGTGGTCACTTACAGCCGGACGAAAATAATTTGGTACATGTCTTTGTGAGATTGCTTTGCATACCTTCTTCTTCCCCTACCACCTATCTTAACCCTTTGCCTGCTATAAAATGGATGTCTGCACAATCTCTAATATGTTACATTGTCTACTTACTTCCGATTCGATCAAGCTTTTGCGAAGCTATTGACAGAGTGTCAAACAGATTGGATCCTGATGTTACTCCGAATTACTCGGCCTCACATCTGGAAAGTTGTTTGCAAATGTCAGTCTCGCTTAGCAGGCAAAAGGTTGAGACAAACTTTAGTTCTTTTGGTGGTCGCTTTGAGATGTTTACTGTTAGAATATAATATAAAATCAGACAGCAGTCACTCGAACTGCGAAATTGTCGACTGTAGTCTATTGCATAGACACCGAACTGTCAAACTAGCAGTAAAACTTGAAACTGACATCAAAACATCCCCGTTCTACAGGGTATTGATTTCATCCTTTACTTCATGAATATTTATATAGGAAATACTTATATCATGAATAGTGATTACAATCATTTTTATTATTGCATATGAACACATAAATGTTTGGCCACGGCAGAAACTCTATCATTTAATGAGCAAATAGTGCAGACCTTGATCATATGGCTACTTTAGGAGAAATCTGATGTAGGTCTACCTTGTTTGCAAAGGCGTGTACTTATGGTGCAAAAAGTTAAAACGTAGTCTAGTGTAATAACAATAATAATAACTACATGTATTATTATCATTATGCCATTATATAGCGCTCTTTTCAAACAGGATATGTGCGTTCACGTGAATAAAAACTGAGTGTGTTAAAAGCATATCGAATAAATATTGGGAAATGGACGCATACTGCGACAATATTGTGTCAACTCACTCATATCACCAACATCAAATTACTATTCTCTGTACAGTGTCAGTACGACACACACTTACGACTGAGAACCACCTAGCGTTGATGTATGTATGGCATACAACACTATACATAAACTATTGCCTTACGTATGTAGGACCATGGAGAACCAGAATAGGTCAATTTTGTAGCTAATGCATATAAACTACACAATGCAATACAAAACCTACAAATAAATAACCATTATATACATCCAATATATAAGACCAATTGACACTGATTTAGATACATAATGCTGCCTCGAACCGTACAGTTTTGACCAGCCAACTGCCCATACATTAAATAACCCAAGCCAAAATAAGGAACATAGGTTAGCTTAACAGAAACCTTGGTGCTATTTGAAGTAGGGTAGAAATGCAAGCAAGGTACCCGAGGTACCCATAAGTACAGGGATGCCCTGTTTGGCAACGGCATTGGTAACCCGCGGCATTGGTAACCCGCGGCATTGGTAACACCCGCCCGCGGCATTGGTAACCCGCGGCATTGGTAACACCCGCCCGCGGCATTGGTAACCCGCGGCATTGGTAACACCCGCCCGCGGCATTGGTAACCCGCGGCATTGGTAACTGGACAAGGAAACCTTTTTGACAAAACACCCGCACGTCCAATAACAAGGGGATTCCCTATAAATCAATAGAATATTATGGATGTTTTTTTATTTTTATTTTTTACTCCACGTGTAAAACATTATGTATATATCAAAGATATCTCTTATGTTCGAAAGTGTCCTCACAGTCACAAGAGAGTGACAGACACTCTGTGGCTAAGGCGGTAATCATCATAATTGATAATTATTAGCTACGTTTTCTAAATTGTTCTAGTAAATTTTGAAGAAATGCTTGTTCAGACATATTTTGAAAGATGCCAGTGAACTTGCGTCTCTGATGTCGACGGTAGAGCATTTCGAAGTTTTGGAGCTGCATGCATTAAACTTCTATCCCCATACTTTGCCATACGACTTTTTTGCTACAACCTCGACGACACTGAACAAAATGTCTGCTTAATGTCTGCTTAATTCTTTACCTTTCATTGATAAGTTTGTCTCGAAAAGCTATTTCAAGTATGGTTTATATGAAATGTGATGCCAAACAGAAAGCTACCATCGTTGCAATGCTATCACATATTTTAAAACTCTATAGATGTATATCGTGAATGTAAAACATCACAATGAGAATTATTCCTCAAAGATGGTACCGATCACCCCTACCGGTTCATAGACTACTTGGTGCACTTTGAGAATCTAGATGAAGAATGAGAATGCATGTGATAAATCGGTTTTCAACTCACCTGTTCCGTTTTTATCTGAATTATTATTATTATACCACATTTATATAGCGCTCTTTTCACACAGGATATGTGCGTTCAAAACCGTTTCACATGGATGAAATCACTAACCGGAACGAATCGCATGATTATCTATCCAGGCAATGAAAGTTATACAAAATACATTTATATACAATAGGTTTAAAACCATTAGCCGGAAGGAACCGCATGATTGTCTATCCGGTTAATATATAAAAGATATTAGATAGATATGAAATCATTAACCGGAAGGAACCGCATGATTGTCTATCCAGTCAATGACAGATATGCAATAGATATACAATAGATAATGAAATCACTTACCGGAAGGAACCGCATGATTGTCTATCCGGTCAATGAGAGATAACCGATAGATATACAATAGATATGAAATCACTAACCAGAGGGAACAGGAAATGAATGTAATACAACGTAACACACACTAATTACTAATAATTACCCTAAGTATTCGGTCAGATCGAATCGCTCATGAAGTAGAAGTTTGATCAGGGTATTTGTCATATGATAGTCTGTCAGTCAAGGTCTGTCAGTCAAGGTTCGTCATGTAGTGTCAATGGACGCTTAAAACTGAATGCATAAAACTGGTTCCTCCTTATCTGAATAGTACTTTAACAAAATGGTGTGTCAAAATTTAACACTGAATGCAAATGATTTTTATAGCAAGCAATACAGATACTGACGAAAGGTAAAACAATCACCGTTAACCCCTTCCCTGTTCAGTATTTATGTAAGAAAACACATAAATATCTATTAGCTCAATTTATCTAATGTTAACTTTTCAAGACAGGTGTTTTGCTCTGACGAAAACTGTAGAATCAGATCTATATCATGTCAAAAGCAAACAGAGCAGAACCTGATCAGACGGCTCCTATAGTGCCGTCTGTTCTGGGTCTACTCTGTTCGCAAATGCACGAGAAAGCGTATATGAGGGAAGGGTTTGACAATATCTCCGAACTGTGACAAGTCAGGATGTTTACAAATATCTCCGAACTGTGCCAAGTCAGGATGTTTACAAATATCTCCGAACTGTGCCAAGTCAGAATGTTTACACATGTCTTTTATCAGACTAACGTCCAATGTCAAGGGTCAGTGTTCATTTGATGTTTATCATAAAATAGAAAAGCGAGGCTACAACCATAAGGACGAGTTTGTCGGGCCAGCTATACGAATGTCGATGGCGTTTTCTGTCTTTTGGATTGCTGCAGTGTACATACATGCCCTACTCTTAACAGAGAGAAGTGCGCCAGTTGTAGGTAACGTCATTTTACTCCTTTAGCACCAAATCATTTTCATTTGTGAACAAGTCGCCTGTTTTGTATATAGATCCTCTTTATCCAGATTCTTTGCAAATGTTATTATGAGTTTTTACATAGATCTTCTAGATCCAAATTGTTTGCAAATGTTATTTTGAGTTGTTACATGGATATAGATTTAGACTGTTTGTAAATGTTATTTTGAGTTGTTACATAGATCTTCTAGATTCAGACTGTTTGCAAATGTTATTTTGAGTTGTTACATAGATCTTCTAGATCCAAATTGTTTGCAAATGTTATTTTGAGTTGTTACATAGATCTTCTAGATCCAAATTGTTTGCAAATGTTATTTTGAGTTGTTACATAGATCTTCTAGATTCAGACTGTTAAAATGTTATTATGGAGTCGTCTATGGCGGCGAAATAGTGAATTAG
The DNA here is from genome assembly GCA_963576725.1 of Azorinus chamasolen. Classification (NCBI taxonomy): domain Eukaryota; kingdom Metazoa; phylum Mollusca; class Bivalvia; order Cardiida; family Solecurtidae; genus Azorinus; species Azorinus chamasolen. The sequence continues at coordinate 53,522,564 of OY755252.1, forward strand.
TGTAACTGGACGCAAGTGTGTGTTTATGTGGAACATTGTTAGACTAGCATTTAACCGTTTCCTTGTTAAACATTTAATCATCTTATTAATATTCATGAACAGAATCGATACAATTTTGACGGTTTTTACAGTAGCCGTCTGATCTGGGTTTTCTCTGTTTGAAAATGTATGAAAATGTGTTGATATGAAAGAAAGGGTTAACAGTCGTCTTTTGGCGCCTATGCAAACATATTACACCTACGCATGGTCTGTTTTGTTTGCTTATAATGGAATTCTATAGATATGAGCATATAGTTTCTATCATCTAATGTATATACATACATGTAGTTACATACCATTATGGGTATCTAGCTAATTAATTTTTATCACATATTAGCAAGTAGGAGTGACCTGTCGTTTTTATTTATAGATTTGGTTCTTTCCAAACTGTTCCATTCTATACAAAAGGGTTTTGCTTAAATTTCTCGTGAAGCTCGTGCAGTTGGTTAGACTCGAAACCCGATTGCCTATACATTGTAGTGATTGAATTAAATAGTATAAGTTGAAGTAGTCGGTGCAATACTGAGCTCACCTAATACAATAGTGGTATTATCCCACTCTACGGGTCATCTATAAATAAAAATGACATGTCAGATCTAACGGCTAATAACTTCCCTTGAGTTAATGTAGCAATCACGTATTCTCTATATTAAACATGTTTAATATAAGCTGTAACCTGAATGATAACGAAATGTAGAAATTTTGATAAATATACATGTAAAATATACATGTAGGACCTCTCAAATATGTCATTTTTAGCCGAAAAAAATATATGATGCTCGTAAGGATTTTGTACAAACTAAATTAAACTCATCTTGGAAAATGTTATTCAGCGAGCCTCTGCCTCAAGACTCGTTTAAAAACAGTTTGTACAAAATGACTACTCGCAACATATCCTATATATATTACGTCAATATTTCTTTCATGGATATTCATCAGATAAAGAGCCAGACAAGCGCAGATAAACTTTGCATACTCTTCTAAACCGACCAATATTAATGTCTGTTTAAGTGTAGACCCAGATCAGAGGACTCCCAGGCCATAGGCAACTATGTTAAAAATAAACACTTTTCTGTTTCCATAAAATTCAATACAAAGTTCTTATCAGTAAACTGGCAGAGAGTTGCTCCAGTCCGAGGTTAATGAGTGTACTACCGTCATATAATGTTCATCTTTATTGCTCCAATATTAGAACAGAAGTAATTCTGGAGATGTCACACAAACGTCCATAGCATCCCCAGAGGCACAAATAAAGTGCGCGCACATACACACAATCTTCACAGTTTCTTTGCCTATCCAACACCAATAGCACATCTACTTTCACATGGCCTCCCGCTAGATTGGGTGATTAAATCATAATCCCTGATGAAAGTCTAATTGAATTGTGACGTGTCAAGTATTTAAACAGACCGCCACAAATGCTGTGCAGGTTGTCTGTATTAATGCAAACTAGAAATAACCATTTATTCTTGACAGAAACGTCTTTTGGTGCCTCAAACAGAGTAGACCTATATCATATAAAGTTCTTATCAGTAAACTAGCAGAGAATTGCTCCAGTTAGAGGATAGCATGTCACTGTCATTATCATGTTCATCTTTAGTACTTAAAGTTCACTTTCGTGGACCAGTTTAACTATACAGAACAGAACCCCTGCAAAGTGAGCAGTTAATGCATATATTTTTTGTCTTAAACCAAAGTGGCTGCTTAATGCAAGGCGAACGTAATGCAGAAATGTTTTAGTTTAACATTAGTCTTGCATTACGCTTTTGAGCGGACCGTTTAAAACAAGATTTGTGCTTAATCTATATTGTCGCTTTAATGAGGGTTTACTGTATCTATGTTAGAAAAGATGATTTAGATTATAAATTCTGAAAGTAGGAGATCCGTCGAAATCAAAGTAGCAATATGAAAAGAGAAATTGCAGATTTTGTTTTATTGAGTTCATGAGCAGTTTATAAAAGTGCAATTCTACTGATGTTCCCTAGCACCGGCTTAAGCTGTATTCAATTTCCATAACAAAAAGTATTGAAACTGATGATTCAGAAGAACTAGAAAATATAACGCTGAAAATGAAGTCTGCTGTGGACGGACGAGTGATTATCTTTGCAAACAGTTTGGCTCCAGATGAGACACCGAGTAACTCGGTGTCTCATCAGGATCCAAACCTTATGATACTCCGGTCGTGTTGATGAAAAGGAATGCAAAATAAATAAACTGTGATAATTGAAGTCAATGACATTTTCTATCAAAACAGTTTGCTCAGCAGTTATAGGTTAAAGTGTGCTTTCTTATCAGTCAGTCCCACCGTGTTTTATTTATGACATGCATAAATCTAAAATAATTCGACTTAATTGTTTAATGCAGAGCTTTGCAATAGCTCGTTAGAATCTAAGAGTCCAGAGAGTTTTTTGTATCCTAACCATAATCTACTTTATTCCAATCATGTATGGTTATTTAATTAATATTTAGGGACCTACTTGAGAGTCCTGGCTTTTGACACGTTTACAGACGGATTCTGTTCATGAACAGTAATTAATAGTGCAAAACTGCTCAAGCCCCCTAGCACCGGCTTAAGCGGTATTCAATTTTCAAAACTAAAAGCACTGAAATTTATAATCCCGAAGGACCAGAATATATAAGAACACTGAGAATGAAGTACGGGGTGACTTTTTACGGTCGCCACACAAGCACTTAACATCTGCTGTTGTGAAATAAATAAACTCTGATAAGATGATACCATTCGAAAGCAAAAACCGCAATGCAAAAAAGAGAAAATTGCAGACACGGTTTTATTGAGTCTGTTCATGAACAGTAGTTTAATATTCTAAATGGGCTGAGTATTGCATGAATACCATATATGAGTGAATTAATTAATTTCCAGGTGTACAATTTGAAACTGGATTCGCCAAGGGCGTAGTCTCCTCCGCCGATATCACGGATGCGTCAGGTCTTGGGGCGAGTCGAAAACATCCGGGTATCCTATACACACACAATGATCGCCACAGCGCTGCCAAACTGTACATGATCAACGCTACAGGAGCGCTACAAGCTCAGTTGTATATTCAAGGGGCCACCTCATACGACTGGGAGGACCTGTCAGTTGGAACATGCACCCCTGGAAGTAGAGAGTCTTGTGTTTTTATAGGTGAAGTCTCTTCAAGTCTTGAAGTAAATATATTGTTTCCCAATCTGTTTCCTCCATATATAGTAGAACCTCTCTAAACCGGATTGTTTAGATCAATTTAGGTGTTTTAGGCACCAACAATGCATATACGAGTAGTGTCGTCTGTTTAGTATGTTAGATACAACATACCTTCTCGTCGCTTTAGTAATTTGTTCAGTATGTTAGATACTACAGACCTTCGTATCGATTTGGTTAGTATGTTAGGTAGTACATAGTTTCACATTGCTTTGGTCATTTGTTCCGTATGTTAGATACTACAGACCTTCACATCGGTACTGTCACTTTCTGTTCCTGATGTAAGATACCACAGATCTTCACTGCAGTATTATCATTTGTTCCGTATGTTAGATACAACATCAGGGTTCGTAGTTACATTTTGTCTACATGGGCAATACAATCTTTTTACTAAGTCAACTCTAGAGCAATCAGTGATCCACTATGTCGCACAATTGCAACTTACGGAGGATGAACGGTCGACACCGAAGTCTCTACAGATTGTACAACAGATTTTCAGGACCTTTTCTCGTTCCAGTCTATTGCCTATCGCAATATTCAGCTCATTTTGTTATTTGGTGACAGTTTTTCGGGAAACCTCGGACCTGGATTGTTTCTTTGGAATTTCAAAGCTGTCCCTGTCCGTGACGCGGGTTGCTTCACTTTTCGGAAATGCGACACTCTCAGATGCTATTTTCTCATCGGATAACTTACAAAATTAGGTGTGAACATACTAATTAAATGACCAAACTGATGTGAATGCATGTGAGTCGTATAAATTAGTTCTATAATAATACGGTAACCTGTGTGATTTGTTTCGTCCAAGTTCACATTACTTATTGTGCAAACTTATCACAGTAATTATTCACCAAGTAAGACAAAAATAAAATGTCAATGAATCTCAACCAGTTTATAATGTCTCAACCATTTTATATTTCAAAGTGTCTCAAAGGATTTTCAAAAGTATATGTAAATCACTAGTGTTATATTGACGGATTACTTTCAATAGCAGTCCGTCATTATATCGGCCCCGTATTATTTCCGAGCTGCTTTACGTAGAAATCCCCGACTGTTATATTTCAGGTGACTTTGGTGACGGTGAGAAACATCACGCCAAGAACAAAATATACCGTATACCCGAGCCGGACATCATAATGGACCAGGTGATTACCGTTAGAGATAGTGACAAGCTGGAATTCAGGTGATTGAACGGTAGAAGTAGTGGAATTCAGCCATAACAGCTTCGTACATACTCTCTAATACTCCGGCTTGGGAGATTCACTCCTGACACAGGGGTGGAATACTTTCGTCATGTGTTACGTATACGTATAGGGGATTGAAATACCTCGGCGAATAAACATTACATTATATTATTTTATTTCCCTAGGAAGCTCAGTTTCCTGATACAAATGCCTTTTCACGCATTTGAAAACAGGAGACAGGAGCCGTCTGATCACGATATGCTCTTTTTGCTTATAAATGATTTTACAGTTTCTGCCTGTATCACAATGGCCTTGTTCATATGCCATTGTGAAAATTAATCTGATATCTATGACGTTATAATTTCTTACATTACTATTGAACAGGTAAATGGTTAGAATGTAACTAAAACTGGTCACGAAAATTCTTGCCATTCGGAACTGAACTTGTGACAGTTGAATGGAGCATCACAGTCATGAAGGCCACCGTGCATGTCCAGATTAAGATGCATACATTAAAACATTTTCAAGAATAGCTCCTTCATTTCTACACCAAACACTATGTTGTGAACACTCTTTAGAATCATACCGAAGAGTGGTCACAACATATGGTTTGGAGGAGAAATGGCGATTTTAGTATTTGAGTACTATACGCACCTTTATCTGTTTCTATGATGCCAAACAAAGACATCAACGTAAGGTACTGTATGTTGGTAGTGATCGAATTGCATATTGTGTGGACGCACGTATAAATAAACATACTTATTTTTTATATATAGTGTTCTTCGGGGTCATAACTTTTAACAAACCCAACAAGCTCTGAAAGTAGGAGATCCTTTTAAATAAACAAAATGCCGATTCGGTTTTATTAGGTCTGTTCATGCATAAGCATTAATTAAAAGTGCAACATCACTCACGTCCCCTAGCACCAGCTTCAGCGGTATTCAATATTCATAACTAAAAACATTGGAATTTATGATCCCGAAGGATCAGAAAATAATACTACACTGAGAATGAAGTATGGGGCGACATTTTAAACCAGGCCTGCAATTTCTCTTTTGCATTGCTGGTTTTGCTTTCGAAGGATCGCCTTCTTTCAGAATTTATATCAGTAGTGTCGATACAACATGTAATAATTGTTCATTTGTTTTCGCCTGATACCCTATTTACCTTAAATATCCGGACAAACAAACTTACGCTATTAATGCAGACCATGATCAAACTGCTTCTGACTTAGCAGTTTATCAAGGCATACACCACTTGTACTATGTCAATCACATTTTAAATTATCAAGCTGGTGATAAGTTGATGTATGCAGGTTTAGAAACGCACCAAGGGCGACACTAATGTGTCCCAATGCTTAAGATACGTGTAATTTGGATAAATCGTGAGCTTCTGCCACACTGTATACATTTCATAAATATGTTTGTCAGCTGGGACAGATTTGACTGCGATACGCTCATGGTTGACCCAGATGCCAATGTCTACGTGATCTCCAAGGAGAAGCATGGTCATGGGGTGGTTGCAATGATACAGCCGTCGGCTTGGGGTACTGGCACCAGAGTAGATATAACGTCCACTATCAAAGTTGACATCCATTCAGGCCACAACGGGCCAACCGGAGGGGATATTTCATTAGATGGAAATGAAGTTCTGATAAAGGTAACAAAATTTTGATCATGCCGTTTTAAGTCTTACCCCGCTGAAACAAAACCAAAGTTTGTTCATACATGTATCCTTGAAAGATTTCATTTAGTAGGTAAGTACATATGTATATTGAGTTCTTATTACACTACTAGAAAATAATTTCTTACTTGACACTAAAATAGTGGACAAAGAGTCAGACCTTTGCGCTCGTCAAATGAAAGAGGCCATCCAGATTCGGAAACAAAAGGCTACTATGAACAGGGACGAGGGGGCCTACAAGCTGTCTCGCGTCTGGGACACGGTTTTCGTCAGCAAGTGCGCTGACGGAAACAGCCGATGATCCACGGAATCAGTTGGATTTTTGAGAAAAGTGACAGTAGTCACCGAAACTGTCAAGTAAGAAATTATTTTCTAGTAGTGTAATAAGAACTCAATATACATTTTTTCATACATGTATTTGAATCTGGTGCTAGTTTGATTACAGCATTCTGATCAAACTTTTGAGAAACATTAGACTGAGCAGAAAACACATTGAATTCAGATGAGAGGCGAGTTATTCAGTGTCTAATCTGGATACAAGATGTTTGCAAATGCGAGTCAGGTCGCGGATAGCGGGATAAGTGTGATGTCGCCATTAACCCTTTACTCCATGAATATTCATGTGAGAAATAATGGCATCATGGGTATTAGTTAGAATAGTTGTTATAAAATCGCATTGATACGAGAATGGCAGAAACGATGCAATCATTTTTATATTATATTATAAGCGAACAGAGCAGGCCCTGTCCAGACGGCTCCTACAGGAGCTGTCTGATCTAGATCAATTCTATTTGCAAATGCGTTGAAAAGTGTATTTATGGAGTAAAGGGTTAAATAATGACATTTAGTAATTAGTGCCATAACCTTCTACATCTAACCACTGCCTTACTTGATACAGTTTAAAATTGTAAGAATAGTAATCGAACTAGTATACAACATCGGTGTTCAAATCACGTATTTTGTTTGATGTATGTCTGGTCAACGGTACCTTAATTTGGGATATGCATGTTGCAACAGTCGGTCCATGACTATTTTTACCGTTTCACAAAATGGAGAAAGTAAATTACATAATGCAGCAAGCTGCCTATGTCATCTGTATATTTATCTCTGTCGGCGGTAGGTCAATATGCCGTATTTCTAATAGCATCTACATCTCGTGTCAATGTGATGTTATAACAACTACTCTAATTAATATTCATGATGCCAGTACCCTAACCAATATTTCTCCAACGATGGTGTAGTATAAAGTGAAATAGGCTGTCCTAAGGTTTGCCTGACGCCAATCAACAGAATGTTTCTCTAGAGGAGCAAAACCAGTTTTACCACAAAGTATTGATACTTCGAGTCGCTCGGCGTTTCTATCGTCTCATATAAACGTAAAACAATCGTACAATCGTCTCATACATCTAAATGAAAAAGTAATAAAGTCAAGCAGGCAAAGTCACATACATGACGCAACCACCACCAAAACATCGATAGATATCATGTCACACACGCACGCACACATACACACACAACTACAAAACCAATGAATAAGATTGAGTTCGGTAAGATTCCTTGTTGGAGTTAAGCAACGGACGATGACTCTTTTACACCAGGTCACATGGCACAACAGTTTGTAGAAGACAAATCAGCAGCACATTCCTTCAAATTGAAAGACCAGCTCTTTCTAGTGTCATTGTGCATTTGCTTGTCTCCAAATGTTACAATGAACTATATGAATGACACTGGCGCGTGTTAGAGAAAATCGACGAGCAATGAACGACTTGCATCATACAGGAACATTCGGCTGATTTTGTAGGCAAAAATAACGCAATGAAAGACGTAAATGACGGATGAAAATGCTCATTTGGTGGCAAACAACAACATAATATACTAGGAGTCTAGGACCTACGTGAATGACACGGAAAACGGCACAGTAAGAGGCAAAGGGCAACACAATGTACGACATGAATGAGACAGTAGGAGGGTGACCTGACTATCTGAAAACATGTGTTAGTAGAAGGGTGACCTGACTATCTGAATACATGTGTTAGTAGAAGGGTGACATGACTATCTGAATGGATGTGCTAGTAAAAGGATGCCCTGACTATCCGAATGAATGTGAAAAGGGTTACCAGACTATCTGAATACATGTGTTAGTAGAAGGGTGACATGACTATCTAAATGGATGTGCTAGTAAAAGGTTAATCAGACTATCTGAGTGAATATGCTAGTAAACGGGTGACCTAACTATCGGAAAGAATATGCTACCTTGCAGCTCGCCTTAAAACGATTACATATAGGGATGCCTGGTATAGGTCTTGAAATAATGCAGTTTAGGTCCGATTATTCATTCGAGTAGTTAAAAGAAATGGGAACTGTATTAAATTGAAAGCTTTGCAAATAACTTTTATACATACTGATTATATTTCATTTGATATCAGTAGAATGGGTTCAGCTATAAGCCCTGACTGCATTGGGTACGACATTTCCTTAAATGGCACAGCTATTCAGCATCTGAACATGTGCGTAAATTATCATTATGGACATATCTTAATTCTTCCTTACATACTGGATGAATTTTAATTCATCAGCATTCATTTTAGCTATTTACTCAATAAATAGATTACGTCATTCCCCGAGCCTTTTACGCCTTTGCAAACATAGCATACCCAGATCAGGCTGATCCTGTAAGAGCTGCCTGATCTGGGTTTGCTCTGTTTTGTTTATGGAATTATAAACAGTTGAAATTCGATATCTTGAACTTCAAGGGACATACCTTACCATAAATTACTTCGAGATAACAGAGGTTCGAATCATCCGATTTCTTATCTGAACAATTTCTCAAGTTCACAGCTTAATGCAGATCAAAAGTGATGCTAAGAGTTCCTGTAGGAGCTTTCAGCAGTACTTTCGACCTACATTAAACTGTCACATGTGTGCATATATATGCATAGTGACAATTGTGTATTGTAAATTTTGGAAGGATGGAACCTTTTCTTCGAGTTATCCCGAAGTTCGAGTTATCCGAGTTCGATATATCGAAGTTCAACTGTACGTCGGATTCTACGGTTGTTTGTTATGACCAACATTTTGTATGTTCATGAGCTATTATAAAACACCATCTAACTCACGCTCATGATACCATCATTTCTTACATGAATTTTCACGGAGTAAAATGATTAACGATTTGTAAAAACATTGATACCTTGTATTTTGAAATATTGAAAAGGTGAAAATATGTGCAAACAGCAAGCTAGGTATTAATAACTGATATACCAGTCCACGCTTATAACTGATATACCAGTCCACGTTTATAACAGATGTACAAGTCCATGTTTAAAACTGATATTCAAGTCCGTGTTTCAGACAAAGGAGTACGTGTACTACTGGAATATGACCGGGATACGCAATTACGAGTATGTGTTGTCAACCGAGCCGGGTACCAGAATTCCATACATACATGAGGATCAAGGCGAAGCAATATGCTGGGACTCAGTGGGAAGGGACTTCTTTACTGTAGGCGAAGGCGTTCATGAGCCACTGTATCGTTATGTCAGGATGTGAAGGATATGTCACTGCCAATAAATGAACTATTGGGTGTATAATTATATCACCAAGGTCAAGGTTAAATGGACAAATCCATACAGTTAAACCTCTCTAAACTGGAATTCTAGTACAGAAGAATTCAGATACTGTCAGGCATGTGTCTGCTTAATGCAGAGTAAAGGTCATAGAGAAAGGTCCTAGAGGAGCGTTCTGCATGATTTTCACTCTGCATTAAGCTGCCACCAGTCTCTAAGACGATCGCTTTTTATACTAAATTTAGCGTCTGGTTTAGAGGAGTTTTACTGTATTTGGATAACCATCGCATTTGAATGGAATCGGCCGTCACTCAACCAGCGGCGAATATGTGATCACCATTTGTAAACATAACAATGAAGATAAGGGAATTAACTCTTTGCACACTAAGTGGTTTTTCGTCTGCAACAATTGTCGTCTGCTTCAATTCGTAAAATAAACTTTCTCTCATTTCTTTGCAAAACTATGGTCAAGGTGACACACAGTTTGGATCCTGATGAGACGCCGCAATATACTCCGTCTCATCTGGATCCAAACTGTATGCATAGGTAATCACAGTTTCACCGCTAGCGTGCAAAGAGTTAAGATACCATAAAAATATTTGAATAGCTCTTATCTAATAGTTCAACCACTACGGCCATTTATCAAAGATTATCATTTTGTAAACAAATGAAGCAAATCAAATATCGAAACACTAGACAGATGATAAAATTAGCAGACGATTGTTTTGCGACAGTGTAGATTCAGATAAGACGACCCATTGGAACAGGGCATTGATCGTAGCGAGATACGCCTAGAATTTGCCTGTGTGCATCACCAGACTACACAAGATAACCATAATATACTGCATGAATATTCATTTCAGAAATAATTAGGTAAATATTTATAATGACATATGAACACAGAAATATTTAACCATAGCAGACAAGTTGGAATCAGAATCCTACATGAACCGTCTGATCTCTGCTTACAGAGGCGTTACAAGGCGTGTCTGGAGTAAAGGGGTTTACAACTAGACAATAGCAAAACAGTGCAGGATCAAGATTCACGAACAAACTTAAGTTCAAGCTCAGTTATCAACTTATATTGCAACTAAAAACTCAAAACATGCAATACTCCTTAATATAGGTAGTGTTTTGGAACCTTATCAACCTATTGTTTATGTTGAAATACGGTAATTCAAAACAGAGTGTTTTAGAACAAGAAATGTACTTGAGCAAATACTCAAAATCGGTGAGCAGGCTCAAATCGGTTTTTCATTTTGAATTGTTTAAAATGAGTATCTCTAAACAAAATAAAAATACAGAATGGGTTTTAAGTTGGCAAGATAAACACTGCTATTGAAATGCAAAGCGTTAAGTGTGGCCATGCCCAGCAATTAAACTGGCTCAGTTGAGCCATTACTTGAGATTGTTCGTGAAGCTGGAGCCAGATAAATTTTAGTGGTTTGGTGTACATGTGTTATGCTAATGTCCGGTTACATTTTGCCCTTGATACCGGTACTTTTAGAGCCTGGTCGCGCTGTTATAAAACCTCCGATTTTGAGTTTGAATTCATTCTTAAGTATCTGATTGATGTACGAGTACTTTTGAGTGTCGCGGTGAATCTGAAAAGTAAGCGAAACTCAAAATCTGACCAAGTATATAGTATTACCTAATAATGAAATGAGACTCAATCAACCCGTCTTATGACGTCAGTGCCTGGTTCTACTTTCACAAGCCGTCTCCTGCTTTCAGAATGTAAGTACAGCAGAACCTATCTTAAGCAGCCACCAAAAGAGGTCTAATTATGGGTCTGTAAGGCATGATGTACCTTAATGCAGGTCTAATTATGGGCCTGTAAGGCAGGTGGTAGCTTAATGCAGGTCAAAAATAATGCAGAAAGCTTCTACATTAACTTTCTGCATTACTTTTTCCCTCCATTAAGTAACCACCTGAATTTTAAGACTACCATGTTCAATAAATGAATTGCCACTGAAGACAGGTTCTGCTGTACTTCATAACAGTAGGTGTTGAGTGATTGTATGGCGGCTGTAATGAGTCGCCTCGTACTACATTCTCAGTGTTGTTATATTTTCTGGTCCCTCGGGATCATAAATTCCAATGCTTTTAGATCTAGTTATGAAAATTGAATATGCTTAAAAGCCGGTGTTAGTGGATGTGAGTATTGTTGCACTTTACATAAATGCTCATGAATAGACTCAATCAAACGGAATCTGCAATTTTCTCTTTTTACATTTGCTGCTTTTGCTTTCGAAGGATCTCATACTTTCAGAATTTAACATTGTCTCAGTCTCAAAATTGGATCGAAGTATTATTCCAATAAGTATTACATTCAAGGCAAAATTTAGAACGGAATGCAATATCAAGTATGCTATAGTTCGATTTTGACCCGTGAGCCGTGACCTTTAGGGCGAGTCCACCCGTGGAGGTAACACGCATCACAAACCAAGTATTTGTTCCGGAGTTAGCTGTGGTTATACAGACCTGTAATAAGCATATACAGTAGAACCCCTCTAATGCGACCATTTAATTAATAAATATGGGTGTCTTTATAAGCAGGCGGTTGCTTAATGCAGGACAAAAGTAATACAGAAAGCTCCTAGAGGAGCTTTCTACATTACTTTTGTCCTGCATTAAGCTACCACCTGCATCTAGCAACCAGAATTATATTCCTATTTTAGAAAGTCGTATTAGCGAGGTTTTACTGTATATACTAATTCTGCACAATTACTACGAGCTTCTACCCCGGGGGCCAGAAGGGGTTATCGTGCACCCCCCGTCTGACTTTTTTTCATGGGTACCAGGGTGTTTGGTAGGGTCTGCTGAATGGAAATCAAAATTGTACCCATGAAAAAACTCATTCCTGCTATGGGTTTTTCTACTGTTTCCATGGCAACCGGAGGTCTGGACAACAACGGTGGGTAAAGGTTATAATGTAGTATATCTATGCTATTAGGGGCACTAAGAGTTTGAAACTGGTGTCAAACTAAAGGCAAGACATTGGTCTTTAAGTAAGAATATGTTTTTGTTAATTACCTTATTTGCATAATCATGCATATTAATGAGAAAACCGAAAAATGAAGGAAAAATACTAGAATATTGTGAAAACTAGATCTGAAGTCACCTGTGATGGTCCAAATACACCCAAATATGTTTTTGTACATAAAACATCCCCAATGTTAGTATTGTTTAAAACAAAATCGTGTCTTTATGGCTTATTTGCATTTTTATTGCATTTTTGAGTATCCATAGCAGAGGTACGTCCGGGTAACGTAAGCACATAGAGAAGATAGCATTATATCTCAAGGCCTTCGGGAGATAATAGCTAACAGTATCAACTTGTTACCAAACATAAAATACACTGGTATTTGATTTAAAATGTATTGTAGTTAATAAGTTCATTAGCATATTCATGAATATTAATGAGAACACCGAAAATGAAGAAAGAATGACTAGAACATGGCGAAAACTAGATCTGAAATCACCTGTGTTGCTCCAAATGCACCCAAATATGTTCATATACATAAAACATCATCAATGGGATTATTATATAATACAAAATCGTGTCACTTTGGCTTATTTACACTTTTATTGCGTTTTTGAGTATCCATAGCAGAGGTACGTCCGTACAGCGTCAGCGCATATAGGAGATAGCATTATATCTCAAGGCCTTCGAGAGCTGGCAGCTAACAGTATCAACTTGTTACCAAACATATAATAAATACGCTGGTCTTTGACTTAGAATGTATTGTTGTCAATAAGTTCATTAGCATATTCATGAATATTAATGAGAAACACCCCCTACAATTAGAGAAAAAGACAGGGAAATGGTGAAAACTAGATCATAAATCACCTGTAATGCTCCAAATGCATAGAGATATGACTTGTACACTACAATCTACTAGCAGAAAATGCAATGAAACGAGGTCTGTAAAGTGGAATTAGAATATACAGAAACAAAGAGAAATCATGGCTTAGTGATGTTTAACTGGTGACATACAATTAAAATGAACTAATCGAAGCATGTATTATTCGGCATCATTATATCATTGTGGCCTTAGTATATATACAAAACATGACTGTAAAGAATGCCTCAACCGGTTTACAGAAAATACATTTCTGTGTGATACACTCATTCATCACCATATCTGTATGCAAGTTTAGTCCCAGTGATAACCAGTGTCTTCAAAGATCCCCATTTTCATCTTCTCTATGTGCCTCAAATTACAGAATGTCAACCATGACTTGTGAAGTTGTGAGGGCAAATAACCACAGACTCATAATGGAATGGTCCAAGAACCACATTGACATGGTTCCAGTCATGTGCTTCTGAGGCTGGGGGTATTACTGGATAGGTTATATGTGAGCCCGTCACCTGATTGACGACCCGTTAAATGTGTCGGACTAAGCAATCTACGTCGTGGCAAAGATCCCATGTCAACGTTATGCAAATCAATAATTGGTCAATCAGCGTACATTGTGGATGTGAACGATTCTTATTCACCAATTAGACCAGCTTAAACATCCCAAGTTTACAAGACTTACTAGTGGATTTACAAATCTCGGTCTCTTTCCATGAGTCGTTATTTGGTGATATATACTCTTTTTCCTTAAATGTACGTGTAGACTCACAGTAAGCATGAATGCCCAACAGAGCATCCTCACATTCGAAACTGTCATAGTAATCAAACAGTATGAACATATTGTTGGCTAGCGTTCTTGCTTGAACAGTCATGCAGTCTTGTTCTCTGGCTAAATCCTGATATTAGTTTCTTAGTCTGCTGACTTCAAAAAAGTTTTACTTTATGCTTTACAAATTACTTGTGTGGTGTGGTGGTATAGTGGCAACGCACCTGACTACCGGTCCGGAGTTTCGGGTTCAAATCACGGTCCCTCCCGGAAATTTCAGAGACGCTTTTCAGTGTCTCCCACCCGCACCTCCTCTCCACCCAGGGATTAAAGTGGGTACACGTGAGGGTCACTAGCCGGTATTGCAACTGCATGATTGCGCCATATGTTAGCAGTGCTCAATATTGTAGGTGAATGACTCAATGACCAGGGGAGTACATGTACAGTCGACTGAGCGGTCTTTCGGACTGAACATAGACTATAACTAGGTACTTTGCCTCATGGTGTCATCGTTCATCGAAAAGCCTTCCAGTCAGCAGGTTTCTTTGTATCCTCCCCTTACACTAGCAGTTTTTCTGAACCCCCATTCCCTCATTCCCTCCACATGTTTTTAGTTTTCCTGATACATATCTTACATGAATACTTTCAGGCGTCATGTTGAAAAGTCTTTCAGATTTTTGTTTCAAGATGCCTGGAGTATCTCGCATTGAATGAAATTAAGCATTCCTGACTCATTTTACAATGTGTTTCTTATCTTGTGTTGGTGCATTTGTCATGTCTACCTCTTCTATTAGGTATTCAACTCCTTTGGCGTATAGTATTTTGCTAAACAGCCATCAGCATTACCAATAATGAAGATCCCCAAGATCGATATCCACATATGACCCTTATGACTGATTTAGTAATTGCACTCAACTAGGTCTGTGCTGCCAGTTTACTAACACCGATGCTGCCATTGGCGTCAAATCAGTCTTTAACAACTCGAGGAACAATGCATGGGTTTCAAGCCTGTTGTTTTTAAAAGCTTCTTTAGCGACTTTATCTCTTACATCTGCCCTGAGAAAGTTATCTTCATTTTGAATAGAGTCTTGGAAACACAATACAAACGATATAGAGCGCGAAATTGACATCGATCATTGCAACCTTGTAGAAATTTGGTTGCGTTGATATTAATGCCCATTACAACCTTAGGCTTATTTGATACACCAGAAAGAAGTGAGAGGGTATAGAGAAAACCGGGTGCGATGCCCTGCTACTTTCTCTGGTTCCATAATGGATTGAGGATTAGTTGTCGAGGCATTCTGGAGAAGGCTCTTGAAGCAGTTGAAGAATATGAAGAATAGGATGAGGGCTCTTTGAAGATTGTTATTAGGTCTAAACGTGCATTACGATTAATACAGATGTGATGATAGTTGGGTATGTCATACAGAAAGGTCTACCGCTTAAACCCGTAGAAACATTCTTAACATTGAGGAGTAGAATCGAAATGAGGGATGTGTTTTCCGTTTCTTGTGTCATAATTAGTATTTATTTAATTTGACATGATAATGTTTCATGCATTTTTGCCATGTATCCTATTTTAGTAATGTGAAATGTATTGTTTCTAAAAATCTAGCTATGCACCTACAACATGCACTTATAACGTTTTGTACATGTGCTGAAATCAACAATGATATAATGGTTTGTAAATACATGTATGCTTTTGTTTGTAAATACATGTATGTGTCAAAAGCATTAACATCGATAAGTATAATGCCACTTGTATGTTACGAAATACACCATTTAAAAAGCCTTGTTTCATTTCTACTTTACAAATCATGTTATATTACTTTTAGATGTCCTCATCAATACTGGTAATTTATATGTCATTACAATGGCGTCTCCTAAAACATGATACTTTTAAAATTATTTTTAAATATCATAATCATTGCTGTGGTGTACTGATACGGATAACAACAACGACAATACTCGTACATATACAACTATTCAAATGAACCGAGACATCAGTCTTCAAATACTCCATTTAGTTTACTTAATAAGTTTAAGTTATTGAGTCCTTATCTTAATCTTTGCTTGAAAGTCAGACACTAGGTAAATCATTTCACGTGTTTTGTGATACTCTGCTCATTTAAATGAATATGAAAGTAAGCAGTTTTTAAAGTTTCATGTCACACTTGGAAATTGAAACGCTATTTGTACCTTAACTGTTCATTTGTTTTCATACCAGAAATGTGTACAATCATGCCCGTATAAAGAAAATAACGGATACCACCATCGTATGATATAGTACCAAAATTAAATCATAATTAATTTGAAAGCGGTTGAATTATTTCGGTATACTTTGAGCAAACTGGATGGTTTAAAATTCGTTCTACCATTTTTAAATAATGTCCCCTCTTTCTGTTTGACTTAAGCATTTGTATTCATGAATATGCTAATGAACTGATTAACAACATGATATTCTAAATCAAAGACCATCGTATTTCTTATAATTATATTTGGTAACATGTTGATAATGTTAGCTCCCAAGGCCCTGTGATATAACGTGATATAACGTTTTTGCCTTCTCTATGCGTTGACGCTGTCCGGACGTACAATTGCTATGGAAACTCTAAAAATCAATAAAATGAAGATGACCCATAGAGACAAGTTGTTTACATAGTATCTGCTAGATTACGCTCAATGAGGTGGTTTTATGTATCAGAACATATCTCTATGCATTTGGAGCATTAGAGGTGATTTAGTTTTCACCATTTCCCTGCCTTTTTCTCTAATTGTAGGGGGGGGGGGGTTGTTTCTCATTAATATTCATAAATGTTCTGATGAACTTATTAACAATGATACATTCTAAATCAAAGACCAGTGTATTTATTATATGTTTGGTAACATGTTGATACTGTTAGCTGCCAGCTCGTGAAGGCCTTGAGATATAATGTTATCTCCTATTTGCGCTGACGCTGTACAGACGTACCTCTGCTATGGATACTCAAAAACGCAATAAAAGTGTAAATAGGCCAAAGTGACACGATTTTGTATTATATAATACTCTCATCGATGATGTTTTATGTATATGAACATATTTGGGTGCATTTGGAGCAAAGCAAGTGATTTCAGATCTAGTTTTCGCCATGTTCTAGTCATTTTTTCTTCATTTTCGGTGTTCTCATTAATATTCATGAATATGCTAATGAACTTATTAACTACAATGCATTTTAAATCAAATACCAGTGTATTTATTTTATGTTTGGTAACAAGTTGATACTGTTAGCTATTATCTCCCGAAGGCCTTGAGATATAATGCTATCTTCTCTATGTGCTTACACTACCCGGACGTACCTTTGCTATGGATACTCAAAAATGCAATAAAAATGCCAATAAACCATAAAGACACGATTTTGTTTTAAATAATGCTAACATTGGGGATGTTTTATGTACAAAAACATATTTGGGTGTATTTGGACCATCGGAGGTGACTTCAGATCTAGTTTTCACCATATTCTAGTATTGTTTCCTTCATTTTTCGGGTTTCTCATTAATATGCATGATTATGCAAATGAGATAATTAACAAAAACATATTCGTACTTAAAGACCAATGTCTTGCCTTTAGTTTGACACCAGTCTCAAACTCTTAGTGCACCTAATAGCATAGCTATACTACATTATAACCTTTACCCACCGTCGTTGTCCAGACCTCCGGTTGCCATGGAAACAGTAGAAAAACCCATAGCAGGAATGAGTTTTTTCATGGGTACAATTTTGATTTCCATTCAGCAGACCCTACCAAACACCCTGGTACCCATGAAAAAAAGTCAGACGGGGGGTGCACGGTAACCCTTTCTGGCCCCCGGGGTATTCGTATGACAATCATTGTCCACTTACCCATAAATTAGAATGGTTGCGACTTCTATAAATAGAAAAGTGCAGTCAAGGCTCAGCGCTCGAAATCGAACTATACCGTTATGTAACGCCAGGTATGCTGGAGACAGGGCGAAGTCAAGTCGCGAAAAACAAAACATAAATACCTTTGATATAAGTACTTGTAACCCTCTTAACCGAACGTTCAACTTAGTATAAATTTCGGCCTTGGAGACAGGTGGAAGCTTAATGCAAGGTGAACGTTATGCAGAAAAGTCCTCTGCGAGGTGCATGATTTTCACTCTGCATTAAGCAGCCACTTGCCTAAAGGTATCTAAATTCTTCTCTGCTAGCATTCCGGTTTGGAGGGTCGTCACTGTATTTATCGCGTATTGTACAGTTATATGAGACGTTATATATGTGTTTTTAGCATTCCATTTTTTTATGGCCACTATAAATCCGATGTCCTGATGTATTGATGAACTGCACCGTCTTGCGCAGTTCATCTGCGGTTGCCCACACTTTGCAGTCGATGGGCGTGTTTGTACTACAGACTTTCTGACGCACGTCTTCCAGATGGGTACAGCTCTGGAGAATATGCCGAGGAGTTTGTTCGTCTATACACATTGTCATGATGCTGTATCCACCAGGCTCTTTCTTTTCATGTGCTTGTTCAGGCTGCAGTGACCTATCCTCAGGCGGAATATCACTTTTTATTCACGGATGCTGTGAGTGTGGTCGCGGTCAGTGCTTTAACCTTCAGTTTTACTTTTCCAGTCTGCTCTGAAGCTCCTTTTAAGCAACGTATTAGCCTCCCTGTGGGAGACAGGAGGATTTGGCTGTGGCTGGCGACTGCCTTCTTTGGCAAGTCTGTCTGCTACCTCATTTCCGTTTATACCAACATGTGCTGGAACCGATGAAGCACCACGTTACTGTTTTTGGCCAGGATGTTAAGGCTGTACTGTAGATGTTTTGCTCTGGTGTCGGCGGGTCCAGATAGAGCCTGTAGTGCAGACAGAGAGCATGTAAGGAGGGAAGTATTTTGATTTTGCTTCTCCATCTCGATCAGGTGTCGATAAGCTTCGATGAGAGCTTGTACCTCCGCTCTGTAGTTGGAGCTTCGTTTTCCCACAGTAAAGGAGAGCGAAACTAAGGGAATTTCAAGTAGATACCATCGCCACTATTTCAATGGCTTTCTCTGCAGATCCATCTTTGTATGCATGTATCCAGCAGTGTTGGTGGTATCTTTCTTTGATTATTTCCCATATCGCTGATTTTGGCAGGGCTGGAGACTCTTCTCCTTTTTCCCAAGACCTGGCACTTCCAACCTTATGGTTGGTGTTAGACATTTTGGTGACCAAGATTCCGGTTGAAGTTGGAACAGCTGGTTCCAAGACTTCTGCTTTTTCGTTTTGGAGGCCCGTCACAATGTGGTTGAGACTTTGACGTTTCAGTCTTTCCTTGGCCAAACAATTCAGTTTTATGTGTAGCTGATGTGACTGAAGTCTATTGGCTGCTCTGCCTGTTACCTCCTATCGCTCAAGGTCGGCTGTTCTCTCCATTTCTGTAATTGGGGTTGTCTTCGTGGCCCCAATAATGATCCTGAGTCCTGCATTTTGAACTTTGTCTAGTTTATTCTAACTCTAGTTATTGGAGGCAGTGATCCATGAGGAAGATGCATACTCTGCAATAAGGCACCAGTGTATACTTGGGCGTAATATTTTGCTATTGCCCCCCGCCCCTCCAACCTTTTCCTTCATGAGTGAGGGAACTGCTTCGATGTGAGCTTTCCACGTGAGGCAGGATTCAAGTGTAGCTGTTTCTATCTGTGGCACAGGATGATCTTCCAAAATCAGCTTGACTTTCTCCGCTGTAGTGGATAATGAGAATAGTGTTGAGACTGTCTTCAACTTGATGATGTTGAGTGACCACTTGTCAGCCAAGTTTGACATATTCTGGATGGTGTTTTTCAATATGTGTGTTGCAGTGGCTGTGCTTGACTCTGAGCTTAGACAGCACGGTCATTAGCATGCAGTGTGTTGCGGACATGCTTTGGTAGAGCGAGCTGTTCGAGCTGAGCGAGAGGTCGTTGATGTAGACGATGAAATAACACCACCCTGAGGGATACCTTTCTTAACTTTCACCTGGTTGCGTAACTTGTCGCGTTTCTCTTGCTATCCGTTGAAAAAGAAAGTATTTCAGCCACTTATACATCTTTCCACAAAAATCCACTTTGCATCAGCTTCAGTAGCATTCCCTTCTTCCAGACCGTGTCATAAGCTTTTGACATGTCAAAGAAGACTGCAGGTGCCTTCTTCTTTTCCGAAAAGCATATTCTATGTCATGCGTAAAGTATGTCAATAGGTATTCTGTTCGCTGTGATGTTGCCATTACCCTGTTTGGGTTGGTGCAAGGATGTATTTGGACTCTTGTTGATGATTCTCTCAAGTAGCGTGCAATGCAGCTTAGTAGGTTTATCGGTCTGTGGTTCTCATGTTTGTTCTTATCCTTTCTTTCTTTAGAATGGGCTTTATGAGGACGTCTTTCCATTTGAAAGGGAACTTGCCTGAGTGCCAGCTGAGGTTGAAGATGAGCAATATGGTTCTTTTAGCTTTGCAGCAAAGATGTTTAAACATATCATTGGTAATGTCATCTGCCCCATGTAATTTCTTCTTCTTCGGCTTCTTCAGTGCTGCCTCTAGCTCCTGTATGGTGAGGCTGTCTGACATACATGATTCTTCGTCATCTGTGCTCTTTTCCAGTATCGCTCTGGTCTTCTGTCTAACTTTCCTTATCATCTTATGTGGAAGCTTGATGTTTCTTTCCTTTTCATAGGAGTTGGCAAAAGCATTTGCTGCTTCTTTTCCTGTGATACAGCTTCAATCTTTACAGGAGAGGATAGTCAGTTTCCTTTGCTGGCGGTTGTCATCATTCAGCTTTTTGTGAGTTGTCATAACTTAGTTGTGCCTTTCTCTAAGTTTAGAGATGCAGTTTTGTCATGCCAGCTTTCCTGTATTAGATATGTTTTCTTCTGCTCAAAAGTGGTTCTTAGTAGACCGTGCTTGGCTCTATTGTGTACTGATGGTTCCTTTTTTTCATTTTTCATTTGCTCCCTGGCATCACTCACATGTTGATGTTGATCATTAAGTTCATCATTCCAGAAAGGTCTGTAGTCCTTTCTCCTGCCTCTTGGAATGGACTTGTGGGCAGCGCTGGGGATAGCTGAAGTGAGCTGACTAACAGCTCTGTTCACATCTAGCTGTGATACTTGCATCTGTTTTTTCCTAAACAAGTCTCAGTTTGTTTTTTTGTAGTTCCAGCTTGGGGGAAGATAACCCTCTCTGTTGACTTGTTTTGTATAGTTAGAAGTAGTGGCTTGTGGTCGCTGCCTCTCCCTCCTAGCTGTGCACATATCTTACGTTCCGATATACTCTGAATGTCATCAGTAGCAATAGCTAGATCTGGACCGCTCTTGAGTAGAAGGAAGGTGGGTCACTGGGTTTATTCGTGAGAACAAGATGACTGTTTATAATTCAGTCTTCCACCTCTTCACCCTTTTTGTCCAGATTTTCGTATCACCAGCTTGGGGAGTGACTGCTAAAGTCACAAACAGCGATCCAGTTTTCTTGGCTTGGTGATAGGTGTGGCGGTTGAACCATTTTGTTTAGTGGACTGTAGAGACTGCAGATGGTCAGGTGCTTGTCTTGGAGAATAATCTCTATTGTCACTGATTCTGTATCAGACTCACCTGATCTGCATTTCTCTACTGAGGAAAGATTGTTCCTTACTAGATAGACTACATTTATCTGTTTGTGTATGTTTGAATTAAGACGATGTTGATTTACCAACAGCATGCACGTTTATCCAGTTACTCCATAAATACGCCTTTCTATGCTTTTGCCAATGGAGTAAACCCAGACCTTATAGGAGTCGCTGATCTGGGTCTGTTCTGTTTGCCTATGATATAAGATAGTTACGATTCGACACTTTCTGCCATGGCCAAACATTTCTGTGTCCATGTGCTATTATAACAATCTGATCAATATGCATGATGTCATTCTTTCTCACATGAATATTAAACAGGGAACTTATTAAGCATTTTCATTCAGTTTTATTCCGTTATGTCATACGGGTAGTGAATGTATCTATTTGATATGTTCAGAGCAACAGATAAAGATACTAAAATACTCAAATACTAATTTCGTTATTTCTCCAACGAGTCTTATGTTGTGTGTTTAGAACCGTCTCTTGGAGACCATATCAAAGAGTGATCACAACACAGGGTGGATAATCCGTTTTCATCGATACTTACAATTTTTGTTCTACAACAAAATATGTTCGGTCATGGTCGAACAGTTAACGAAACTAAAACGCAAGCAGAATAAATGCTAATACATTACGGAATAGCACGTGAACGTTTTGTCCTCTTTGAACAGCGTGGTTCTCTTTGAACAACGTGGTTCTCTTTGAACAGCGTGTTCCTCTTTGAACAGCGTCTTCCTCTTTGAACAGCGTGTTCTGTTTGAACAGCGTGTTCCTCTTTGAACAGCGTGTTCAAAGAGGGCGTGTTCCTCTTTGAACAGCGTGTTTCTCTTTGAACAGCGTGTTCCTCTTTGAACAGCGTGTTCCTCTTTGAACAGCGTGTTTCTCTTTGAACTGCGTGTTCCTCTTTGAACAGCGTGTTCCTCTTTGAACAACGTGTTCCTCTTTGAACAGCGTGTTCCTCTTTGAACAACGTGTTTCTCTTTGAACAGCGTGTTCCTCTTTGAACAGCGTGTTTCTCTTTGAACAGCGTTTTTCTCTTTGAACAGCTTTTTCTTGCGATATACTGTTTGTCAGCATATAAACAACTACTTTATGTAACTGTTAGGCATTTTTAAATACGTTGCAAGTAGAAACTATCACTTTAAACGAATCCCTTTTATTTTCAAATAAATACGGTCTACACGAAAGTTTACATAAAGTGCATTCTACACGAAAGTTTACGTTTGATATACAGCCAGATATTCTAAATCCGGTGAGTGTGCAGGCGAAGAAATGGATCTGGTCCCGTCACTAGAGGATGCCTCCCACTTCTGTACCCATTTTCTACTGATCCATTGTCTTTATACGTCTTTACAACTGACAAAAGTGTACTGTAAGGTTTCTGTGATAACCCGGAAATTTAATCTGTCTTTAAACATACACACGCAACCACTTTTTAATTCACTGCTTAATTAAGAACTTTCGGATACATTTCACAATAGGCGCTCCTCAAAACTTCAAAACAAACATTTTTGTCCCCAATAACTCAACTTCGTCATGTTTTAAAGGAATTTGTCTATACATAGATGGTAAGTATTTCATGTATATATTGATTTTAAACCCGTTGGTAAAAGGGAGAAAAAGCTACATTTTTTCACGGGACGTTAACTTCCTTGATTAACGAAATGTTTATTTCCACCTACTGTTTGTCTACATTATGGCGAGGTAAGTTCACCAATAAGATTGAACACTCGTAACAAAGGCGTTCGATATAACGGAATATTAATTATACTGACATGAAACGTATACCCCTCTAAACAGAAATTATAGGGAAGAGGAATTTGGATCTTTTTAGGCAGGTGATTACTTAATGTAGGGTAGAATTCACACAGAAAGCTCCCCTGAGAGCTTTCTGCAAGACTTTCACACGGTATTAAGAGCTTTTTGTAAGACTTTCACCCTGTTGTAAGCTGCCATCCGTCTTACAGACCAGTATTGGTGAAACGTTGAACGTACGGTTTAGAGGAGTATTACTGTATAACTTAAATTAATGTTCATTACAACAACATTTGCAATACGACACTTTCTGTGGGAACGAGCGTGGGCGTTGTAACGAGAGTTGACTGTATTTAAGATGGCTATATATTGTGACGTATAGTATGGTTTGTACCATCATGTCAGACGCCAAAATGGTATCAGATATTTTGGATCACCCTGTACAATAATTATGTTTGCATGTTTGTGAAAGATAAATCATTATGTCCTGTCCCGTTATGCTCAAGATGTAATCCCGTATATTAACCCTTCCATTGTCAGCATTGTCGTCTCCTGAGCACATTGTTTTCGATTGTGTGCTTGTTCACTTTCTTTATAAGCAGAGTGTCAAACAGTTTGGATTCTGATAAGTCGCCCAGTTACCCGGTGTCTCATCTGGATCCAAATTGTTGGCATATGATATCAGAAACCCGTCATTATGGTACTGAATGGGTTAAACATGTTCTTTATGTCAAATAAATTCAGTTTATCAATACCTGTCCTAAGCGGTCATTCACTTATTGAATATAGGAGTCTTAAAACAGTTGGTTGCTTAATGCAGAGCAAAAGAGAGAAAAAAAAACAATACAGAAAGCTCTTATGGAAGCTGTCCGCATACCTTCTGACCTGCATTAAGCTACCACCTGTCTTACAGACCAATAATTAGACCTCTTTTTATGGCCTCTTAAGACCGGTTCTACTGTTAGTGGGTACAGGCTTGAACGTTCCAATATATATTCATAAGAATGTTCTCCAAACTGTTGGAACCAAACAAAACGTTTCGAAATATTCTTCCTCAAAATGCCGTTCAACGAAATGACAATGTCATATTATTTAAACTTTATAGGTTTACTGTCAGTTTGCCCTTTTCTGACTTTAATCGAAAATAAATTTGATTGAATTAGTAGTGGTATTTTTATAGACGATAGAACCTGTCTTATGCGGCGATCAATAGGTCTTATTGTGCGTCTGTAAGGCAGGTGGTACGTGTAGCTTAAAACAGAACGTTTTGTCTGCATTACTTTTGCTGCATTAAGCAACCACCTGCTTTTAAAGACTTCTAAGTTAAATAAATGACTGACCGGTTAGGACAGGTTCCACTTTACACGTTTTTGATTAATGTCGGTGTATTGTTTATATTTCTCTGAAAATGTAAATACGTGGCACAAATACAGAACATGCAGTATCAAACTGTTCAAAAAGTGTCATTCTGATGAAAATGAAATAACGTTACATTAACATAATACAGTAAAGATTCTTAAAAAAAATAGTAATGAAGAATCGATACCTTTTTAGGCAGGTGGCTGCTTAATATAGGGTGAAATTCATGCAGAAAGCGGAGCTTTCTTTTTGACTTTCACCCTGCATTAAGCTGCCACCTTCTTAAAGACCGATAATGATACTCGTTTTCAGTGTTCAAACTATCGAGTTTTGATTATTTTGCAAATCTGTGATGGGACATATTTGGTTACAAAATGATTCTAGATACAATAACTTCTACGTTGGAAAACCGTGCATCTTGACAAACAATCCTCAGACAGTGTGCGTAATGGACAATGTTTATTCCGATTGCAAAGTCTCTTTCCTACCCTGCTCCGTGAATCGTTATTATGTTTTCTGGTCATGCGGGGTCATCAGTTTTAGTGCTTTTAGGTATGAACCATGAGTACTGTTTAAGCCGATGCTTAATAAAACCGCGCCCGCGATTTTCTCTTTTCGCATTGCTGCTTTTGCTTTCGAAGGATCTCCTTCTTTCAGAATGTATGTACTTCATAACAACAGGTGTTAGGTGGTCTTGTGGCGGCCGTAAAACGCCAACCCGTGCTTTATTCTCAGTGTTGTTATAGTTTCTTGTCCTTCGGGGTCATCCATTTTGGTGCGTTTAGTTATGAAAATTGAATACCGCTTAAGCCGGTTCTAGGGGCGTGAGTAGTGTTTCACACATTTAATAGTTGCTCGTGAACAGACTCAATAAAACAGAGTCTGCGATATTCTCTTTTCTCATTGCTGCTTTTGCTTTCGAATGATCTCCTAATTTCAGATTTTTTGTAATCGACATAAGTAAACACACGTCTGATGAGTGTTGACGCCCATGTGTGGTGTTTCGCCCTACAAGTAAGTTGGCGATGATAAGGGAGACAAGTGAAAAGGACATTTTTATTCATCAACATTGTTTGTCGCAGTTGTTCCTCTTCAGATATCAATACGGTTGTGAACAGCTTTCGGAAGTGATCTGAGTCAAAATCAACTTTCAATTTGTAAACTGAAAAGACTCTTGTGGCATTCAAAGTGCCGGTGGATCATCATCAAAGTAAAGCGACTATCAGTATACGTACAAATGTGTTTTATTTCAGGAACGTGTAACTTTAGAAAGAACAAGAATGGGAATCGTGTTAATCTGCTTAATACTCAAATACGTACTAAAATATTGAAATCGTCACTAATCCACCAAACCCTATTGTGTGACCACTCTTTGAGACGATTCTAAAATATAGTCACAACATAATAAGGTTTGATGGAGAAATAAAAACGTTATTCATGAAAATGTTTGAATTTATGCATGTTATCTGGACATGTGGGTATAGACTGAATGTCGTATATATTTGCGTTATGACATTCATTTATCTCTCACTATATACACGTAACCATTATATCTGTGAAACAAATCATGTCTGCTCAACTTACGATCTGTTGTAAGTTAAAACTAAAAGTTAGCTGTACAGGGTTCCAGATATAATGTATATATTAAAACATGTTCTTTATTTCTCTACCAAACCCTATATTGTGACCACTCTTTAGATACGTTTCGAAGAGACGATTCTAAAGAGTGTCACAGCATAGGGTTTGGTGGAAAACGGAACGATTTTAGTATTTGTGTATGCACCTAAAACGCACGACCTTTTTCTGTTGCCCAAGCTGTAGGTATGTTGGCTGTTATCTATACGTTACTGACATATCTATATTAATGAATTAGTATGTTGATGCTATTGATATTGTTGTTGTTATTATTAATTGTCGTTGTTGATTGGTTGGGTGGTCGTTGGTGTTGTTGTCTATTGTCTCAAAGAAATAGAACATTGATAAAAATAGAGAATAATATTTATTCACTACCTTTAACACGACTTGTCTGAAGAAATATGAACATACAATAATTTGAAATGTTTTAAATGCACGTATATCAATTAGATTCTATAGTATGCAGATAACTACAATGGTCAATTCATTGATACATGTTCTTTATCCTAGTAATCACCTAACGCTTTCGTTGCCAAAATTGTATGCTGTCTGCCTCAAATATCTCTATTGAATTGTCTACCTTTTTGTTTCAAAACAGACTCACAGTATAATAGAGTGTTTGCTCTGAGAACTATCGAGTTAATCCATTCCCTCATATAAACGACTATTCATGCATTTGCAAACAGAGTAGACCAATATCACACGGCTCCTATAGGAGATCAGGGTCTGCTCTGTTTGCTTATGACATTATTACAGATCTGACTCTACAGTTTCTACCAATACCAAAATAATGTATACTTATGTCATTATAAGAAATCAGCAAATAAATATTCGTGATATCATTATTTTTTCATGAATATTGAACAGGGAAGGGATTAATCGTCATCCCATTAAGACCCAAACCTTTCGTAAAGTTTATTACAGATCCGCAAATAATTGTGAAAGAAATCATCGAATAAATCACGGAAGCCGTTTTAACCTATTATTCCACTACGGATTTTAGTGTATTTGCAAACAGAATAGACCAAGATCAGGCGATACCTGTATGAGCCATCTGATCGGACTCTGATCTGTTTGGTGATAAAATAATAAAGACCCTGGTCTTCAGTTTCAACCGTGACTAGAAGTTCCTGTGTTTACCCTTTCCCTCATATAAACGTGTTTTCACGCATTTGCAAACATAGTAGACTCCTAGAGGAGCCGTCTGATCAGGGTCTGCTCTGTTTGCTAATAGAATTTGATAGATCTGTTTCTTTGCTTTCTAAAATATCTACGATGTTCTACCTTCCATGTTTCATTATAACTATTTTGTTAATGAATATTCAGTAGGTACTGAAATTTAGAATAAGCATAGAACAGGGAAAGTGTTAATATACCGATATAAATATTCAAGTACAGTAAAACTTCGATGCCACGAACTCGGATAACTCGAACTTCGGATTAACACGAAGGAAAAACATGGTCCTTCCAAATGTTACAATACAGAATCGTTCTAAAAATTTTAATACAGAATCGTTCTAAAATGTATCACTGCGCATATCTATAAACACATGTGACAGCTTAATGCAGGTCGAAAGTAAGGCTGTAAGTTCCTAAAGGAGCGTTCATCATTACATTAAATCTGCTTTAACTTGTGAACTTGAGAAATTAATCAGATTAGAAATCGGATTACTCGAATATCTGCTATCTCGAAGTAATTGTATGGTCCATTGAAGTTCACGATACCAAAGTCTAACTGTAATTGAATTTCATGTCATTATTTCTTACATGAATATTCATGGGCGTAAAGGGTTAATTATCATACACCATGTTTGTTCAACACGACACATTTTAGGAGATTCTTGTTAATACAAACGTAAGCAATGGAATTCTGAAATAGTTGTAGTTCTAGCTATCACAATTTTGTGTCACTAACTACGTAACATGCTCGGCTTCCACGAGGCGACGTTCACGATGTGCATCGTGCACAATATCTTTTGCAGTGCATCTGCACCCAGTTGTAGTAGGAGAGGTTGGTGCACAGCTGATCACCGTAGTCGGCGCAGTTTGTCACTGTATCCTCACACTTTACAGCTACAAAATAAACAGACGTATCTAATAGTTTCCGCCATTCACCCTACATACTAATCATACCGAGCTACATGTATAGACTCATTGTATATTCGCCATTGAAAATTGAGCAGACCTAGTGTAGACCTTGGCAATGTCTAAGTGGGATCTGTTTTAATTGCTCACTTCGTACCATAGATCTAGTTAAAAGGTTTTGACAGAGCCCCAAATTCCATTATTCGTGCCACTATAAAAATCAGTTAATTAACTTTATAACCTAATAATGTCCTTTCCCTGTTCATTATTCATGTAAGAAATAACGACATCATGAATAGCAATTACATTATTTTTGATAATGGCACATGAACACTGGGCCCTTTGGCTCAGGCAGAAACTGTAGAATCAGATATATTATAATTGCATAAGCAAACACAGCAGACCCCGATCAGAGGCTCCTATCTACTCTGTTTGCAAAGGCGTGAAAATGCGTTTATATGAAATTACACGTCAAATTTCATACAGAAAACGAAGCTGAAACGTGCATGTGTACCACTGAAAGACATTTGTCACACGTTGTGAGCGATTACATGATGTGTTATATCCAGTAGGTCATGATAAGTAAGTATCGCAATGAGACCATGGCCATCTTATCATCATCATCATAATCATTCATCATTAGCATCGTCATTCATTGCAAAAATTAAATCTTGTTCAAATTTTAAAACAAACTAAAAATATCAACAAAAGAAGTGACTAAGGTTTTCTTTCCTAAAAGTATACCATTAGATTTATAGTTGCTAAACTATTGAGCATAGTGTCAATTACTCAATTAAAAGCAAATTAATGTACATGTACTAAGAAGTAATGTGTTTTTAATCATGTGGCAAGTAGTGATGATAACTTGCAATGGTACGAATGACAAATATACAATGATAATCCTATTACAATTAACTAATTTAACATTGTCAGCCAAGAACTCTAATTGTTACATACGTGATTCCAATGTCAACCCCCATGTCGGACATTCACATTTGTAACACATTTTACTTGTTACGAAGGTGATCTCATTTGTAACATATGTTAAGAATGTGATCCATAACTGCAGGAGCCGTCTGATATAGGTCGTCGCTTGTTTTTGTAATGGTGTCAAAAGGCATATTAGCCGTTAGGTCTGACATGTCGTTTTATTTATAGATGACCCATAGATTAGGATAATACCACTATTGTATTAGGTGAGCTCCGCATTGCACCGACTATTTCAACTTATACTATTTAATTTAATCACTATAATGTATAGGCAATCGGACTTCGAGTCTAGCCAGCTGCACGAGCTTCACGAGAAATTCGCTCGTCAATTTAAGCAAAACCTTTTGTATAGAATGGAATAGTTTGGTAAAAACCAAATCTATTAATAAAAACGACAGGTCACTCCTTCTTGCTAATACATATCCTTTAAAGTTTAAGTCGACATACGCATAGTTTAATAGGTGGGAAAGTTAATAACAATTTGATATAATATAAATACACCAAAGGATTACGCAGCGAAACTCTTCATAATATAACACACCAAAATGTAGTGATACAGTAGAACTTGTGCCAAGTGGATATTCAACACATTCAACATAGGGGTGCTAAAAAGCAGATAGTTGCTAAATGCAGGGAAAAGTAATATAAAAGCTCCTACAGTTGCTGCATATAGCTACGACCAGCCTTACAGATACTTAATAAGACCTTGTTCTGATGGCCGCTTAGATAGGTTCTACTGTATATAAAATAATATAGTTTCTCTTGTGTGTGTGTGTGTGTGTGTGGGGGGGGGGGGTGTTCTCATTACTAAACTACTAACATATATAATTTCAAAACGCAAAACAAGTACATAACCATTCATTTCAGTTCAGGTTTGTTAAAACAACAATTCAACATATTGGCACTTTGTCTACACGTGTTTAAGCTGAATATCAACAACATGTCATGTCTCCTTTAACAGAATAGGGATTTAGAAGTATGTTGAGTTTTTGTGCAGTTACACTGAATTCCAATATCTCGTACTTTAAGGGACACATACTATTTCGAGATAACAGAAGTCCGATTTATTTTCTGGACAATTTCTCATGTTCACAGCTTAATGCATGTCAAAAATACTGCTAAAAGCTCCTGTAGGAGTTTTCAGTAGTACTTTCGATTTCCATTCAGCTATCGCATTCGCTTCTAGATATGCGTAGTGATACATTTTAGAACTTCTTCTGTGGTGTAAATTTTGGAAGGACCAAACATTAACAACGAGTTATCCAAAGTTCGAATTATCCGATTTCGAGATATCGAAGTTCAGTTGTATTTGTTTAATGCATTTGCCTAAAATTATATCAATTTACACAATTTAACGTCGTAGCTGTTTTGTTTGTCTATCTACACATTTGGATGAATCACATACAATTGTATTACATACTAATTATGTAGTTCGTTGCCAAATGCCAATCTGATGTTATCTATGCTAAAACATGTAGTTTGGATCCATATGAGGCGCTGAATGTTTTGGTGTCTAATCAAGATACTGTATTTAAATCTGGAAACAGTAAATGCAACCAAACTTTGAACAAGAATTACTTGGCAGTGAAAGAGCTCATTCAAGTGGATTTTGTTATGTCTGTTAGCTATGTTTTGGGGCATGTTGATAGACATTTGCAGTTCTACGACAGTATAACATACTCACAACATTTGTTGCAATGAGCTCTGCAGTTCTCGTTGGTCCAAGAATAGAACTTCACGTCTTCACACATCTTCGTGCCGTAGTCGGCACAATTTGTAAGTTTGTCTGTGCACTTGGCTGAAAGGTACATGGCACGCGTGAACTTCACATATTATGTAGTTATTCAGTTAATTAGTCTTTAGATAAAGCAGACGCCCCGTTGAACATTATTGAAACATTCACACTTTTTATAAAATATTCGTTCAGAATATTTGAAATATAGATCTCCATTTGGTAATTTGAGATACGATAAATACTCTAATGCGAACACCACCATTAGGTCTAATTTTGTAGAATAAAATCTGTATTGTTCCATAAGCTCGCAGAGCAGACCCTGATCAGACATTGCTTCTCAACAGAATAAACACCATCTTATATATTTTTATAAAGAGATCCAGATCATTTGAATGTTTTCAAAACTTACTTCTTTATTTCTCCATGAAACCCTATGCTGTGACCACTCTTAAGAATTGGTGGAGAAATGACGATTTTAGTATTTGAGTACACACAGTTATCTGCTGTTTTTTATATAACTTATATATACTTACATACAGGGTCGACCATAAGTTTCCCTTCACCTGCCGGAGCACCACCTTAAACACAAAACAATCCGCAATATTATCCGTGGTATTCCATTCACAATTCATTTACAGATTTAGAGGATCTTACATGAGTGTTAATTACAAATTGTTTTTATGAAACGAATTTACAATATATAATAATAGGACACGGGCTTTATCGAGTGTCATATTTATTATAGTAAACGAGTTTCATGAAAACAGCTTGTAATGAACACGAATATAAGATTATTTTTATCGATAACCCTAAAAAGTACCATAAAAAGTGAAACATGGTATAGCTGACGGCTTTCTCGACCATTGTTTACAAACAGCGTGGAATGGTCATACAGCGCTACGATTGGCTATCAATTGAATAATCCATGCATTGGTTCCGCGTAGTATCTTTAAGATTCATTATTGACCGGATTCAAACTGCTATTTTGACATAAAATGCACGAATGCTTTTCCGTGGTTTACGACAATCTTTTTCGGCACTCCCACGCCACAGGTTATGTGAAAAATGATAATATACATTGTACTTGACATACTACAGAATATTACAGAATGCATTACCACACATTGCTTAGCATCTTTATTTCTAAAAAAAAGATCTAGATTACAGGGCCGTGTATGAACTATCTAGATTACAGGGCCGTGTATGAACTATCTAGATTACAGGGCCGTGTATGAACTATCTAGATTACAGGGCCGTGTATGAACTCAGTGAGATCTAGATTACAGGGCCGTGTATGAACTATCTAGATTACAGGGCCATGTATGAACTAACCGAGTTTGAGAACGTAGTCCCAATATGTACAAGTATGTGCAGTTAAATCAGCTACGGTCGAAAGTATTCAACGATCTACTGCTTTAAAAAGAATAAAAAAATGCAATCTCGGCACACATGCATTAATAATGTTTCGCAAAAATCACTGGTAAAAGTTACCCATCTTCATGTTCCGTGAACAACGGTCGTATTCATTTCAGAGCACCAGATAAAGGCGCGTACTCAAATACTAAAATCCTCATTTCTCCACCAAACCTTATGTTACGACCACTCTTTAGAATCGTCCCGAAGAGGCGATTCTAAAGGATGGTCATAACATATGGCTTCGTAGAGAAATAAAGAAGTTAATCTTGAAAATGTTTTAATTTACAAATCGTATCTGGACCTCTACATTTAAGTCTCTTTTTAACCCTTCCTCTCGTGAATTTTGATGTAAAATTAATGAATGTAATTAATATTAACTAGTTGAATTATAATGGCGACATGAACAAGGACCTTTTAAAGATGGAAGAAAATGTAGAATCAGACCCTGATCAGACTGTACATACATGGGTGTCTGCTTTGTTTGCAAAGGTGCCAAATGCACCTGTCTGGTAACAAACGTGTACGACTTATGGCGATTTAAGCCAGATGCATCTCTTGGCTGAGCTTTACTAGCGACAATTTCGACAATTTTCAAAGTAGCATGTCAACGTCGTAAGCAGGCTCGCTCATGGCTGACAATGCCGATACGAGAAAGGTATTCTCATGACAATCAGATTCAGAAAAAGGGGTCCGCCCTGCGTTAACCCTTTTCTCCATTAATACATGTACACCTTTCCAAGCCGTTTCAAACAGAGTAGACCCAGATCAGGCGGCTCCTGTAGGAGCCGTCTGATCAGGGTCTATTCTGTTTGTCTGTGCTATAATATAGATACGAGTCTACATATTATGCCATGGCCAAACAAGCATGTGTCCATGTGCTACTATAACAGTTATTCTAATTAATATTCATGATGTTAAAATTTCATTCATGAATATTCACGGAATAAAGAGTTAAGCTATCCCATGCCTTGAAGACCAACATTTAGTAAATTTACTGTTGGTCGCTTTCGAGAACTTTTACATTATCATAATTACCTCCACAATGATTACATGTTTTACATTATCATAATTACCTCCACAATGATTACATGTTTTACATTATCATAATTACCTCCACAATGATTACATGTTTTACATTATCATAATTACCTCCACAATGATTACATGTTTTTGCACAGTTGACAACCGACCACTGGTAGTACTGAGGATCTGTACAGACACTCTCTTGGTAGAGATTACAAGCCACTTTGTCCACGCACTGGTCTGAAACAACAATAATAAAATAGTACCATGTCCATAATGCACGAACGTCCCACTCGTACGTGCAGACACTTCGGTCGGTAAACTGTTCGCTACCGCAATGGAAGGGCGTGAGTTCGATCGCAGGCCGGGTCATACTAATTACCATGCAACTGATACCAGTGGCTACTTCGTTTAACATTTCACTCCACATATACGCATTTAACACGTTTGCAAACAATGCACACCCAGACCAGACGGATCATATAATGGGTATCTGATCCGGGTCTGCTCTTGTTGCTTATGTAAATATATTCATACAATTATATACAATTTCTACTATTGCCAAAATGTATGCACATATACTGTTTTACAAATTCAGCTTATTTATATGCATGGTTTCATTACTTCTTTCATGAATATTTATGGAGTAAATGGATAAACTTGAGACTATACGGGTATAACTAGGTCTAAGTCGCTCGTGCGTGTAGCAGTGTCGAAGAGACGTCAAAATATACGTACATTATACGCACTGGCAGACGGACGTCTTTGGACGCCTCAATAAAAGTCATCTTTGAAACAATTGTGATAAATAGAGTATTTGCTCATATGGAGCAAATGCTCTATTTATCACATGTTTTCAAAACAGTGTTTCTTACATAGGCATTCATTGACTAAAGGGTTAAATATATACATAATTATAATATCATATAGACATTCATTGAGTAAAGGGTTAAATATTGACATATTGACAATAAGCTCCTACGAAAGTTGTCTGGTCTGATTCTACTTTATTTGCACACATTAGTATAGAAAACTTTAGAATTTTTTCCGAACGGGTGGATGCCTAATGTAGGGTGAACGTCATGCAGACAGCTCCTTTAGGAGGCATTCCACCCTGCATTAAGCTACCACCTGTTTTACAGAGCGGCATTGATGTTAATTCTAGTGTCCTGGGGTTTACAGTACCCTAGACTTACCAGGTATGGCCAGAGGTACAACACAGCTCCAAGTCGAAATAAGCACGATGACCAGTATAATGTGACGCCCCATCCCTGTCATTATGAACGATAGAGACCCTGGAGGTTCAAATTGCGTAATTTCCGCAAAATCTAACACCCCTGCTGTCAAATAGAAACACCTCGTCGCCAAACTTCAGATTGCAATATTAACCAGTAGACCGCCTTATATAAGCCTTGCTACATAAAAGACGCGATAGAATTTATCACTGAACGCGGTAAATTGATGATAAATTAAATCTCACAAAATTAAAAGTCCGTCTTTTGATAGAGTCTCAAGGTTTTGACAAAAAAAGTTTTTGCTCTCAGAGCTGTTACTTGTTCATTTATAACGAATGCTGGGACGGAACTATCTACAGTTTAGATATGCCGAGATCCTTTAACATTTTAGATATCAATTTAAGCTTGTTAAAATGTTAGATCTAGATCAGTCGCCGGAAACACGGTTTACAATTCTCTATCCATGTTTGACACTAAAACGTTCAATTTCTCCAATACACAAGTATTCTTAGGTATTATTTGGAAATAAAACCGGGGTACAAGTAAGGTTTGGCGGCCATTTTCGATCAGATGGAAGGATATTTACGACTTGACTAGCATGTTTGTGTTGGTGGAGAGGGAACGGCAGGTTGGAATTCGCCGGGTCAAAGGCTTGTTGATCTTAATTAACCTATAAAGAGCTTACATTGACACCCACACGTAATGTCCTCCTTACAGTTAACCCTTTACTTCATGAATAGTTTTGGTAAAAAATGATGACAGCATGCATATTAATTGGGAGATTTTTCATAAGGGGATATGAACACGGGAATAATTGGATATGTCAGAAACCGTCCAATACCTCCTAGCGATATTAGTCTCTAAGCAAACAGAGCGGACCCTCTTTACATAAGTTGTTTCATCTGTGTCTACTTTGTTTGCAAAGAATTTAAAAGTGTAATATATATGTTATAAAGGATTAAATCTGTAGCAAATAATTAAATATGTAGTACATAATTAAATATATAGTAAAGGGTTAATTATACTAAAGGGTTAAATATCTAGTAAATAGTTAAA
The DNA here is from genome assembly GCA_963576725.1 of Azorinus chamasolen. Taxonomy (NCBI): domain Eukaryota; kingdom Metazoa; phylum Mollusca; class Bivalvia; order Cardiida; family Solecurtidae; genus Azorinus; species Azorinus chamasolen. Next base: position 53,558,771 of record OY755252.1, read on the forward strand.
TATATGGTAAGGAGTTAATTGTACTAAAGGGTTAAATATGTAGTAAATAATTGAATATGTAGTAAATGGTTAAATATGTAGTAATGTTTTGAATATGAAGTAAATGGTAAAGTATGTAGTAAATGGTTGAACATGTAGTAAAGTGTTAAATATGTAGTAAATGGTTAAATATGTAGTAAATGGTTAAATATGTAGTAAATGAATACGTATCTATCTATCTCTCTATATCTCTATATCTCTATCTATCTATCTATCTATCTATCTATCTATCTATCTATCTATCTATCTATCTATCTATCTATCTATCTATCTATCTATCTATATATCTATCTATCTGCCTGTCTGTCTGTCTGTATGTATGTTTGTCTGTATGTATGTCTGTCTGTCTGTCTGTCTGTCTGTCTGTCTGTCTGTCTGTCTGTCTGTCTCTGTCTGTCTCTGTCTGTCTGTCTGTGCCATATTACTTTTGCAATAGAGTGGGTCCAGATGAGACACCTTGTCACCATGGTCCAACCTGTTTGATCCTGGGTCCATAGTTCCTCAACTGAAGTAATTGGAAGTAAGAGATCGGGGGTTAAGCAACCATCATACTTTCACCAGGTTAAGGGTCAATGGCATGAGTAATTTTACTTGGTCAAGATGGAACGTGAATTGCATTAAAACATAGTGTACACTTTGTGTTTATAAACCATGACAGTTCAATGTACGAAATTACTTTGGCATTTAACCCTTACTCCATAGATACGCATTTTCACATTTTTTGTAACAGAATAGACTCAGATCAGACGGCTCTTATATATAGAAGAAATTTGACATGGGCTATTTCTACAATTTCTGCAATTGGTAAACATTCACAATGTCATAATAAAAATTCGGGTAATAATATTCGTTAATTCTTTATTTCGTTAGGAATAAGCATCTAATGATAACACCAAATGCTTGACCCTTCACCTTTTATATGCAGTTGAGTAATAATGAGACCGTGAATATTCATTAGCAGACATTTATATAATGGCATTATGGAAAATGGAACGTTCGACTATGGAATAAACTGTAGGTTTATGGTATTCTATGAACAAACAGAGCAGACTCTGATCAGACGGCTCCTACAGAAGGCCTAAGAAATGTATTCACTTTTTGTAGCACACTATAAACAGTAAGTTAATCAATACTCCACTATGGGTGAGCAGAGCAACAGATACACGTGCATGCTCTGATACTAAAATCGTTATTTCTCCACCAAACCCTGTGTTGTGACCACTTTTTAGAATAGTCTCTTCTTGAAAATGTTTTCATTTACGCTTCATATCTGTACCGCTATAGGTGCGGACAATGAGTTGTGCATTGTCTACTTATTGTTCTATTTGGTTTTCTTTTTATTTGCAAGTTTGTTTCCTACATGTAGTCCTATACACGTGCTGTATGTAAAATGGTTGTTTGCCTTATTATGCCTGGTTAATAAATCATATATTGTAATAACTACAGTTTAAGTCATTTGCTAATAGATCTTATTTCAATCATCTTAACCCATTCCCTCATATTGACGACTTTTGACGACTCCGTAAAAGTCACTTTGTAAAACCATTGTGATAAATAGAGCATTTGCTCCTATTGGAGCAAATGCTCTATTTATCACAATGGTTTCAAAAAATTCCTTTTCTCTAGTTAATGCTCCTTTTCGGTAGATTTGTACCTAAAAATAGCCTATGAGGTAAGGGGTTAAAGAGATAGTCTCTACAATACACGTATATCAGAGGCTCTACAATACACGTATATCAGAGGCTCTACAATACACGTACATCAGAGGCTCTACAATACACGTATATCAGAGGCTCTACAATACACGTATATCAGAGGCCCTACAATACACGTATATCAGAGGCCCTACAATACACGTATATCAGAGGCTCTACAATACACGTATATCAGAGTCTCTACAATACACGTATATCAGAGGCTCTACAATACACGTATATCAGAGGCTCTACAATACACATATATCAGAGGCTCTGCAATACACGTATATCAGAGGCTCTACAATACGCGTATATCAGAGGCTCTACAATACACGTATATCAGAGGCCCTACAATACACGTATATCAGAGGCCCTACAATACACGTATATCAGAGGCCCTACAATACACGTATATCAGAGGCCCTACAATACACGTATATCAGATGCTCTACAATACACGTATATCAGAGGCTCTACAATACACGTATATCAGAGTCTCTACAATACACGTATATCAGAGGCTCTACAATACACGTATATCAGAGGCTCTACAATACGCGTATATCAGAGTCTCTACAATACACGTATATCAGAGGCTCTACAATACACGTATATCAGAGGCTCTACAATATACGTATATCAGAGGCTCTACAATACACGTATATCAGAGGCCCAGATAAGGTGCGTATATTTAAACATTTTCAAGAATATCCCCAGTATTTCTTCACCACACCATATACTGCGACCACTCATCATCGAGGTCATTCTAAAGAGTGGTCACAGTATAGGGTTTAGTGGGGGAAACGACGATTTTAGTATGTTTAGTATGTGATTACTCACTTGTATCTGTAAATAAAATCACAAATCATGGTACTGTTTATGGTCAATACTTCTTATGACGATTGGCTAATGCCCATGTGATACAATTAAACAATGCTCGTTGATACTTTTCTTTTTGTTGTTGAATATTTTCTATGTCTATTTCGAGCAGTACAACCATAATAAATACTTATACAAATGGTCAATTAATACATTGGCGAATGACATCGGGTCTCCGATATCAAACACGTGAAGGTTTTGTTTTCTTCAACGTGTATTCGATTGGTTTTCTTGTGATATTCTTCTTTTCAGCATATAAACAAATGATTCATTTATTGCTAGACATTTAACAAGGCGTTACAAGCAGTGACTACCACCTTAACCGAGCTATGGATGAATCCATAAATACATTTGCCAACAGGCTAAACCTAGATGAAATGCACAACAACCAATCAAAACTCTTTGAAACCACACACTGAGTACGGCTTTCAAACGAAATGGAAGAAATCCTGGCTCTAGATCTGAATTATAACACTGTTTACTTGAAGCAATTTTTCAGCAAGCTATACATCGCTCTACATATTTCGAATTCCGAAGATAGCGGACTATAAACCCTTTAACCGCCAATGTCACAAAAATGCAACACAACAAATAGTGCAGTCTGATCGGCGACTTCTCAATATCTAGTTCTGTATTTGTGGTTTATTTCTTAGAAATTAGCGTTTGTTCATCTCATTTTACCGAAACGTTTTAACAAATTGAGTTGAAGACTACACTTGGAAATTTGGCACCGAAAGGGGTGCCTAGTGACTTAGTCTGCTGACAAAATATGTCCGTTTAACTCTCACCTTTCTCTTACTTTCGAGTTGTTAAAATGTTTGAAAGAAACTATTGACCCTGTGTCAAACAGTTTGGATCCTGATGAGACGCCGAGTTACTTGTCGTCTCATCTAGATACAAGCCGTTTGTAAATGCGAGTAGGTGAGACGTAGCCGGTTAATGACGAACAGTGTCCTAATTGTTGTCCTCTAATGCAAGTAGGTGAAGACATGTAACCCGGGTGTCCCTATTTGAAATTCCGACCCGAACGTTATGAAACCTATTGAGTATGAGGTCATTATGAAACATTTGATTTGACAGAATTTGAGTGAAATCCTAAATATGACCAATTACATGTACAGTAGAATATGTCCTAAGCGACTATTTATTTAGTGAACATATGAGGGCTAAAAGCCAGGTGGTTGCATAATGCAGGGCAAACGTAATGCAGAAAGTTTTCAGAAAGTTTTCTGCATTTCTTATACCTGCATTAGGTTATCACCTGGCATACAGACAAATAATTAGACCTCTTTTTGACGACCGCTTAACCGGTTACTCCATAAATACGTCTTTCTATTTCTTTGCAACCGGAGTAGACCTAGATCAGACAGCTCCTTATGAAATACTATAGATATGATTCAGCAGCTTCTGCCATGGACAATACTTCCCGTGTTCATATTCCTTTTTAGAAATGAATCTAATTAATATTCATGACGTCGTTATTTCTAACATGAATATTCATGGAATAAAGGGTTAAGACAAGGTTCTACTATACAGATATATCAGACTCAAACACGGAAGTTTATAATCTCGGCGCCCAATCATTACCACAGTCATAGTTGCAAATATCAGGCCGAAATAAGTTAGTAGTGTCCTGCTACACTTAACCTGGCTGGCAATTACATAATTATCCTGACCAAATACCGATCTAATATTTAGCCTGCTACAAGAAAAATAGCTGCTTATCCGTTTTCTTATTCCAATTTTCATTATGCAAAACAAACCAAATATATGAGCTCCCGAGCACGGGAGATCAAAAACAAGTTTATCTTGAGTGCAGAACAAATAAATGAACATCACGGTTATACGTGCATTTCAAAACGTAATTCTAAACGACAAAATAATAGATTTGTACGGATCTTGAATGGGTTTAATTCCATTTGACATTTAAACTCTGCAAATCTACAACCCATTATACCTGATGAGTAATTTGTCCTTGATAAATTACATCTTACACAAGAGAGCCTCGTATTTCAATGTCTTTTTTTTAGATAATTTATTTCGAATTCTATTAGACAACGTGCTATCCCTAATCCTCTATTTCTAGTCAGTCTCTGATGCCTGAGTAACTCTTTTCCTTTTCATAAGCCAACTCTACTACCATTACACTACACTGACAACGGCATTTATCGCTATCATTTTAATCAGTTTTAACCCTTCGCTTGCTATTCACGTCAATATACCTACCTGTAAATAGTGAAGACCCGGATGAGACAGCTCCTGCAGGAGTTGTCTCATCAGGGTCTGTACTATTTACAAGTTGATTGTGCAACCAGTGCACTCCACAGCAGTGATTGCACAGCGAAATACGTGTACACAGTGAAGATATATGTAATTATACAACAGGTCATGGGTAAAGAAGGAGAAATTTATTTTAAAATTCAGCAAGCGAAGGGTTAAGTATAGATACACTAGCATTCACTATTCGGGGTTGAAAAGGGGCCGTGGTAGAAAATAAAATAAAATAGCCCCGACAAAAATGTGCTCCCGCTGGAAAAAAATATAACAATACAATAAATAGATATAAACAGTATTCGGACTTTTCTATCACACATTTAAATAGAAATTAGTCTCACTTTTATAGAAAAAGCTTTTGTCAATTCCTTAAATCTAGTATTTAACCTTTAGCCTGCCGCTAACTCTAATATTTACAACGCTAAAAGCTACTAGATGTACTATATCACAACCAGAGGCAGATCGTCTTCGAATTTCAGATTCATATAGAAGCTCATTGCATTACTTTTGCCCTGCATTGAACAACCGCCTTTTTTTAAGACTCCTATGTTCAATAAATGAATGGCCGATTCGGACAAGTTCTACTGAACATGTCCCCTGTAAACCCTTATTCTGATAAAGACGCATTTTAACGTTTTTGCGAATACAGTAACCCCAGATCCGACCGTGCCTATTGGAGCCGTCTGATATTATTCTGCTTTATTTGCTTATGAATTAATATAAATCTGATTCAACTCTTCGTGACATGATCAATAATCATGTGACATTATAAAATTCAGCTAATTGCAGTAACACCTGCATATAGCGACCATATACTACATATAGACGGGTCTATTAGAGCAGCTGGATACTTAATGCAGGTGGAAAGTAATGCAAAAAGCTCCTAGAGGAACTTTTTGCATTACTTTCGTCCTGCATTAAGCTACCGCCTGTCTTTAAATCAGAATTCGAGCTATCTTGGATGGTCGCTGTAGACATGATTTACTGTAATATGTATGCTGTTATTATTTTCAACATGAATATTGATCAGATAAGGGGGCAGATAAATCACACATTTAGCCTTATATGAGACTCTTAATCCATTCCCTCATATTGACGCATTTTGACCTCTCTGTAAAAGTCGTGTTCGGAAGCCGCTGGGCGACCAGGAGCAGTAGCGAATCTGTTTGAACCAATGTGATAAATACATAAAGCTGTTGGCTCCGTGGGAGCAGATGCTCTGTTTATAAATCACAACAGTTTCAAAGCTGCGTAATTTTATTTTTTCGTGTTTGCTTATTGATTGCTCCCTTTTCTGTAATTTTATTCAAATAGGCTGGGTCTAAAATAGCCTAAGAGCGAATGGGTTAGTTGTATACGGAGCATGTTTGATGGGTTGCAAATAACTTCGATCCTGGTGTTTTCACTTTCGTTACGATCGACAGATACTGATTTAAGCCAGGTCATGTCAGTTTAGTGTTTAGCTCAGAACAGACGAATTCGTGATAAATTGTAAAACAGTCTGCATCCAGATCCCACATCCAGTAGTATAGCGTCTCAACAGGATTTAAACCTAAGCCATTAAGGAAAATATAGAATTACAGACGACCGTTTGCACAGCGTGCCAATCCTGCCAAACACATTTGGTCTGTTAAGATTGCCGTCTGCTCCATGTTTGAAGATGGTACAGTGCTCCCTCTCTACAACGACACCCTTTGGGATACGAATATTGTATGTGTTGTTCAGAGGGAGTTGTTATAGGGAGGGAAAATCAAACATAATTAGCTTGTTTACAGATCCCCAGATAAGGTGTATTTCGAGAACTAAAACCGCTATGCCTCAATCAAACCCTATGTTGTGACCACTCTTTAGAATCGTCACAAAGTGACGATTCTAAAGAGTGGTCACAACATAGGGTTTGATGGAGCCATAAAGAAAATACGATGGGAAAAAGTTGTTTCTGGAGCCATGTTATTTAGGAAACAGTGACATGCGTTGTTGTATGGAGGGAATCGTTATTGGGAGGGCCGTTGTATGGAGGGAGCACTGTAATTGCTTCAATTTCATTTTAGTATCGAACAGATTGGATCTTGATCAGACTCCAAATCAATTGGCATCTCATTTGGATACAAACTGTTTCCACAAATCATCTGGGATTAGTTTCTAGCGCATTAATAGGTATCAGCTTAGTCCTTTAACCCGTTCCCTCATAAGCTTTTTTAGACCAAACCTCTTTGAATAAATCTACCGAAAAGGAGCATTTACTAGAAAAAAGGAAACTTTTAGAATTGTGTAGTTTTGAAACCATTGTGATAAATAGAGCATTTTCTCATTTGGAGCAAATGCTCTATTTATCACAATGGTTTCAACACGTAGCTTTTACAGAGGCGTCAAAAGGCGTCAATGTGAGGGATTGGGTCAATCGTGGTCTAAGACGGCCGTATAAGGCAAGTAGACTCACACAAAGTGGTCACTTCGTTACCTACATTGTCTGTGAACTTGACACATGTTGTCGCAACGTTATCTCTGTCAGGACACAAGCCAGTCCCCTCGTACATGTATGCATTGCATCACGGTTGTAGCTTTCTAAAACTGGCTTCTAAGGTCAGTGGTGGTCTAGCTTACTTAGTGCGGCCTATCTACGTTGCAAAATAACAAAATAACGCAATACACCAGTTACAACTTTAAAGCTTTACTTCATTAAAACATCATATAAACAATAATGGCATCGTACATACAATGTATAATTAAATGCATATTAGCATATGAACAGACGAATACTTGGGCATGACACACACACATAATAGAATCTGATCTGTGTTATTTCATAAAAAAACAGAGCAAATTCTGTGGTCTGATTTTATTATAAAATATGGATAGAGGGAGTTTAGTCCTGACAGACACTGTAGAACCCGCTCTTTATCATTTTATTAGCCAACATAATATGTTTGTAAAGACGTGAAATGCACATACATTGGGTAAATAATTAAAGATTGATGTTGCAAAATGACTTAAACTGATCTCTTAAAGTCTCTACTTGCATCGTGATTTAAAAACGCCTAATGAATACATACATCGTTTGTTTATATGCTGAAAAGAAGTATATCGCAAGAAACCCACTCGACTAAATGCTGAAGAAGACAGAATTTCCATGTGATATCGAACATCCCGATGCTAGCCGCTGACGTATTCGTATACAATTATATTCGAGTTATTTTTTGTTGTTTCGTAACTGTTCGAACTAGGTTAATGCATTATATTCAAGAAATGCATAGGCGTGATAAGCCATTACCATTACCACAAGAAATTATATTATAATACATCAGAACCCCTCTGAACCGGAATTCTAGTAGAGAAAAAATGTTACTTTTAGGCAAGTGTCTGCTTAATTCATGGTGAACTTGAGAATAAAGTTGTTATAGAATTCTTAAATGTATTTCGTGAATGTGATTTGCTGGGCAACTTTCAACCTCCGTAGTGCCTTTAAATATCAAAATAAAAACAAATACATACAAAAAGAAAACAATTACTTATAAAAACAAAAACATATACATATAAAACAAATACAACTACATATACACTGTATGAAAACTATATGATATTATCTTATATTTATATTTTATTTAATCTAATTTCAAACCTGCAGTCATATTATTAGTTTTGAACTTGATTAGACACCGACTTACACAGTTTTCTTAGTTTATTATGATTTTTCAGTGATTGTATGCAAGGTCTTAATATTCATGTACACAATTATGAACAATTAACCTTCTGCCCTCTGAACACGTGTCTATATTGATAACAGCTTTATCTATGGAGGAAAGGTTTAAACAAATGCCGCATGTTAGTGCCATATCTGTGACAAACCAAACATAGTTTTCCACCTTTAACGTTTCTACGACCTTTCCTTAACTGAATGTGACTTTTTCGGTGAATTTGTGCGCACTATTTTGACCCAGATTAGTAACTTTATCACTGCCACAGGATCCAGATGTTACACCGTGTAATTTGACGTCTCATCAGGATCACAGTTGTTTTTTACTATGGTGATGCTTTTTAAAAATATAGGGAAGAAAAATTAACAAACGAAAATTGTAGCAGACGACATATTGTACAGACGATGATATGGAGGAAGAGTTGATTAAATTGTTTCAAAAGACGTAGATTATCCAGAGTACTTTGTACACAATTAACCAATGTCCTACAGACGCATTTTGACGCCTCTGTAAATGTCTTTGTTTGAAACCATTGTGATAAATAGAGCATTTGCTCCAATTATCACAATGGTTTTAAAGATACACACTTCTAACATTTTCCTTTTCTCTAGTAGACCTTTTGGTAGAATGTTTTCAAAGAGGTTTAAAATAGTCTTGGAGGGAATGGGTTAAAGCGCCAAGTTACATAAATACAGACATCTAATTTTAGCACTTTCTAGCCAATGCTGTAATACAAAGTGCTAACAGTTTATAAGCAGACGATACACCGAGTATATTGACACCATGCCAATATACAGACAATCATATAATGTATAAAGTTGGTGGCAATATTCCCCAAGGCAATTCGCACACTCTACATAATGGAAAAGTAGTAAAGTCAAGCAGGCACATGCAAGACGCAACCACCACCAAAACACCGATAGACAGCATGACACACACACACACACACACACACAACCACACACCCAAACGCACACACACACACACACACACATACACACACACACACACACACACACACACACACACACACACACACACACACACACACACACACACACACACACACACACACACACACACACACACACACACACACACACACACACACACACACACACACACACACACACACACACACACACACACACACACACACACACACACACACACACACACACACACACACACACACACACACACACACACACACACACACACACACACACACACACACACACACACACACACACACACACACGAAATGAACACAGAAAACACCAAAAGACACACAAGAAACAGGGACAAACGTTCCACAACACGAACAAACCACAAGCACAAAGACGCAAGGCAAACAAAAGGAAGGGTGACAAAGAGAGTACCGCCTTGGCACGGTCAGCAGCAAAAACACCACTGGGGGTTTAAACCGGTTTACGGACGTCCTAACCTCACACTTCTCTCAAAGTCACCCTAGCTTTACAAATATTGTAAATAAAGGTATCCCCGCTGGACTTACCCACAACATAGACGACGGTGAACACAGGACAACATGTAAAACATAGCATAATAACTGTGACAATCCGTCAAATATGTACTCAATGACTTTGCTGAAGTCAGAGCACCTGCAGGTAAGCCGTTAAGGGCACGACAGGGAAAAAGTAATACATGAGTCTGGTAAGCTCCTCCTGTATCCAAGTTTAAGAGTATACCATCATAGAGTACTACCCTCGGCCTGTCATCGCGCAAGCAAAGAGGGAAGCGTAGCTACCGACTGTAAAATATTTCGTCCCTTGACCGCGGCGGGAAACAATTGCACTGACATTTGCAAACAATGTAGACCCAGGTCAGTTCTTGTTAGTTATTCAAAACCCTCTCCCAAATTTCATCTTTCAGATTGAATGAACTTTATTGGGCTGCCGACAGGCAGCCCATACTTTGAGAGGTTTCAACGTAGCATGTGATTTACTGCGGACACCGTGGTCCAATGGTTACAGCGTTAGTTCAGGAAATTTGAAGTTTTGTTTATAAAGTCCTTTGTTTACTCGTGATTTTGTCTTCAGGTGACACGTTTTGCATATATCTCCATTGTGCATGATTTTTTCCTCTAAATGCAGAACTTATACTAACCTGTTGTTAATTTGGGAGCAACGTAAGTGAAAAGGGTAATAGGCATTGAGTCGATCTATTCGAATAATTTCATGTAAACTAAAGGTAATCTTAAAGAATCGGTTGTTTAGTTCTGAGACTAAAGGTAGTCTTGAATAATTGGTTGTTCGAAGTGTAGACCTTTATTGTTGGTACATGTACGAGCCACGTATATAGCGGGTACGCATGCAAACGTACGCGGCAATGCATTGTTCTGTAGAGCACATGCTTTACATTGTATGGGCTGTGAGTTCGAATCCCAGGCCTGTCGCGTTTTTTCTTTGCTGTAAGTATGGGAGTTTATATTTCTATTTAGCAGTAGTTATGCGAAGTGTTTGATGAAATTAGTGGCGAATTTCGTATGGTGCTAGAAGCTTTGTGATTTAGCATAAATTACTTTTACTTGTGAACAGCACTTAATGTGATAATGTTTTCTACGTCCATGTGTTTTAGCAAGTAAATAACATTGATATGTGACGTAATGTGTATTATTGGTGTTTTACACGGATCATGGCTCATTAAAACATTCCCCTATTTCTGCTATTATTTTATATAGTCATGTTGTCCCCATGAATCTGTTAATTAAAATAACTAAACAATATTGCGCACACTTTTTCTTCTTTCTTGCTTAAATATATTAATTATGTTACGTAGCCAATTTACGCTTGCGTAAAACCTTGCTTGTTGTTAACTTTACCACGTTGTTAAAAACTAACTGAACCTAATGCGTATATATGGCGTGCCAGGCGTTGCACTATTCAACAAGGCATTCCAAAGTGCACGTATATCCCCCGCCGCCGAAATTGAAGGTTAGAACACTTGACAAGTTACACTTAACCGTCAAATATAACATTAACCTTGAGTAGCGGACACATTATTACACTTGACCTTCACATGTGACATTGACCTTGACTGCCACACATGCGTTCTGCACATCGTCTCAATTTAGCTAACATTTGAGGCTCGTTTGATGAAAATCCCTCATAGAGTTTAGAAGATATGGACACGAACATGTAATGGAAAGTGAATGTCAAAACACTTGACCTTCAAATGTGACATTGACTGTGAGCCGACAGACTGCCACACGTGTTCTGCACATAATATTAACTTGGTTAACAGTTGAAGCAAAGTTCATGAAAATCCTTCCAGGGTAGATTCTATATGATATATGGAACGGACGCGAATTGTTACGGACATACAAACAGACCGACGGACGGATAGACGGAGGTCATTCCTATAACCACACACCCGCTCCGCAACGAGGGATTAATAAAACATATACCAATGTATAATGTTGTAGAAATGCATACTCGTATATATGTTCTATAATGATATATTTATATTGCAAAATTCCATATATTTGTTGTATTGTTTCACATTCACATTTATATTCAATGATTGCATAAAAACATAAAACGAAAAAACATTGAATGTAAATATGAAAACATACAACATATATATGAATTTTGCAACAGTGTTATATTTATGCAACATAAATATATTATATCATTTTGAATCCCACTGACAGTGACAGTGACGAGTAGGCGATTCATTTAAACTTTGAGCAAATGGCGCACTTTACACAGACACATGTGTTGTGTAGTGACGTCATAATGTGACGTGTTTGTATGTTGAAACTTTCACTCCAAATTTATTTTGACGTGTTTCTGTAGTTTTTTATAAATGATAAACTATCACAGTTAAATTGAATATCAAAGGGATCTAAATTAGATCCTGGTTGACATGACAATAAGTCAATAATCAAAGTACTGACAGTACTGAAGGTTTCGGACATAATATAAATTATATTGATTGTTTGCTGTGGATTTTTTTGAAAATCATGTCAGTAGTTTGGAAGACAATTAAAGAATTGTTTTATGAACATGTCACACACAGGGCGATTCCTCTAACTCAACTTGCCACTTTGTGCCAATAGAGCCAAAATTAATAGTTCAATGTAGTATAGAGCCATCACTCCATTATTTAAAAGTAAGGGTCATACTTCTGCTACTATCTGGTGGATCATAACAGTAATTAGCATGCATCATTAACTTATCCATATATTCACTTCCACCAATTTTAGACATATTCCTTATGATTTTAAATACCCTACAAATAATTGCCAAATATACTGTGGGGTGATATTAACACTATGACAAATTATAAAGTAACAAATATATCCAACTTAGCATGGCAGGATACAACAGGGAAAATAAAATTAACTAGAAAATTGTTTCCGAGACACTGATGCACCCCTCCCCATAACAATAGTATTTCTATATCAAGCAATTTTGGCTATGTTTTATACAGTGAAGACAATTTCAGAGTCCCATAACTCTGGTAAAATGGTCAGAGCAATAATTACATTCTTTAAAAAATCTTCCCATCAAGGTTGACAGGTTATCATTGGTGAAATTTGAAGTAAAACCCCCATTGGTATATGGGTTGTTAGACACATAATATTGTTTCACTTTATATTATATAGTGAAGACGATTTCAGAGTTCCATATCGGGTACAATTGGTCTGAGCAAAAATAAGCCTTTCTATGCTTTTGCAAACAGAAAATATCCTGAAGTTCATAGAATAGTTTATCCAGACCCTGATCAGTAACCGACGTCATAGCAATAAATTATATGAATTAGAAATAAATTACATACATTACTATAAGATACTATAAGTCACTATAAGATACTATAAGCCTGACACGTAAATCAATAAATGATGAAATGTATATAAATTAAAAGATAAGAAAGTGTTTTGTCTCATTTTGTTTGCCTTTCTCTTTTTTTCCTTTTAATGATTTTTAATCATATAAAGGATACAAAAACCCTTGTTTCCTTTAAATAGTAATTGTGAATACTACCATCCAAGCTACTTAAACAATAGAGGTTGGAAAAGTGGGACACACTGTTTGGATTCAGATCTAATACCAAGTAACTGTCTGACCAAAATCTAAACTGTTTACAACTTGTGACAATTTTGCCTTAGGTTAAAATGCCTAAAACTGATCTTTTAGAAATTCAAATGATGACAAACTTCAAGCAGACGATATTACGGATTTCTACAGCTTGCTTAATCCTTATAAGGCTGGGTGATTTTTCGTCTGCAAGAATTGCAGTCTGCTTCAATTCTTCAATAAACGTTCGTTCATTTTATGCAAAAATATGGTCAAGATGACAAACAGTTTGAATCCTGATGTGACGCAGAATTTTTTGGCCTCTCATCTGGATCCAAACTGTTTGCATAGGTAATCACAGTTTCGCCGCTAGCGTGAAAAGATTTAAGCGTATGACCTCGAGAGATTTAAGCATGATGTAACAGTTGCCCTGCACTAGTGATCACCAGTGCTGTAACCTTTATACTGTAGTTTCTGATGGGAAGAACAGAAGAAGTCCATTTAATTGGAAAAGTAGTAAAGTCAAGCAGGCAAAGCCACATCCAAGACGCAACCACCACCAAAACACCGATAGACAGCATGACACACACACACACACACAACCACACACCCAAACGCACACACACACACGAAATGAACACAGAAAACACCAAAAGACACACAAGAACCAGGGACAAACGTTCCACAACACGAACAAACCACAAGCACAAAGACGCAAGGCAAACAAAAGGAAGGGTGACAAAGAGAGTACCGCCTTGGCACGGTCAGCAGCAAAAACACCACTGGGGGTTTAAACCGGTTTACGGACGTCCTAACCTCACACTTCTCTCAAAGTCACCCTAGCTTTACAAATATTGTAAATAAAGGTATCCCCGCTGGACTTACCCACAACATAGACGACGGTGAACACAGGACAACATGTAAAACATAGCATAATAACTGTGACAATCCATCAAATATGTACTCAATGACTTTGCTGAAGTCAGAGCACCTGCAGGTAAGCCGTTAAGGGCACGACAGGGAAAAAGTAATACATGAGTCTGGTAAGCTCCTCCTGTATCCAAGTTTAAGAGTATACCATCATAGAGTACTACCTTCGGCCTGTCATCGCGCAAGCAAAGAGGGAAGCGTAGCTACCGACTGTAAAAGGGTCGATAACCAAACATGCAGTGTGTTGCAATATAATAGGATCATAACCTTTCTTTTTAAATGTTTTAATGCGTTTGATAAACAAATCATGAAAATGGATATGACCCCGAATTTTCCTAAGTTTGTAGATAACATCCCCATACAATTCTGGTTGAGAAATGCCTTGTCGCAGTAACGTCCGTAGATTGCAATTCTATTTACTAATGAGAGGTAAATTTCGATAATAAAATTTAGAAAAGGTTTTCCGAAGTTTGTGATATCTGTAACCTTGCTTAAGAAGTTTATCAGTTATAACTAAATTACGTCTGTTAAAATCTTCAAGCAAAGAACAGGCTCGGGCAAACCTAATAAGTTGAGAAATATAAAACCCATAAGATGTAGAACGTGGCACATCCCCATCTAGAAAAGGATAATTAACAATTTTAAAATTAAAATCTTCTCTTTTATCGTATACTTTGGACGAAACTTTATCATTTGTAATGAAAGATTCAAATCTAAAAATGAAGCATTAATGTCAGATTGATTCGCTTTGTTTAAATACAGTTCTTTTGGGTAGATTGAAGAAACCATAGTATCAAAATAAGGATTATCTAAATTCAAAATATCGTCTAAATACCTTGAAGTTTTATTAAAAGCATTAACAATATCGGTCTGTGTATCAGGTTTTAAGCTAAGCATAAAATCCCTCTCGTAGCAATACAAAAACAAATCTGCAACAAGAGGGGCACAATTTGTACCCATGGGTATACCAACAACTTGACGATATATGGTATCCCCATAACGCACAAATATATTATCTAAAAGAAAGGTAAGAGATCTACAAACATCAAGGCAAGTCCACATTGTGTAATGTTCAACTTCTGAATTCGAAAAGAATGAACGTTGAACATTACAAGCAATGAACATTTTGTTTTCTCTGGCAAAGGTTTTTTCTATTAATTTAATAAGTTTATCCTTTATAAGATGGTGAGGTAGAGTAGTATAGAGTGTAGAGAAATCATAAGAGCTCAGTAAAGAAATGTTATACTGTTCATTTTCAAGTTTTGTTAAAACATCATTTGAATTTTTTATGGGCCAAAAAACATTAATACCAGAATTTTCATATATTTTATCACAGTAGCGTTTAACATGTTCTTTGATCGTAGTAAGACAGGACGTCAAAAGTATAGATAATTTAGTAGTGGTACAACAGCTAGAGTTGGCAATAAAACGCGACTTATAAGGGTTTTTATGTAGTTTCGGAATCCAGTACAAAGTAGAAAGTTTATGTTGTTTTATGTTAGGACCAGACTTAAAATTATTGCACATTTTTACATGTTCCGAGACTATATCTTTTTCAGGTGTTTGAACTGTTATATAAGTGTTTGAATCAGTTAGCTCCTTCTTTAAAACATCAACATAATACAATCTTCAAATAATGATTACATTGTTTGATGCCTTGTCAGCAGGAACAAGAACATAATCTGAATGAAAATTAGAAATGTTTTTCTTCAAGTAGCGAAATGTAACTCTAGGTCGAGGTGGTAAAAGATGGTAATTTGATTTGTAAAAACCCTTATTTACCCTCATATAAACTTGTTTTCATGCATCTGCAAACAGATTAGACCCAGATAAGACAGCTCCTATAGGATCAGAGTCTGCTCTGTTTGATGATGGATCCACCTTCCATATTTCATAATAAAGATTCCGGACCGGATTGTAAGCCAAGCACTGCACATGCGCGTATTCTCTTGGGGGATTTCCGCTAGTAGAGCTCGTGCAATAGGATTTTCCGAGAAAGTTTGAGTCGCAATCCATTTTATTAGGATTTTGTCAAAGCCGAAACCCTAAAAAGTTGGCAGTTTTGGACCTACTTTGTCCCAGTCACTTAAATCTTTGCGAACCTAATAACACCTTTCATTGATCATTTCTATATGTAAGGAATGTTTACAACAATCCACGTTACCGCTGAAAAATTGGCTGCAAAACATGTGTATTTGTTATGTTATAAATACAATATTGCATTCCTTGGATATTGGATTTAATAATCATTAACACTCATGTAAGATCCTCTATATACAAAATATATATGCATACGCATTTTACCACATATATACGGGAATTATATAACACAAATACAAAATAAACAATATACATATATAAAATTATAGAATAAAAAAGTGTTTTACAATATAAATATATCATTAGGGGGAGAACGGGGCTAGTTCGGCCCTGGGGCACGTCCGGCCTTTGGTTATATCGAGGCTGTACACCAATATAAATAGCGTAAATCTGTTTTATGACGTCACTTATGATGTTTGCATCGTCATATGTAAAGATGGCCGCCTTATGATGACATTTATTTGCTATGGAACCGAAATGTCATTCTTTGGACGGGTGAGCAACTTTTCCTTATCCATTTTAGTTTGTATTTTTCCCGAGATGTATTGAGATTCAGATTCCTGTTTTATATATGTTGATGGAATGGTTTGGGGGATTTTTACCACATTTCCTCAACCATAGACGCGGTAGCACGTGTAGTTTATATGAACACCACATGGGGCTAGTTCGGCCAAGTGGCGGGACTTGCCTCATATTGAATGACACCCTATATGCCACTATATTTTTATACAGATTTGTCCTTTTTTCTATAGCATTTAATCATTTGCAATGATGTACAGTCAGGGCTCTATTACATCTGACACACAGATAATGTTTATATGGTTACTGGCAAACTTGATTCTGATCAAAGCTGTGATACAGATGTTATTTGCAAGTTTTTAGACTTATGTTTTCCTGTAGAAGCATTGGTAACCTATTTATCTCTATGAACCGTAGTAACTTTGGTTTATGTTTTGTTTCAGAAACAGATCTACACCATGGTAATTACATACAAGAGAAAAAAGGGTGATAGACCAACAGATAACTTGCAAAAGGCACTAGATCACCACAACAGTACTCCTCACGGCTACAAGAAATCAAGTCATGTTTTGGAATACCGCGCTCAACACTTCAAGATTATGTAAAGAAATTCAACAAATTACCAGAGTCAGAGAGATCTTCATCAACTATGACATTCGGGTATCAAAAGACCAGGCAGGTGTTCACAGATGACAGACCATTTCAGACAAATGCACACTCGGCAACATTAAATTAAGTCATCGATGCTTCAACAGACTCGGAAAGTGACCTAGAACATGTTACGGAGACGCTTATGAATCGCTACCTCGGAGAACACCATATTTCTGCTATATACCAGTTAGAGGTGATGGACACTGTCTTGTATGCTGCAAGCGCATCTCTACATGCTGCAGAAGATAAGATTTGACAGACAAGGACTTAGGAAAACATCTTTCTGATGAGATCCTCACAAACCAAGCATTCTATTGGCACTTCACTTTAGCGGACGACCTAGATATTATAGAGTCAGTACAAAGATATGTCAACGAGAAACAGTACAACAATAACGTGTGCCATATGTTTCTCACTGCACTTTGCAATGCCTTGAAAGTAGTTGTCATTCGTGAACAAAATGACGTGATAAACGAACTGGTGTTGCTCCCTGGCCGACTCAGAGTAGAGTCTCGGCGAACAATATACTTAATACTGCAAGGGTCTGGTGGTCTCGAGAGCTGGGCTAACATCCTTCCTCGCGACAAGTGGATTCAATGCACAAAATGTTAATTGTGGTCGTACGAGGAATGTGCAGACACAACAAACATGTTCTTCTTCAAGTGTCACAACTGTAATTCATACTCAGAGTAGAATAACAAATTGTTAAATTGCTTCCGAAAGTTGTTTTGCATGCGAAAAGAGAAATCTGCACACTTGGTTTTAATAGTGACACATTTGTGCGCCTCTGATAAACTCATTTTTTAAAACCATTGTGACGAATAGAAGGAGCACATTCTCCATTTATCACAAGGGTTTCAAAACCACATAATTCTAGAATTCCGTTTTTCTATAGTTAATGCTCATTTTGTTATATTAATTCAAAGAGATTGGGCCTAAAATAGTCTAGGAGGGAATGCGTTAATAAAGACAAAATAAATGAGCATGCCCTTATGACTTGATTACTCATGCATATTATGTATAATGTCTGTGAAATGTATTGTTTTACAGAACAATTTACGTGGGCCGAACTTGCCCCGCAGGGTTGACAGACTTGCCCCGTCGCGAGGCATGTTCGGTCTATATGACCTATTCACTTTAAACGAAGATTTCCCTTGTCTAAACAGAAAATTACAATTTTCAATACCGTGGTTAGTACGGCCATAGTTTGTCTTACTTAAGAATATTCAGTAACTGTGTGTAGCTCTTATAGCTAGCCCCGATCTCCCCCTATAGAACAAAAAAGTGCATTTGCAATAAATAAACGCTTTATTGAATATTGCAACGCCTGACACGCCATACGTATCGACTACTTCTTCTTCGACCACACTTCGAGAAGCTATAGACCGAATGTCAAACACCTTGGACCATGATGGGACGCCGAGTTACTCGGCGTTTACTGTTTGACGCCAAATTACTGTCTAGATCCAAGTTGTCTGCAAAGCCTTTCATAGAAATAATTGCATTCCAAAATACCATTTGAGATAATAAATATGCAAAGAAGTTTAAGTAAAGGACTAAATAATGTTTGGATTGATAGACCATTCCACGTTGGGATTGCAGCATTCAGAGAGCGAGTATGCACTATGTAAAATATGATCCACCTATGAATGATGTACATTGACGTACTTGTAAGCAAACAGTGTAGACCCAGATCAGAAGAATTCATCTTTCAAACTTTAACAGACAGAGTGCATGTATAATAGGACAGTGCCAATCTATCTACTACGCTGATGTACACTTAATACGTTTGGTAGATAAGCAGTGGTTTAACGTAATAACGTTTTGCTCATTTTGTCGAAAACACAATGAGCAACAAAACGACTTCACAATCTGAATCTAGGTAAGGGGATAATTGTTTATATCGAAAAAATAGTAGATTTGCTGTAGAAACCAGCGGAAACACGTCTGCCATTTACCGGAATATGTTGTGTTAATTGAATGCGTGTTCCAGACCTACTAATTTCGATGTACAGTTGAACTTCGATATCTCGAACTCGAATAACTCGAACTCCTGGATAACTCGAAGTAAAAGTTTCGGTCCTACCAAAATTTACAAAATGTATACATTCTAAAATGTATCACTGTGTATATCTATAAACACACATGACAGCTTAATGCAGGTCAAAAGTAATGCTGAAACCTCCTATAGGAGCTTTCAGTATTACTTTCGACCTCCATTAACCTGTTAACCTGAGAAAGCTGTCAGATTAAAAATTGGATGACTCGAACTTTGTTATCTCAAAGTAACTTTTTTGCGACTGATTTGTGTCAGCTTTTTTTGATATTCTAAGCGATGTTCCGAAATCGATTTGAAGTCATCGGAGATTCGCCGAAACCGGTCGTTGATTTCCGCAGTTGTTCGTCTGTTAAAAAGTTGGCCGTTTTCTAAGGGCTCAGTAGTATTCAAATATCGATTTATATTTAGCTGAATACATATGTATTGTTGGAAAATTGGTGGGACATGTTATTCTAATTACATGTACACTGTATTATGTGCTCAACATTTGGTGCTAATTGATTTATACGAAAATGGGCTGTATATAAGCCTTACTTGCGATAATATTCAAATCCGGTCAGAGAACTTAATATCTGTTTTAAATTTAGTTTGATATACAGTAAAACCTCTCTATAACGGCCACTAAATTGTGTTAATTAGTTGGTATTTAGGACAGGTGGTTGCTTAAAGCAAGGTGAAAGTAAAACAGAACGCTGCTATAGGATCGTTCTGTTTTACTTTCACCTTGCTTTAAGCAGTCACCTTCCTTTAACACAAAATATTTGATGTAATTTAGTGGCCGTTATAGCGAGGTTTTACCGTATTGCAAGCGTTTTCAGGTATACGCGTGCTCGCATGTGAAATCAGCTACATTGTAGTTGTTTAATAAAGTGCAGCAATGGTTTACGAAGCTCTGAGCAAACAAATAAATTACTTTTGGTTTACATATACAGTAGAACCCCACTAATGCGACCACTTAATGCATAAATATGTCGGCCTTTGTAAGCAGGTGGCCGCTTAATGCAGGACGGAAGTTATCCTTTTTGCATATCTTTCGTCCTGCATTCAGCAGCCACCTGCATCTGCCATCCAGAAGTGTGCCCATTTTCTTGTGGTCGCATTAGAGGGGTTTATTGACGTATTATAACCCAATCAATGAAAAGGTACATGTCTTTGTCTCTCCATAGTGTTCATAGTGTTGGAATTGGATGTCGGCGTATTCTGGGATGGTTTACAATTTATCTCAAGGAGTTTTGAATTGGGAAAGTAAAAAGAATATCGTCGTCTACCGGACGGGACGAATTATGGCTATTCGTATGTGCGAGTTTTGGTTATATAAAAAATGCGCAGTCAAACTATCACTAACCAATAAGGAGTTTGAATATTAAAGTATTTATAGAAAACGTGATTGAATATGAACAATAGGATCAGCTGAATCCAGATTGTCGATATTTTAATTCAAATAGATATGATTATTTTATCCCAGAACAAAGTGCAATGATTTTTGCATTCCGTATAAAATTCGAGTAACGGTCGGCTCAGTTTCTATTTTTAGATTGACCTCGATGGAGCTGAACATATTATTTAGGTCTATGCCATTTCCCGTTCCTTTAAGAGCTTCTTAATCTAATTAGCATGCGAGTAGAATGGAAAAAATGTACTTTTTATCCATTAATCTTTGTTTTCCGACTTGATTCTTATTAAAACGCGTTTCTCCAGCGGTGGATTAAGTTATTAAAACTGATAAATCAGTTGGCGATGGCGGAGTAGCCGAGCGAGCTAAGCCGTTGGAGAAAGAGAGTTTCAGTTTACGTTTTGTATGACCTGGCGTGGGTTCGAATCCAACTATAATCCCCCCCCAAAAAAATCTCTTTTTTTCTTATTTGTATAATTCTATTGGTGATTTTTCCGTTATTCCATCAACATATGCATATTTACAGAACACTGAAATACTCGTACATGTATTTATATTGTTAAGGATCATTATGCCTTAGAAACGGCTAGTATTATCACTAACCTAATAAACCTTCTAGATACTACCGGAAGAAACCTAATAAGAGGATCTAGCTCACTTGGAAGTGATTGTTAGACACATAAACCAATTTTTGACTGGTGTGTCCATGTGCCTTAGATCTTCACGAGGAAGCAAGATGAATAAAATGTATTGTTGTTTATATGTGATTTACCAATATGTACCTAAGATATGATACACATGCTTTAGTTTCATGTCAATTATGTTAATCATAAATGTTTTAGTATGCATTCATGTGTAACCCGAGAGGGTCCATGGTTGGTAAATAAAACCTGTTCTAATATAATATATTCTATTCTAAGAAACCTGAGTTTATTACATCACTAGAGAAGCTTGCTGACTGGATAAAATCCAATTCAAAGAATACTTTTTTTTCAAAGAACTACATGTACTTGCAACGATTAAAGCATTATAAACTCCTAAGCAGTGGTGCTTGATATTCATCGTCTTCGTTCTATTTATAACGCACGCACTACTTGATATGCACAATAGTTATTTATAGAAACCTATTTACGATCCGGTGCCAAAACCTTGTCAAACAGCCCCTATATATAGCAAATGTTCGATAAAAAAAATGCTGCAGGTCTCTCCTTGGCTTTCTTTTAGAAGGAAGCCAACTTGTCATTATTACTATTGATTTTATAAGATTAATGAATATTCAATAAACTAAGATTGTTCTTGTCTCCTTGGGAGCTTTATTAATACAAGCCCAGGTCTATATCAGTCCATAAGCAAACAGGGTAGACATAAGTCTCATACAGGAGACATCATCTGCTTCTACTCTGTTTGCAAAGTCGTTAAAAGGCGTCTCTATGGAGTGAAGGATTCAAGACAATAATCTGATGAAGAAAACACAAACTTGCCGCTAGCATTCCAAGAGTTGAATTTGTGGTCACACTTATCAGGACACTGTCTAGCTCGTGTGGTCATTCAACGTCCACTGGTCAGGTCATTGATTACCGTCTAGCCCTTGTATTTGTTATAAACTAGTCCGTTTTTTTCAGCAGGTTGTTAATATGAAGCCAACATTATTTTACATTATCTTTTATTTTCAAGAGACGAACATTGTTAACAAAAAGTGGACCCAAGCCAGGTGCAATTGCACCCGGTGTAACATCAGATTAAAGGTGTTTTCTGTTCCCTCAAAAGTTGTATTTTATGCATTTTAAGAGTCCAAGTTCACACTTTAGCTTACAGAAAGTGTTCTTGTCTGCGTCATGGATTTTACATGTTCAGTATCGATGACTTGGGAAAAATCAATAACTCGTAGTTCAAATGAAATATAACATGTATACATTTACATTGATGTCAGAACTTTTGTTTAACATTGTGTTATTTCTTAACCCTTTCCAAGTTGTAAAACCAAATTTCTGCCAAACCTTGGATCTGCTCGATTTTGACTATGCCTGATTCTGTTGAGCTTATAGGAATCTAACGATCGAGTTTCAAACAGCTTGGATCCTTGGATCCTGGTGAGACGCCGAATTACTAGACGTCTCAGCTGAATCCAAGCTGTTTGAAGCTGCGAGTCAGGTCTTGGATGGTTAGATAAGGGTTAATAGAATTAAAAAGTCCCCCACCTGCAAGATAACGGTTAATCCTACCTATATAAATGATAATCATGATTGTGTAGGGTTTAGATTTGGTTGACTTTGAAGAGTGCATCTCGGAATAAATATCCCCCATCACAAGAAAACAATGAAGCTTGCGTTAATTGTCGTCATTTTAGCTGTTTCGGGATATGGTTTGTCCTTTTATTATATAGAAATATAACCAAATAATACAACAACGTTATATATTCCATAATGCAGCATATTAAAGCCAGGTGATTGCTTATTGCAGGACGAAAGTTATACAGAAAGCTCCCGTGGAAGGTTTCTGCCTTACTTTTGTCCTACATTAACCCATTCTCTCCTAGATTACCTTTAGTCCAACCCCTCTGAAAAATGCTACTAAAAAGGAGCATTTACTAGAAAAAGATGTTTTAAGGATTGTAGAGATTTGACACTATGCGATAAACAGAGCATTTTCTCTAGAGGAGTAAATGCTCTATTTATCACAAAAGATGAACAGATGACTTTTACAGATGCGTCAAAAGGTTTCAGCAGGAGGGAAGAAGTTAAGCAACTGTTTTAGAGACACCTATGTATATTAATTATGCAGCTTCAGAGAGATTGGCTGTATTTCTGAACCACCAGAACCCGGAATAAAGTGTCCCCTGTTTAGACAGTTTTAAGCAACATTACAAAATGGCTGCCGTCGAAGCGTAAAGACAGTGAGACAAACAAATAATGGATAACTTGGACATCTTTCGGTTTTATTTTAAAATCTTGCCGGTAGGTGTTCCCAAATAATCCATAGAGTTGTTTTGCATGTTGTATCCGCATGCAAATTGTGTGTCACTGGTATTTTGCACTTTGTATAGCTGGTTGAAACATCTCGTCCTAGACGTGTCTTTTGGTAGAATTTTCGACTTTGAAATATTCTGCATCTAAATCGGAGATATATGCCATGGGAACCTATACATCATTGGAAAGAAAGATATAAATGCTTTTGATTGACACATATTGTCAAATCTTGGCGATACAATCGGGGTTTGTTTGATGTCAGTCAAAATGAGACCGTAAATATGGCGAGTTCTTCCCCTATTCTTATGTATATATATGTAATCAATGACTTCGACCATGAATCGATTTTTTTTACACACGTGTGGCATTTGGAAGCCCAAGGTACACTTCAGACCCCTATAGTCTCACCTGGATCCAATTTGTTTGCAAATGCGAGTCATGTCTGTAAATTTGAAATATTCACAATGTTATGTCCACGATGTTAACAACAACAACAACTAAACAGACCATGCAATCTCGAGTCTAGTAATGACCATGACCTACTTTTGTTTGTTCCCAGCGTACTGTGAGCAGTGCACAGTCAATTCTGACTGCGTTGCTACCTCCTGCAACGCGGGAACCAAAGTAGTATGCCAACATGATAGCGATGATGGTGGGATTACAGCCAATGGCGGCCTCTGCACGTGTGCCGACTCTTCTACTGGAGGTAAAATAATGTCTATCGTAGTTTTGTTATTTTAGCTCAAATTTATAATTGAAATTTACAAGCATGTTCTCTGAAGTTTGGACTCAGCAATATGCTCAAACAATTGCATTCGTATTCTGCGTTCATCCATTATCTAGCGGATAACTATGCAAGCATTTGTCACTTTACGGATATTCATTTACTGCATTTATATAATGGTACCTGTTTTAAACAAGGGAAGATTTGTCTGTTTCAAAACTTTTGAATCAGATCTATATAGATACACACAGTGGACTGAAATCGCGCTACAAAATCTAAGTTTGCTCTATCAGTTCATAATGACGCGTCTCATTAGGATCCAAGCCGTTTAACACCTGGGCATTTCTCAATAGCTTGATCTATTTTGAAGAAGCCAAAGTTGAACCAGATCCAACATTAAAAAAGACGTTGAAATTTCTACGGTCAATGACATTTCTACAGGCGCCGTAGAATTCCTACGGCCATATACTGCAGTGGTCAAATATGCTACGGCCGCCGTATGGTGTATTTTGAATTTGTGGAGACAAACATACGGCTGCCGTACGGCCATGAAGTAATGACCCGTGGTCACCGTACGGCTGTCGTTTGGCGGTCGTAATTGTTTCCAAATCCTCGGCAACAAGGAAACCGCACGACCAGCCATCGTTCGGGCGCCGTGGTTCCTTTTACGGCCTGGCTATGACTTGTAAAAAGCTATGGCGCCCGTAGAAATTATAACTCCGCGCTAAAATTTCTACGGCGGTCTTGGGGTCTGTGAAAAATAGGAATACGCCGTACGGCAACCGGACGGGCGCCACAGATTCCCTATGGTCGCCACATAAATCTCGATTTCAGTGATCTACGGCTGCCGTACGGTCGCCGTAGACGAAAATGTGACTGAGATTTTAGTCTTGTCATAATGTAAATATTAGCCCCTAGTAATGTTATTGCATGCAGAATCAGACCTGTAAAATATTAACAACCAATGCAGACCCTGATCAGACAGTACATACAGGGACTTCTGATAGTAATCTACTTTGTTTGTTAAGTAAGAGGATGGAGTAAATAGACAATGCAGACCAAAAGCAATACAGATATCTCCGTTTGGAAGGATCTTTCTGGTTGTAGGATTGTATCAGGTTTCATGGTGCTTTCACAGTGCATTCACATCTGCGTTATTGCTCGTTTCTCTGTTATTTGTTTCTAGAGTCACATTTTATTACTCTTATATACAGTTGACATAATTAATGTGCTAGCAGCATCTGTCATTTATAAGCGATATTCTAATTCTTATATATGGATCGCAAGTTATGTATTATGCCAGAGTTATATCAATAACATTGTAGTTATAATTGCTTTCATCATCACCACCATCATCATTATTACCATTGTCATCATCATCATCATCTTTGTCGTTTTCGTTGTAGTTGTCGTTCGGTTTATTGCTGCCACTATTGAAATTTGTGTTTTGTATTTAATTGTGTATCATACCTCAACTGCCTTCTATATTTCGTTTCGATAGTGGGTGTTAAAACGAGGTAATCATAATACTTCTGTTTTATTCTCATTTTCGATGCCGAATGTATGTGATATCATTTTCTCCAACATTGTAGCGCGGTCAAATAATGTATTTCGGATTTATTTGGCTCGCTGCATTGGTGGAGTGGAGGGATGGGTATGGGTATTGTGGCAGTTGTAATGATATTGTACATGTATGTACCTCTGCTTCATTCTTTAAGCATGCCATTCTATGGGCCGTGGCATATTTGGGTGTAATTGCTTCACAAAAGGGAAACAACTACACGCAGATGTACATCGCCACAGAGCGGCTTCATATTTTTCATGTCATTAGTTTGTTCACTATATATGTATAGACACCAATGCACTATTTGTATCCATTTATATGAATGCTCTCCTTGTCTGGAGGTAATAAAGATTATTATTAGCAGTAATCGTATCGCGTCCAGCTCATTGCAGGCGAGCAAGCGGAACAAATTGCATCGTTTCTTGCACAGAACACCTGGGTAGAACCGCGACATACTACATACCAGCTGGAAGGTTTCCTCACATGAAAAATCCGAATACCCAGAGTGGGATTCGAGCAACTGTGGTTAGGGGCTAGGTGACTATACGTCGAATACCATAATCACTCGACCACGGTGGTACCTGAACATAATCACTCGACCATGGTGGTACCTGAACTTTCTGAATTACCTTCGTCCTGTATTCAGCTACCGTGTGTCTTAACCTTTTACTTCATATAGATGTATGTTCACTCTTTTTCAAACCGGGTGGACCCATATCAGATGGCTCATGTAAGCTGACCTAGGTCTGCTCTGTTAGCTTATGAAGTTATATAGATGTGATCCTACAGTTTCTAGCATTGCCAAGTAGTCCTTTCCATAAGCCATGACTAAAACTCACAGCCAATACATTTTCATAATGTCAATATTCATCACATAGATATTTATGAAATAAACGATTAATAGTATTATTAGATTATTTTTACACTACCAACAAAAACAATTCAGAACTTGACCAGACTGTATGCTCAGTAAAGTATCTAACCCTTAACTTCATGAATATTCATGAAAGAAATGATGACGTCATGAACATGTATTATATTAATCTTTAAAGTGAAAATTTTTGTCACAGCAGAAGCTGTAGAATCAACTTTTCATTATTTCATAAGCCAACAGAGCAGACCCTGCCCTGACGGCGCCTATGTTTGCAAAGGCATAGAAATGCGTATCTTGGAGTGAAGGGTTAATTCAAGTCTAAACCGTATTCAATAAAGGTGCACCTTTTCCCACAATACATTTCTTATTCATTTCGAAGTTTTATGGACACACATTGTGTGCTTCTTTTCTGTTTCTTTTAGAATGCGTGAGTGCCACTGACTGCTTTGGGGATAATGCCCCGAGCTTGAACTGTAACGACTCCTCGAGGCATTGCTATGACAACAAGTGCATCTGTGATCGTTTCCCAATAGGAGGAAAAAGAAGAACGGTGTCCATTTAGAATATGCATGTATTTATCTTGTTAAAAGTGTACAGATACATAGTTGATTGTTACAAAAACATAAAGATTGCTTTCAATAGAACACGTGTACATGTATTTATAATTATATTTATCTTGTTAACAGTGTACAGATACATAGTTAATTGTTCCAAAAACATAAAGATTGCTTCCAATTTAACATTCGTAATTATAATATAAATACAGACGCAGTGCCATTGGCTGAAAAACGTAACCAAAGGATTGTTTTCAATTCAACATTTGTGTTTAGAATATGTTTATCTTGTTAAAAGTGTACAGACGCATGGTAAATTGTTAAAACATATCCAAATGTATTTCAAATTAGATTGCGTATCTTAAATATATTTACCTTCTTAAATTAATTCTTAAAACACATATAAATTAATTTAAATCAACATGAGTATTTACAATATATTTATCTTGTTAAAATGAGTTCTTTAAACACATACAGATTGTTTCAAATCAACATGTGAATTAAGATTATATTTATCTTGTTTAAACAAACATCTTTCTGCACTTATTTCGTCTTACCAGTAGTTTTGAATGATCACTTTAGAGACATTCGTTCTAATTAGTTAAAAATAGCTTTGACTATGAAAAGTTCAAATGAATCAACTTCGTATTGCTCAATCTTCTAAACCCCATCAATATTCATTACATACTCCATCATTCATCAATCTGGATTAACCCATTTGCTCCCAGTGGATTCGTCCATGTTTATATATTGGATTAGCCCATTTTTTCTAAATTTTCAATTTCGTTTGGTTTTATATTGAAATTCCTATCAGCAAACAGTGTAGACTCTGATCAGACGCCGCATTATGCGGCGTCTGATCAGAGTCTACACTGTTTGCCTACGTTTCATATATGGGATCGTGTGAGCAAATGGGTTAATGTTAATTTATAACACAACCTGTCCGAGCGACCATTCATTATTGAACGTATGCGTCTTAAAACGCAGGTGGTTGTTTAATGCAGGTCAAAAGTATTGTCGTCTGCAATCCAATTTTGTTAAATCTTATGGTAAAATAAGGAAATAAGATAAATAAATGCATCTTTTCAAAGGAATAAAGCACAGATTATAAAAATAGAGTTTGAGACAAAAAGTGAAGTACATGACCAGATACCGTCTTGAAAAGGCGGCGTCTGATCTGGGACTACACTATTTGTCGTGGTGCATTTTTGCGACATTGGCGATGAAAGGGTTAATTAACTGAATTGTATGACGACAACATGAACAAGGACTATTAACCCTTCTCTTGCTGAAATTTGAAATACACACCTCCTTCTTTACCCATGCCCTGTTGTATAATTACATATATCTTCATTGTATACACGTATTTCGCTGTGCAAGCACTGCTGTGGAGTGCATTGGTTGCACAATCAACATGTAAATAGTGCAGACCCTGATGAGACAGCTCCTGCAGGAGCTGTCTCATCTGGGTCTTCACTATTTACAGGTAGGTATATTGACGTGAATAGCAAGCGAAGGGTTAACCCTTTTCTCCATAAGAAATGTTAAAATTATGAATATATGTATATAAATTAATTAACTGATTTATTTTTATAATGCCACTTCAAAGAAGGCTTTCTTTTATTATGGAAGAAACATTAGCATCTGATATGTAAACGATTCCATAAGCACACAGAACATATCCTGATCGGACGGCTACTACAGGAGCACACATAGCAGCTCCTGATAAGACGGCTCCTACAGGAGCACACAGAGCAGATCCTGATCACACGGCTCCTACAGGAGCACACAGAACATATCCTGATCAGACGGATCCTACAGGAGCACACAGAACAGATCCTGATCAGACGGATCCTACAGGAGCACACAGAACATATCCTGATCAGACGGCTCCTACAGGAACACACAGAACAGATCCTGATCAGCACACAAAGCGGATCCTGATTAGACGGATCCTATAGCAGCACACAGAACAGATCCTGATCAGACGGCTCCTACTCTGTTCATAAAAGCGTTTAAAGGCGTACAGTGGTAAATACGCTATTCCTACCCATTTACCCGTTTTTCTACGCGTAAGAAACGGGTAGTGAACGGTTAACGAACGGTTAACGAACGGTTACGCGATAGACGGTTTACACGCGTTAAACGCGTAAAGAAACGATTATACCAGAGAAGTTGCGGTACGTGCATAAGTTTTCCGTTTCATGCGGAGATTTCGGATCTTATCGATGATAGCCGTTTTCAAAAATGTCCGAATGAAACGGGTTAGCCAAAATAAGAATCGGTTCGTCACTCAACGAACGTTTAGCGGTTCAATCCCGGCTAGTGTCGACGATTTGCTCATTTAGGTAATGATATGTTCTTAAATTTTGTTTGTACAAAGCTATAATATCAGATATCCATTGTATATCAAACGAATGGATTGAAGAATTACTTCTTTTTGAGTAGGTTTCTACATTTCAGATAAAAAACTGTCACAAAGTAAATCACCAAATTTGGGATCTAGAATGAATAAACCTACTACAGAATTCAGATCTATTCTATTTCTTAACCTTTTCCCATTTGAATATTTCTGTCAGAAAAAAATGACATCATGAGTATTTATTTAGATCTTGCTGAATTTAACAACGGTATAAGTACACACGCCTTTTTGATATTTGTAGAAAATATAGTCATGTCTATTAAATTATAATTTCATAAGCAGAGTGGGCCCTGATCCGACTGCCCCTAGAAGATCCTTCATGTCTTGGTTTACTCTGTTTGCAAAGGCGTTAGTCTTATATCCATGTGTATGTAATGGGATAAGCAAATAGTGCAGACCCAAGATCAAACGGCTTCAACGCGAGTAATCTGATCTGAACCTATTCTGTTTTCAAAGGTGTTTTCATCATTATGAGGTAGATCTAAAGCGTTTTAAACAAATAAGCATATTTCATGCTCACATATAACTATGAAAACGTTCTTATTATTTTGTTGATTTGTGAAGATTAAACCTTTGTATGCCGAAATTTAAAAAATGGAATGGCCCATCATTGTTTAGCTGTATATTCCATTCATTATTACCAGGCTTAAATTTGCTAGATGATTTTTAATCAGGCCTATGAAAATACTAGTGAAGACCCTGATCAACACCCTGATTTCAGATCTATATTGTCTGTGTTTACACTGCTTTCAAATGTCAGTACTTTGTTCCCCGCATTCAAATATTAAAAAAAAACTAACTATATAATTGTTATGAATGCATGAAAATAAATTGTCTTAGTTGAAGACTTTATTATTTACCCAGCCTAAATATACTATCAAAGCTGTCAGATGGTCATTTAATCCCCTAGCTATTTTCTCAGCAGGTGACAATGGTCTTGACAGTGATCACACCACTGCTTTCTTATCAACAAAGTTACGAGCTATTACGTAACAGAAATACCAAATAATGTGCCCAATTACCTAAAAGTATGATTTGTTATCTTCTCCAAAAAATACAAGAAAACTATGTTTTAAATAATTGTAGATCTATGGCTCAGCACAAAGTTAAATCCAAACGTTTTAGACCAATTTAAAATTTAGATTAATATAAATTCTAGTTTTAAAGATAGTTTAGATTGATATGATCTAGATCTATTGTAAAATACTTCTACTATATATGTTACGGTACTGTACGTACAGTAGCAAAAAAGACATTTTACAACACATAGATGAAAGCAATAAGACTGTAGATCTATATTTCAATATAGATCTAGATCTAGCTAGATCTTATGGAAATGAAACGAGAATTAAAAGTTTAAATACTGTTGATCTTAATTTTACATATCAGGAGTGCCCAACAGGTAAATGAGAATGTCTCTCATTTTAAAGAAAGGCAATATCAAGGATTACCCCCCTTTCGTTCATGATTACTCCCCTTTCATCCGGGCTCTTAAACGTTTAGTAAACGCGTTAAGTAACGCGTAAACAAACGGTTAGAAACCCGTTTAACGAAACGGCTAAGAAACGGGTAACGAACGGTTAGGTAACGCGTAAGAAACGCGTTAAGTGGGTAGGAATAGCGTATTTACCACTGTATTTATGGAGTCTAAAGAATTACATAGAAAACGAGTGGAGTATAAAGGCATTACCTCTTTTCTTCGTGAATATTCATGTAAGACATAATCACATTATGGATAATAACAAATTATGGGAACATTGAAAGCAACGCCATAGTCCCCTACCGGTTGAACTCTTTGTCAAAATTTAACGAAACACTCTTACGTGATGAACCTGTATATCATACTTATTGAAACAAATATATCACTTCTGACACATATACTGTTCAGTCAAAGATCACAAACATAAGTAATAAGTTTGATGATAATATCCCTTCTAGTATTGTGTCTTAAAAATGGCAACTTGTAACAAAAATGTAAATGAAAAAGGGAGTGGCTCTGCATTGGCCAGCATGCTGCCAGACAATGCCATCTGCTTAGGCCAAGCATTTTTTATTAACCCATTCCCTCAAATGCTATTTTAAGATACAACCTCTTTGAAAAATCTACCAAAAAGAGCATTAACTAGAGAAAAGGAAAACTTTAGAATTTTGTAGTTTGAAACCATTGTGATAAATAGAGCATTTGCAATATAGGAGCAAATGCTCTATTTATCACAATGGTTTCACAAAGTGACTTTTACAGAATCGTCAAAAGTCGTCAATATGAGGGAATGGGTTAAGTGTTAAGTCCAATGTTCAAAATCTAGGTACCTATTCACAAATATTTCAAGTTCACGGACCATATATCTGGCAAAAAATATTCAACCAAGCCAAGAATCGAAGTTCACCTGTAACTCAAATAGATTTAGCGTTATGCAAATGTAGCCGGGGAGAGATTGTGGTGAAATAAGTTGACAGGCTTTGCTGTGTGCTTGGTAGCTCAGTCGGTAGAGTGTTGGCATGGTAAGTCAGATGTCCTGGGTTCGAGTCCCAACTTTTTCACCATGTTACATTTGGCGCCCAACGTAAATAACCCACAGGTTGATTTATATGAAGATAATGTGGAGATTATATGAAGGTAATTTGTAATAATAAGACACTCGTGGAGTGTTCTTTGAGTAAGAATTCGGGACGAATTCTTGTGTAGAAAGGGTGTGTGTAGCCGGGTAGAGATTCTGGTGAAATAAGTTGACAGGCTTTACTGTGTGGCTTGGTAGCTCAGTCTTTAGAGTGTTGGCATGGTAAGTCAGAGGCCCTGGGTTCGAGTTCCAGTCGAGTCGCAACTTCTTCACCATGTTATACAAAAAATAAAGGTAACCACTTCCAAAAAAAAAAATGGGACAATCGAAAATATGACAAAATATTTCAAGTTCAAGGGTCATAACTCTGGTAAAAATATAGATATAAAGTTAATATATCAAACCACGTCCTAAAATTTTCCGGGCAATTGAAATTTAGACGAAAAAAATATCAAATTCAAGGGTCATTACTCTGCCAAAGATTATTCAGTCGCACTGAGATTGGAACTTAAGCTTTAATTCATCTAGACCTAGCTGTATACAAAATATAAAGCTAATATATCAAACCGATTCCCAAAAAATGTCCAGATAATTGAAAATGGATGAAAAATATATAGTTCAAGGGCCATACCTCGTAAAAATTACTCAATCGCACCAAGATTCGAACGTAAGCTAATGTAGATCTATGTTATGGCTATTCCAAATATAAAGTCAATGTCTCAACCCACTTCCAAAAAACGTCCGGACAACTGATTAATGCGCAATGACGAACGGA
Source organism: Azorinus chamasolen (assembly GCA_963576725.1). Taxonomy (NCBI): domain Eukaryota; kingdom Metazoa; phylum Mollusca; class Bivalvia; order Cardiida; family Solecurtidae; genus Azorinus; species Azorinus chamasolen. The sequence continues at coordinate 53,592,486 of OY755252.1, forward strand.
CAGCAGGCGGAAACAAAAAAACTATAGTCCTCTTCGACTTTCGCCGGTAGGGAATTAATAAGACATTTTAGTCCCCTACCAGCAACGTCGACGGGGACTTTAGGTTTGCACTCCGTCCGTCAGTCCGTCCGTCAGTCCGCCTGTCTGTCAGTGTGTCACACATCGATTTTCCGGGCGTTTTTCTAAACCCTTACAGATATTGAAGTGCTATTTGGTATGCGAGTTTATTATAATGAAGTTTTAATTTTGTTACGCTACATTAATTTTTCACGGAAGTACAGCGGTTTGACTTCGAACTTTTCTGGAATTTTAGGTTTTCCGGACGTTTTTTTTCTAATCCCTTGCAGATAGTGATGTGATATTTGATATGCACCTTAATTATAATGAGTTACAGATAAAGTTTGAATTATGTTACACTACATTGAATTTTTCATAGAATTACAGCGTTTGACTTAGAAATCTTCCGGAAAGTTCAGGTTTTCCGAAGTTTCTTTTCTCTTAACCGTAGCCGATATTGAAATGACATTTAGTATGTGCACATGGCTTTATTATAATGAATTACAGCAGTTTGACCTTTCCGGTCTTTTTTCTTAACCAATGCAGATATTGATGTTATATGTGGTATACATGTACGTTTATTATAATGAGTTACAGATCAAGAAATTTGTTAAGCTACATGTACATTGATTTTTCACGGAATTTCAGCGATTTGACTAAGAGTTTTTCAGGAAATTTTAGACTTTCCGGATTGTTTTCTTAACCCTAGCAGATATTGAAGTGATATTGGATATTTAGCTTTATTATAATCAGTTACAGATCAAGTTTGACTTTTGATACACTGTATTGTTTTTTACGGAATTACAGCTGTTGGATATTGAACTTTTTAGGAAATCTTAGGCATTCCAGATTGATTTGTTTTCAAAACCCCAGCAGCTATTGAAGTGATATTGAGTATTTAGCCTTAATAGAATGAGTTACAGATCAGTTTTGAATTTGGATGTGCTGCATTGGTGTTTCACGAAATTGCAGCAGTTGGACATAGATATGTTCAAGAAATTTTAGGATTTCCGGAGTGTTTTTTCTAAACTCTATCAGATATTGAAGTGATATTTGGTATTTAGCTTTATCATATTGAGTTACAGATCAAGTTTGAAATTTGTTATATTGATTTGTCACGGAATTACATCAGTTAGAATTAAAATTCATCCGGTAGGGGACTATGGCATTGCTTTCAACGCTTCCACTTGTTTATAGTGGCATGTGAACAGAGGGATTTTGGACGTGACAGAAATTGTGCAGTTAGATCTATATTACAGTAAAACCTCTCTATAACGACCACTAAATTACATGAAATATTTTGTGTTAAAGGCAGGTGGCTGCTTAAAGCAATGTGAAAGTAAAACAGAACGCTCCCATAGGAGCGTTCTGTTTTACTCTCACCTTGCTTGAAGCAGCCACCTGCCCTAAATACCAATTAATTAACACACTTTAGTGGCCGTTATAGAGAGGTTTTACTGTATACCGCAAGCAAAAGAAGCAGACTCTGATCAGATTGTCACCTCCGTCTGTGTTCGCAAATGCACTAAAGGTCATCTGTATGAAGGAACGTGGTAAATATTCATGTCTTTATTGGAATGTTGACTGATTCTAACCCCCCCCCCCACACACACACACCTTACCAGAGCTACAAATGAGGGTGCGTACCCAAATACTAAAATCGTCATTTCTCCACCAAACCCTATACTGTGACCACTGTTTAGAATCGTCTCTTCCACTCTTCAAGACGATTGGAAAAAGTGGCCACAATATAGGGCTCAGTTGAGAAATAGAAGAGTTTTTATTGAAAAATAAAACATTTTTTACATTTTTTACATATTTACATTTGCGCATCTTATGTGGACCTCAGCATTATATTTCCTACTTCAATGGCTTTCTTGCAACAAACGAACCTCAAACTATGTCGTTATCGGAACTCGTTAAAACACGACATAGATTCCATAACCCTTTTATCATTTCACTTATCTGGTATACCTCCAATGTACTAACGATAAAATATATAGGTCGTTCCTTTGTCAGTTCATATCAACACGCTAGACTGACTACATTGCCGTCGAAAATGAGGACTGTTTTTTGTCTCCTTCTTGTCCTCTATACCATTTACACCGGTAAGCATCTGTATTGCTTATATCCAAATACCATTGAAAACAATTGCATCTCTGTCTCTGTGTGTGTGTCTCTCTCTCTGTGTCTCTGTCTCTCTATCTGTCTATATGTGTGTCTCTCTCTGTCCCCCTCTCTCTCTATCTCTCTCTATGTTCGTGTCTCTACGTCTTTCTCTCTGTGTATCTCTGTGTATATCTCTCCGTTCTCTCTCTGACTTTCTCTTTTCTCTCTCTCTTCTCTCGCTCTTTCTGTCTGTCTCGTTGCCTCTCTCTGTGGCTCTGTCTCTGTACCTGTCTCTGTCTCTCTGGCTTTCTATATGTCTGTATGTCACTCTGTCTCTGTTTCTCTCTGTCTCTGTATGTCTGTCGTCTGTGTGTCTGTGTGTCTGTCTGACTCTGTCTCTATAACCGTGTGTGTGTGTGTCTCTCTCTCTCTCTCACTGTTTCTCTCTGTCTGTCTCTGTCCTTGGTTGTCTGTCTGTGCCCCCTTTCTTTTATCTCTCTCTCTTTCTCTCTCTCTCTCTTTCTCTCTCTCTCTCTCACTCTCTTATAAATTAATTTTAATGCAATGTCCTCTGTAGGGCCATGCGCCGATAGGGATGGTTGGTATATCAAAAAGATACAGCATTAGAAAATGTGTTAAATGCCTGGCGTTACTGGTAGCTTTATGTGTTTATTACATTTACGTTATTGTTGTAAGTCAATGTGTAACATCGGACTTTTTATTCTCTTGAAGATACATTTTCTTTGTGAACACAAAACTTACAGTATTTCCGAGGGACACTGCAGAAGTTATTGCCCGGAAACAAACGTGTATTAACGCTATGCTTGCATAAAATCATTTGCTGCTTTCCTGCATCAATTTAATTCTTCCAAATAGCCTACCAGCAAAATTATATACTTCTTTCACACTACGTTCGATTTATGCTGATTTCAGGCCACTATTTTCTTTCTGACGTCATTTCATGATTGTATCAAATACCGTTTTCACGGAATTTCATTCAAAATGTCTATTACTAAAAACAGTTCATTGTCGGTGCCTCTGAAATACTCGCACCGTTCACATAGCTTATGTCAAAACGCCATATAGTATTCGCATCCATTGTTTACGTTAGGCCCGGAATAGGTATAATTAAAACCGGTCAACAACAACGCGTGAGCACGAGAATCGCTTTGTTAATACATGGTCCGGTTTTATTTATACCTATTCCGGGCTTAATGTAATCAATGGATGCGAATGCTATATGGCGTTTAGACATAAGCTATGTGAACGGTGAGAATATTTTAGGGGCACCGACAATGAACTGTTTTAGTGATAGACATTTTGAATGAAACTCTGTGTTTAACAAACGGTATTTGATACAATCATGAAATGACGTCAGACTAAAATCTGTGGCTTGGAATCAGCATAAATCGAACGAAGTGTCAAAGAAGTGTATAGTTTTGCTTGTATTTGGAAGAATGATATTGATGCAGGAAAGCAGAAAATGATTTTATGCAAGAATAGCGTTAATACGAATGTAGGTAAATATGCCATAGGTAATAATGCCTTAGGTAAAAATGCTACAGGTAAAGTGGTAAAAAATGCCTTAGGTAATAATGCCAGAGATAAATATGCCATAGGTAAAAATGCCACAGGTATAAAAAACAACAACATAATTTTGAATTTATAAAAGGAAAACTGTATAATTTGAAAAAAAAGTTAAAATATCATTTCATAATCACATTTGATATAATAAACCATTTAAATATGTTCAAATTAAAAATATTTGTTATTATTTTCTGGCATTTGACTGGTGGTGTCTGGATCTACTCTGTTTAAATGATTGTAGGAAAATTATTATTTTCATTTTGTTATTAAATATTTTTTTATATACCTCTGGCATTTGAGGGAATGTGTCCGAGTCAACTCTGTTTAAATAATTGTAGGAAAAATCATAAGGGTCAGGTCGGTAAGATTTCAATATATATGTTTTAATAATCAGTATCTATATAGTACATGTAGTTGTGATTAACATTACTACTGATAATGCAGCATATCATATAATCCAAGGGTTTTACCCTTTTCTCCATGAATATATATTAAATATCTATCAAATTCCAGTAACAAACAGAGCAGATCCTGATCAGACGGCTCCTATATAATCTGGGTCCACTCTGTTTTTGCATTACTTGTGATCTGCATTATTTTTTATCTTTAGTATGTTGCAATAATAAAACAGATCCATCAAATTCCATTTCTATAACAGTAGACCCAAATTAGAAGGCTCCTATAGGAGCCGTCTGATCAGGGTCAGGATCTGCTCTGTTTGATACTGGAATTTGATAGATCTGTTACATTATTGAAATCTTATCTACCTGTTTCTTATGATTTTCCTACAATTATTTAAACAGAGTTGACCCAGCACCTTCCCTCAATTGCGAGAGGTATATAAAAATGAGGGATGGGAACGACTACCAAATTTTCTATTCGTATATTCGGTCAAACTAGTATTCGAATATTCGAATATTCGGAAGAATTTGCAATCGTGTATCCAAAGTTCAAACATGTACTTCTCAGACTCTGAAAGATTTACACTCTTTTTGCGGAAAGAACATGCTAGTTTTCGCTAGTTTTTCACCTATGAAGGTTTTATTCCATTTGTCTTGTAGATTCTATCTAAAGGATTAACAGCTTTTGAATGTTGTGAAGCACCGAACATTTTCGTGCAGTAGTAGATCTAACCTTATATTCGCTCAACCTTCAACGTTTATGTGTGAACTGCAATGTATGTAGAGCAGGGTTTCCGATAGTAGATTGAACAACATAAAGGTTGAAAAGGTGGAGAAAAACATTTGTATCACAATCATATATAATCACATTCATAATCACATTCATTGATAGAACCACATCAGTAACAAGTCGAGGGCAAAAAGACTAATAGAATCAAGCATGTGTTTTGTTAAAGACATGTGGCTTCTATATCCGATATTGGTCTGTTCCCAGTCGAGAACAAGCTTTAGCGAGTTTCAAACAGGAACAGACCAACACATGTATAGAAGCCATTGGCTTTAACAAAACCAGTGTTGTATATTTTTTATCGCTTAAATTCGCCTTAAAACCAAGCAAATTAACGGACGTTGTAAAGTACTACTTTCCATTGCGTATTGCGATTTCCGTTTCCAACAGCATCAGTAACATCGTACTATTTTAGCCTCGCTTTGAAAATTACACAACAAGAAAACTTCCCTTGTATTGATTTCGCCTAATCGCGCGTATGAATACACGGGACAATGGGTGTTTCAGATAAGGAATTCTAGTACATGTGTTCTATATTTGGCAACTCGTGTTATCTAGTACATCTGAGAAGCGAGAATATGTGTTGATTGCACAGTGGTTTGGACTGTCGCGTGTTTAAAGACCCCTAATCCCTTATCAATCCCCTAAAGGATTGTTAAGGGATTAGGGGTCTTTAAACACCCCAATCAGCGGACCACCAAGTGGACCATGTAATAGGTAAGAGGCAATCACGTGTCAAATTGTGTTTTAATTTAAGTCTTGAATCATACAGATGTACTAGATACTTGCCGTCGGTATACACGTAGGCATCCAATGGACGATATTGCTTTCTTTATACCTTACGTTAATGCCATAAATAAGCCTCCATAAGCCTTTGCAAACTGAGCAGACCCAGATCAGGATACATTAATTTATTTATTTGCTTATATAATATAGATATGACAGTTTCTGCCTTGGCCAAACACTCATGTGTCGATGTGATTTTATAAAACACAATCTAATTAATATCCACGATGTCATTATTTCTTAAATTATGAAAGTTCATAGAATAACGTGTTAGTGTGAATTTTATTTCAATGGATAAAGACATCACGTAATTAAAGCGAACATGATAACTTCTGTGTATATTAAACTCTGATTCTGATATTTCGATCCTACGGGGCCTCTTTAACCCTTTACTCCATAAATACGCCATACGTTACGTCATAGATTACGTCATGCATTTACTACATACATACGCTTCTCTAAGCCTTTGCAAAAAAAGAACCCAGATCTGACGGCCCCTATAGATGGAACGTCCTCGCTGCCTTATTTGCATAATGTAACAAGGAATGGTTCATGAATATGCACATATTTTGTCATGATATGACACCTGTACTTCTGTATATGTTACAGTTGTTTCATTATATGGTGTGGTAACTTCGTTATGTTATGTGTTTGTTTCTTTATATGGTACCGTTATGTTTTTATATGATAGGGTTACTTAAATATATAGTAGGATTATATCAATATATGGCATGATTATTTGAAGATATGATATAGTTAATTATATATGCTAGTGTTGGTTTACTATATTCTGTTATTCAGTTATATGAAGGATTTTCATAATTACATTATGTGGTTATTTCTAGGTGGACTACCTTTAACCCTTTCCCTGTTCTCTGTTTAGTCCAAAGCTCAATACCTAATGAATATTCATAAACAAAATAGTAATAAAAAATATGGAAGGTGGAACATTGCAGACATTTTAGAAAGCAAAGAAACAGATCTATCAAATTCTATTAGCAAACAGAGCAGACCCTGATCAGACGGCTCCTCTAGGAGCCGTCTGATCTGGGTCTACTCTGTTTGCAAATGCGTGAAAACACGTTTATATGAGGGAAAGGGTTAATTTTATATATGCTACTGTTGTTCCGTTATATGTAGTATTAACATCTTTATGTCATGGGGTGTTTTCAATATGTTTAATGGTTATCTTAATATAAGACAGTGTTAGTTATATATGCCTTTATGTTGTTTCGTTATATTATGTGGCAACTTCATTATTGTGATGTTTTCAATATATTGTATGGTTATCTTAATATATGATACCTGTACTTCTCTATATAAAACCACATAACATAACGAAGTTAGCACATCATATAATGAAACAACTGTACAATAAACATGAAAGCAGGTAACATATCATGACAACATATATGCATATAAGAACTATTTCTTGTTACATCATGAGGGTTATGCAAACAAGGCAGCGAGGGCGTTCCATACTATAGGGTCTGGTCCGTTTCCTTATGGAATAATATAGGACTGATTTTACAGATTCTGTATTTGTAATACTCATATGTCAATATGCCATTCTAAAAGTTATTCTAATCAACATTCATGATAGAATAAAGCGTTAAACAATAGAATAGTAGATTTCAAATAGACTATTCCAATATTCAAAATTGTCAAGCGTACTGTTTATATATAGGGATGTTTTAAAAACAAGTGTAACGTGACAAACTGTGTAGACCCTGATAAGAGGACTCCACAATGACATTAGTGACTCGTTTACAACATGCAAGGGTTAACTCAAAGACTTATCAAACTCCATTGTTTTGAGTTTTGCTTATCAGTTCGGTAACTTCCCAGTTCGTCTACTTCCCATTTCGTCTACTTCCCATTTCGTCTACTATTTTGGCATTTGTTCCCATTTAGTCTACTCCTAATTTTACATCCTTTCCCATTTCGTCTACTGCTTATGTTTTTCATGTCTACTGCTTACATTTTTATGTCTTTGATCAATCAATATTATACCATCTTCACATCAGACAAAATTCATGCATTTTAGAACTTTTTAATATCAAGTTATGTTTTTTTGTTTATCTTGACCCAAACTAATGATCTGGATCAAAACCCAAAACACAAGAAACCACTTCAGCCAAACAAGGAAAATGATCATCATCTAGACTTTTGATCTGGGTCCAAACCCAACTAATGTAAGTCATGGTAATGCTTAAGAAAACTGTGAAAACATGATTATGCAATGGCCAAACTGATATAAGTCATGGTAATTCTTAAGAAAACATGATTATGCATTTGCCCCCCTAACAATGATAGGTGTCAAAAATACTACTGTGGATTAAGTCTGCTACCCCAAAAAAGCATCTTAAATATATGTTTTCTTTTTATAAAAAATGATGACAACACATTAATAAGTCCTAAAATGTCTGAATCCTGTATGATATCAATTAAATAGCTGAGTAAGTATAACTTAATTATAACAGTAGACGAAATGGGAACAGTGTAAAATTTTAGAGTAGACGAAATGGGGATGAATTACAGTAGACGAAATGGGAAGTAGACGAAATGGGAATAAACAATCAGTTCCATGCCAATGACACGTAACTGAACTAGCCCAAAACAATATGAAATGTCAATGACACCATACTGTACTAGCCCAATACAATATGAAATGTCAATGACACGTAACTGTACTGGCCCAACTACAATATGAAATGTCAATGACACGTAACTGAACTAGCAAAACTACAATATGAAATGTCAATGACACGTAACTGTACTGGCCCAATACAATATGAAATGTCAATGACACGTAACTGTACTGGCCCAACTACAATATGAAATGTCAATGACACGTAACTGTACTGGCCCAATACAATATGAAATGTCAGTGACACGTAACTGTACCAGCCCAATAAAATATGAAATGTCAATGACACGTAACTGAACTGTCACAATACAATATGAAGTGTCAATGATACGTAACTGTACTGGCCCAATAAAATATGAAATGTAAATGGCACGTAACTGAACTATCACAATACAATATGAAATGTCAATGACACGTACATGTAACAGTACTGGCCCAATACAATATGAAATGTAAATGGCACGTTACTGTACTGGCCCAATACAATATGAAATGTCAATGACACGTAACACTACTGGCCCAATACAATATGAAATGTCAATGACACGTAACATTACTGGCCCAATACAACATGAAATGTCAATGACACGTAACACTACTGGCCCAATACAGTATGAAATGCTATTCACACTTCACACTATTCACATAAAAAGATTCCTCAAGGGCATCCCTGTTCTGCGTCTATACTGTTTGTTTTGTCCATTTTAAGGGACACTGGGAACCAGTGGGTTACTATTCAAGTTAATCCATACCGAACTAGTCTGTTTTTGTGGCACAAACTTGGAACCTACAACGCGGGGCAATTTATGTTTATGTTATTTCCCTTTGTAAGGCTGTTGGTAGGTTGTTCAACGAAACTACAATGCTACCTGGGGCTGGCATAACTACCTGGGCCTGGTGTATTTCGTTATTAATCCTTTCCCAGTTGAATATTCATGCAAGAAATGGTAACACCACGAGTATGTATTAGCTTTTGTATGGGGTTTATGTTTTTTGTGTATTAATTAGACTAGGCTAAGTAATTACTTTACCCTTTTCTCCATGAATATTCATGGTAGAAATAATGGCATCATGAATATTAATTAGATTATTTTTATAATGGCACATGCGGAATTATGGCCATGGTAGAAACTGTAGAAAGTAGAAATAATGGCATCATGAATATTAATTAGATTAGTTTTATAATGGCACTTGGACATTACGGAATTATGGCCATGGTAGAAACTGTAGAATCATATCTATATTATTTCATTTGCAAGCAGACCAGACCCCAGTGATCAGACGACTACTATAAGAGCCGTCTGACCTGGGTCTACTCCGTTTGCTAATGGAATTTGATAGATCTGTTTCTTTACTTACTAAAATGGCTACAGTGTCTCACATTCCATATCTAATTATATTGAATTTGTCCATGCATATTCAGAGGGTATTGAAATTTGAATAAACATATAACAGGGAAAGGATTAAAATGAAAAAAGTCAAACATGCAGGGAGAGTTACACACGAACCGACACGGTACCAAACACCACCAACCAAGGAAACGGCATAGCCACAAGACAAAACCAAACGGAACGCATGCATATCAAGACATTAAACATTAAGCATATAAACTGACATGATTAGGGGACGAATTCAATCTCATACGTCGCCCAATCAGACTGATAGCATAAAAAGATCCCCTAAAGGACGTACAAAAATGCGCCAACAGGCATACATGTGGCATTGTTACACATCACCTTGTTTTCAAGAACAGCTCGTTTTTATTTCGTCAACAAGCAAAATGTTGTGAACACTCTTTAGAATTATCTCGAAAGGACGATTCTAAAGCACGGTAACAATACAGGGTTTGGTGGATAAATGACGAGTTTAGTATAATATTCAGAGTTACAGATATAGGCGTCTACCCAAATACTAAAATCCTCGTTTCTCCATCAAACCCTTTACTGTGACTAGAATACTTCGAGACGATTCTAATGAGTAGTCGAAGTATAGGGTTTGGTGGAGAAATAAAGGAACCATTGTTGAAAAATGTTAACGTTTATTTCAAGTGCGCCCCTTGATCTATGCTATCTGCAAACCATGCAAAGAACATATCACAAATCTATTTTTCTACTGTTCCTGGGGTTTCGTTTGGGCTTCGCCATTGGCGCAATATGCACAAGAAAATATTCAGATGACCCAAGTACTATTCAAATGGCAATAAAGTACGCCCTATTTGGTGCGCAATACATGTGGTAGCTTAACCCTTCGCTTGCTAATCACGTCAATATACGTACCTGTAAATAGTGAAGACCCAGATGAGACAGCTCCTGCAGGAGCTGTCTCATCAGGGTCTGCACTATTTACAAATTGATTGTGCAACCAGTGCACTCCACAGCAGTGACTGCATAGCGAAATACTTGTGCACAGTGAAGATATATGTAATTATACAACAGGGCATGGGTAAAGAAGGAGAGATGTATTTTAAAATTCAGCAAGCGAAGGGTTAATTCGGAGATATCAGCATTACAGAGCACTGCCGTTAGGGCGGGTAAGTCTGCATTTAGCAACCCCCTGTAGAAACAACTCTAAACGTACATTGATCTATATGTATTTAATGTGGCCGTTTTAAAATGCCTTTTAAATAGCGAGAGTTTTAACCCTTTAATCCTTGAACATTCATTTACGAAATAATGGCATCAAGATTATATAAGTCAGAATATGTTTTATAATGGCATAGACCTGTATGGCAATAGGAATGTTCGGCCATGGCAGAAACTGTAGAGTAATAGTCATATAATTTCGTAAGCAAATAGAGTAGATGCTGATCAGACGGCTCCTATAGGAGGCGTCTGATCTTGGTCAATTATGTTTGCAAATGCGTACAAAGACCTATTTATAGGGTGTGACGTTATGTATGACGTATTTATAGAGTAAATGGCCAATACCTTGTTTGCTCCATTTTTCTTTTTTGACGAAACCGATGGCACAAGGAAACATTCATTCAGGGGGTCCCCAGCATCATTAACATATTCCCGCATGTCTAACGTAGGCTACGTGGCCTATATACCATGTATGTATTCTGTGACACTTTCTGTCATAACTGAATCACTCTCTACGACAATGAGTTACATTGCATTGCAGGCAGTGACATCTGGTTATTTTCTGCACTATTTGTTACTCGTGAGTAGATCTATATGTGGTAATTGGTGGTAAGTTGTGGTAACATGTGGTAATCCGTTCCCTATTTTTTCATGCAATGTAATCTTGATCAGATTGCTCGTCATAACCATGATGCCTAATCTGAGTCTACAGTAGAATCTGTCTTAAGCAGTCAGTCAGGTGGTTGCTTATAACAGGGCAAAAGTAATGCAGAAAACTAAATTTATAGGAGCTTTCTGAATTACTTTTGACCTGCATTAACCTACCATATGCCTGACGGGTAACCCCAATATAAACCCATTTTCTCAGAGAGTGTTTCATATATTTCAGCAAATGGGCTATCATGTACGACCGCGGCAGACTGCGGAGCATTAAGCTGCGGGACCGGCACAGTAACGTTCTGTCAACATCCAGCCACAGGTGGAATCGTAGAAAACGGTGGAATATGCACGTGTGTTAGTACTTCTGCCCCTGGTAAGCTCCTAACCAACTGCTCTTTCATCACACAATACGATGTCTTCCTTATTTTAATAGTTTTAATTATCTCGCTACGAAGTGCTCAACGGGAGAGTAATGGCGTTGTCCATCGTGCGTCGCCGTTCGTCGTCTTGCATCGTAGATCGTCATCGTGAGTCGTAGTTCGTCGTAGTTCGTCGTGCGTTATCCGTCATCACAGCATATCCCATATAACACCAGGGACAATTGTAACGAACGTTCACAAAAATCGTCATGCTCATTTCCTCTTTCATTTTTGTTTATATAATTGAAATTCATGTTGAGCTCCGGTTGCTAATAATAAGAACAAGCATAAGTTTCGACAATCGTTTTGACTAGAACCATTGATCTGATTTGAATGTAATCTGGCAGAACTTATCCTTTGGTGACCTTCTACCAATACTGTAATTTGGTTCGTTGAAAAAACGTGTGCGGGGTTAATTTTCTTTATACGACTATATTGTAAATTAAAAAACATATTCTCCTCTGAAACCACAGAACAAATTTCAATATAATTTTACAGAAAGTATGGTTAGGTGACACAAGTTCGAGTCATCCTATTTCTGATCTGGACATTCGTCAAATTCTCAGGTTCACAGCTTAATGCAGGTCAAGAGTAATGTAGAAAGTTCCTGTAGGAGCTTTCAAGATTTATTTCGATCTGAATTAAGCTGTCACGTGTGTTTCTAGACATGCGTAGTGATACGTGTACATTTAAGAACAATTCTGTATTGTACATTTTGAAAGGCCCGAACTTTTAATTCGAGTTTACTCGAGTTCGAGTTATCCGAGTTCGTGATAACGAAGTTCAATTTTAAAGCTATAGTGGAAATTAAACAAATAGAATAGTCTTGTCTTAACCCACTTGGCTGATTTCATTATTACTTTTCTGGACAGATCCTTAGGTAAACCTTTTATGAAATACTGAAATTCTTCAAACACTCTGATTCGTTAGTGGTCGTATATGTTCGGGTTTTCCGCCCTGAAAAGTCTAACAAACGGACTTTTTCTTCAGATTTTTCCGGTCGAAAATTTCCGAATATAGGAAATATAAAGGAAATAATAACAAATCCTCTATTTATCAAACTGGTTTCAAAACTAGACATGCGTTTCTTTGAATTCATAGTGGTACATTTTAGAACAATTCTGTTTTGAAATTTTGGGAGGACCGAACGTTTACTGCGAGTTATCCCGAAGTTCGAGTTATCCCAGTTCGAGATATTTAATTTCACTGTAGCATGCATTAATGCATTACACTCGTTCTTCATTAACTCTTTAGCTGCGTCACAAGAGTCCACTGTCATTTGCAAATAGTGTATACCCTGATCATATGGCTCCCGTAGGGTAGGTCTCTGATCAGGGTTCATACTGTTTGCCTTTCAAAATCCTGTCGTAAACTTTACCCTTTCATAATGTATGAACTCTTCCAAGAAATGATGGACTATTCCACTCTGAAAATTAATCGTTGAAAGTGTTAATCAATAACTTGTACAGTGTTCCCTCCCTACAACGGCCCTCTCAATAACGATTCCCTCCTTACAACAACGCATGTCACTGTTTCCGAAACAACAAGACTCCAGAAACAACCCTTTCCCATCGTATTTTCTTTAAGCCTCCATCAAACCCTATGTTGTGACCACTCTTTAGAATCATCACTTTGTGACGATTCTAAAGAGTGGTCACAACATAGGGTTTGATTGAGGCATAACGGTTTTAGTTCTGGAAATACACCTTATCTGGGGATCTGCAAACAAGCTAATTATGTTTGATTTTCCCTCCCTATAACGTCTCCCTCTGAACAACACATACAATATTCGTATCCCAAAGGGTGTCGTTGTAGAGAGGGAGCACTGTTTATTGTATTGTTCTTATACGAGTCGAAGCTATAACTGCCATATTTCTATATATCAAGTTTGCTGCACCCATGACGACTGCGCAGATAGATCTGAATTGAACTGCGTACCTGATGAAAGACACTGCTTTGATGGAGGTTGTTTGTGCACCCGGTTCCCCCCAAGTCGATAAGAAGGACATCGACGTTATCAACAAGTAGTACTCCACGCATTGAAAATAAAAACATACTTTATTGAAAACTGAGTAAACCTTTATCAGTACTTCGAGTCTTGAGTATTTCCTTCTACCTTTGTTTTTGCCTTTCTAAATTACAATACCCATGTACAAAGGTCCAGATAATATGCGTAACTTAAAACATTTTCAAGAATAACTCCTTTATTTCTCCACTAAACCCTACACTGTGACCACAGGATTTCGGCTCATGAAATATGTCTAAAATAAGTTAAAATGTCCCTAAATTGACGTTTTGTTAAATTTGGAGCCGAAAAAATAAAGTTTGGGGCGTTTTGAGACAAACCTGAAATTTCGTATATTCTATATAAGAGAAAGGCAAATAACTCTTGGGCCATCCGATCCACGGGTGCTCCGCTTCAACTGCAATTACTTTCGACCGTAGGGGAATTTTCTCACAAAACAAAGATTATATAGAAAGAAAAATGGTTTATCTACGTACACGCTGGTACCAAATTTCCCATACTTTGTCTCCATTTTAGCGAGTACGAGGGGCAAATATATTCAGAATTTAGTCGGAAACAATATAATTGGCGACCAAGAGCTCAAAATAGTTCGCCGGATTTATACCGCTGCTGTATTTTAGGAGAGTCCAAAATGTATATAGATAGAACGACACTTGAACGAGCACGTTTCAATTGTTTGAATACACGAACCTTCGGACAGCAAATACTTGTACCCCTATATTGATGTTTGGAATTATCGGTAAGGTTTGACCTGGCACTCCAATTTACACCTCTGCGATGGGCTCATGCCCATGAATCTTGGCAAAACCAATCTAGTTTGTGTTTTATGGTTATCTGAGTCCATAGTTTATATCAAAATAGCCTGAGTCAAGAATAAATAGCTTTTATTTTACCATAAAACTGGTAATACAGTTTAATTTCAGAGAATATTCGATGACCTATTTTCATGCCGCTTTATGCTTCGAGTATTGCACAAATGTAAACAAACAAAATGGAATGATGTGTGCTCAATATTTCGAAAACAGTTTCTACAAATTATAGATTCCGAACTTCTTATAAGGGCACTGAATTTCTGCTATAACCCCAAAGGGCACACAGCTTATGGGAAATCCCAGCCTTTTGCTTTTCTTCCGCTGAACTGTCAAACAAACACACAAAGCAATTTACTTTCTGTTTTGTACGGGAGTTAGTTTCATTTCGGACTACTTTCTGATGCATATGTAATGTAGGCGGGTGTAAGAGAGTGCTGGCACTCATCACTTTCCGCCAGCTTTCGTCGATGAAAATTCGTGAATTTCGGTTGACTGTATAAATGAAATCGCTACGTGTTTAGCACCGTATGCGGCACACGCTAAACAATATTAATACTGTCACAATGACCCAGTGGATTATGTCACTGACTCACAGAATAGAAGTCGTGGGTTCGAATCTAGGTGAAACCTAATTAAACTAAGGCAACAATGTTTTCGGAAATATATTATCTTTTATTCTGAAGTTTCTGTTTATTGTTCATTTGTAACCATCGTTGCCTTCATTTGTTTGCAATTCTTAGCACAGAGCGCTTCCTAAGAACGGTTTGCGTAACGTGTACAATAGATTACTTTAAACACAGATGTTTGATTACATCACACATACGTTGTTAACATAGTTTGTAAGAAAAGTTCACTGTATGGTTGGGCTCGAACCCACGACCCTAATATCGACACTGCTGTGATTAAACCACTGGGCTATCAATGCTTGTATTACATTGTACTAGTGCCATTATATAGTGGCGCATGCTATAAGTGTGAGTTCGGAAAGATAAAAACAGCTTACGGGAAAAGGCGGAATAGTCATGCAGTGCCAGGTCAATCCGTATACCCCCATTCCACTGAGCGGCGATTCTGCTACGCTTCGAAATCTTGGTAAAAACGCCGCGAATCGTAGCAGGAGCGGCAACAGCCCAGTAGAAGCGCCCTAATCGTAATAGAAGCGTAACAGAAGCTCCTTGATCGCCACTTCACGACGATTGCTTTGACCTTGCTCAAAACAATCGTATAGTGGCATCGCCGTGGACTCGAATCGCCGCAAAAGCGTAGTAAGAAATTCATGAACGCAGCAGTATCGTAGCCACAGCGTGAGTAACGTAGTGCAATCACAAGCGCATCGCAACAAAAGCGTCGGGATATTTGTCCGCATATAAATGCTTTTTCACACATTTGCAAACTCCTATTGGAGCCGTCTGATAAGGGTCTGCTCTGTTTGCTTATAACATGATATAGATATGATTCTAAAGTTTTTGTCAAAGCAAAAACATTTCTTGAAAAGGTTAAATTTAAAAAATGAAGCTGATAAATATTCATGAGATCATTCTTTCTTACATGGATATTGAACAGAGAAAATTTTCATGCTTGAGTCACCCCATGAAAGACTTGGCAAAAAGAAGACCTAGATCAGGCCCAACACTGTGTTTTTTCTTGATCTGGGTCTTCAAAACAATTTGATCAATTTTCTTCGAATGATGATGGTCAACTGCTTCGAAAGCAATTTAATCACCTATTTTATATAGAAACGTTCCAAAAGCGCAACAGAAGCGCAGCTCCTGCGCTTAGATCGAAGCAATATCGTAACGAAGCAATATCGTAACAGCAACGTAGTAAGCGTAGACGAAGCGTAGCCTGAAATCCCTTGTCGTAGTGGAAGCGTAGTAGAAGCGTCTTGGAGAGATGTATCAAGCGCCGTAGAAGCGTAGAAACATCTCGACAGGATCGTAAACAGCGCAGCGAGATCGTTATTGAAGCGTACTATAAGCGTACATGTACTATAAGCGTACTAGAAACGCCCAAGTCCCAAAATTAGGCACATGCCGGCGCTTCTGTGGCGGTTTGGGAGATTTTGGAGAAGCGCCATGATCGCCATGAGCGCAGTGGAAACGCCGCCCAGTGGAATGGGGATATTACCGACAATATCGATTTAGTTGTTTTGCTTACATGTCAAAATAGCTCGCCGGGTCCATAAAGTCAGCTGTTTTCCAGTGTTTGGAGGGTTTACCTAAATCAAACTACGAAAAGAGTTTTAAAAATAGATAAAACGCCTGAACAAGTGTAAAGTTAGCAAATGGGGAATACGTTGAAGGCATGAAATAAACAAAATCAGAATTCAGTAAATATACACAATCTACAGGACCCAACATCGTTCCATCTGAAAAGGCCTGTGCGTATACAGCTGAAAAGGCCTGTGCGTAGACAGCTCACAGCGCCGAAAAAAACCCCGCTTCTCTTAGATATGAAGAATAAAATGCGGTAAAACTCGAATATTTGAACACTTAGATACGTATTATTATTTATCTTTAAGACAGATGGTAGCTTAATGCAGGATGAAAGTCATGCATAAAGTTCCCGTGGGAGCTTTCTGCATGACATCGCTTCTTCATTATGGGCCCGTCACACCATGACGTTCTGGTCAGCGTTCTCTAGCGTGTGAGTAAACGTTGGTAGTCGCCCATGGTCGCTGGGATAGCGCCAGAAGAGCGTTGTGTGAACGCTTATGAACGCTAGTGATCGTCGGTGATCGCCGGGAATCGGTGGAGAACGCTGGTCCGACAAAAAAGTTTTGAACATGCACAACAGTTCTCTGAGACCAGCGTTCTTCAACGTTTGATTTTAAACGCTGAAGAACGTTTAAGAACGTTAATGGAACGTTTACTAACGTTTGATGAGCGTTGCACGCGTTCGTATATCGTTAGTCAGTCGTTACTCTAGCGTTACTTGGTTGTTACTAATGGTTTGCTTTGCAGTGAACGACTCACTGGCGACCTGTCAACGACCGCTGAACGATCCCCTAGCGCACGCAGTGTGTCAAACGAACGTCAAAACGATATTCTGTCGTTATTCATACGTTATCCACACGCTCAACACGCTCGTTTATAACATAACTCGTGGCTTCAGCGTGACGTAACACTATCATGTATATTTTGATATTCACGGGCATATATTCACTAAATAAATGGTAAAGGACTGTTGGCACTTGCGCCTTAATTTCGATAAAATAATACGCTGTCAGTAAATATCTACAAAATGTATGCAAAAAAGACCTAAACCATCTCTTGACCCAAACCATCTATTCTACACAAACATTTTCCTTGACAACTTTACTTTTACTTCAACGCATGTCCTTTTGTTTATGCAGATTTCTATTCATAAACATATCTCGTCAATCAACAACTACAGTCATCTGAATCCAGCACAGCACAAACATATTTCAAATATGTTATATACTCCAAAACAGCTGATCGCAAAAATCTTCCTCCTGTTCCAAAACAGTTTTATGCAGCAGTTTGTATCCCTAAATCTTTTGTTCATTTCAATAAACTTTTTCACTGAATTTGAATCGAAATCTTTTTTCTCGGTGGAAATGTCCATGTGTATGGAACACTGATGAAGGGTTTAATATACCAAAACGAATGCGCATTTCGAATCTCATTGACAGTGAGTGTTAGACTTGAAGGCGGACTGTATTGGTCTTCTTTTAAACTATGAGCAATTGGCGCACTTTACACAGACACATTTTGTGTATACTGACGTCATAATATGACGTGTTTTATGTCGAAACTGTAACTCAGAATTTATTATAATAATTTAACGTGTTTCTGTAGGTTTTTGTTATCATAAACTATCACAGTTGAATTGAATACAAGAGATGTCTAAATTAGATCCTGGTTGATATGACAGTAAGTCAAAAAAAAACAGTTGGATAATTTTGGACCTACTTTGTCCCAGTTACTGAGCGAACCTAATAACACCTCTCATTCATCATTTCTATATGTACGGAAATTTATAACAATCCACGTTACTGCTAAAATATTGACTGCAAAAAACATTTGTGTTTGTTATGTTATAAATATAATCTTACATGAGTGTTCTTGGTTATTGGATTTATTAAATGAGTATTTTTAAAACGATAAAAAACGAGCTTTTAGAACACTCATGTAAGATCCTTTATATAACGTTCACAAATCGTTCGTTGTGAGCCAGTGGCACGTTAGCACACGCTAATGGTTTTCAGGGGTATCTAACTTGGTCGCTGTTACGCGCTTCTAAGACAAACGCTAGTCACGCGTTAGGTACAAGTTTATCACACGCCAGATGTGTCATCTTCACTCTAGAACGCTAAAAAATTGAACGATTGAAATGTTCAGAGAACGTTGACAGAACGTCATGGTGTAACGGCCCCTTTAAGCAGGTACAAGCCTTAAATGGTCTAAATTCTATACCAATATTTCGACTAATTCATGTTTTACTGTATTATAGACAACTGGGCTAAACATTCTGTCGTTGCTGTGACAAGATGTCTGATCATAGGTGCATACCTTAGGTTAAATTACATGTATAATTAATATGTACATACCGTATGTTAAACTACACGTATAAATCATATGTGCATACTTTAGATTAAACTACATGTTTGTTCATATGTACACACAGTCCAAACGGACGAGACTATAAACTGAGGTCCGATTAACCAGTGCTTTACATTGGGCATCTTTAAGAACCAGAGAAACTCTGTCGATAATAAGAGTATGGCATCGCGCCCGGGTTTCACTGTATCCTCTCCCCTCTCTCTGGTGCGCCCAATTAGCCCTTAATGAACAGAAACGGACGTTAATCAACACAAACCAACAAATAATCATACATGTATGTGCAAACCTGAAGTTAAATTACATGTATTGTTCATATACATGTATGCATACCTTAAATCAAATTACCTGGATGATTCACATGTGCATACCTTAGGTAAGATTGCATGTATAGTTCATATGTGCATACCTTAACACAAATTACATGTATATTTCATATGTTTATACCTTAAGTCAAATTACATGTATGATTTATATGTGTATGCCTTAAATCAAATTACATGTATCATTCATATGTGCATACCTTAAGTCATATTGTATGTATTATTCATATGTGCATACATTTGTACATTTCGTCAAATTACACGTATCGTTCATATGTGCATACCTTAAGTCATATTGCATGTTAAATTCACATGTGCATACTTTAAGTCAAATATGTATATTTCATATTTGCATACCGTTAGTCAAATTAGATGTATGATTTATATGTTCACACCTTAAGTCAAACTACACATATAATTCATATGTGAGTACCTTAGTCAAATTTTATGCATAATTTTAATGTACATACCTTAAGTCGAATTTCATATATAATTCATATGTTACTACCTTAAGTCAAATTACATGTATAATTCATATGTGACTACCTTAAGTCTGAATACATGCATAATTTATATGTGACTACCTTAAGTCAAAATACATGTAGATTTCATATGTGACTACCTTAATTTAGTGCATTCAAATTTTTCTTCCCAACAACATACTTGTGCATCCTCGATTTGTAATAGAAATAGATGTTCTCATTGTAAGAATATAATTTCAAGTTCTTCCTTCACGAGTAATATTTCAGGTGACACTTATAACCTTAGATGTAATACCAACTGTTCTACAAGTAATGTCATTTATTTGATATCGTGTAAGAAATGTAACATACAATATATTGGTCAAACTATGCAACCTGTTTCTAGACGTATGAACAGCCATAGATTCGATATAAATGGTTTCATCGATTCAAGATTTTCTACCACTGTTGCAACACACTTTAATTCTGAGAACCACTCTTTAGATGACTTTACATTTATGCCTTTCGATATTGTTAATGATAATTTAGAACGACTTTGCAAAGAAACATACTGGATCCATAAAATGGACACTCTTACACCAAAAGGTTTAAATGCAAAAGCTATATTTGATATCTAAAAGTTATATATGATATCTAATTGTTCTATTAAATATACTTGATACACATATTTTCCTGTTAATTAACGTAACGTTACAGAGGCATACAGTCGTTATTTCCTATTTTTGGTTTTTATATATATCTCTATAGGAATTATTCGTATTCTTGCAATCCGCCTGTATGCATTTTCAGACATTCTTAACCCTTTCCTCCTTGAATATTCATGTAAGAAATATTTACGCCAATAGTATGAATTACTCATAACTATTTTTATTATCAGCAAGCATAGCAGATCCTGATCAGATGGCTCCGATATGAGCCGTCTGATCTAGGTCTACTCTGTTTGCAAAGGCGTAGAAATGCGTATCTATGGAGTAAAGGGATAAACTCGTCGTAACGTTACGTTTAATTTTCCCGCCATTGTTTATACGATGACGTCACTTCCGTGACGTTAAGTATATTATAGTTGTTATGCACTGATGAAGATGTAAATCGAAACATGTATGCAGTTAAATAAAAAACGTGTTGGTTGTTAATTTATCCCATATACTACCTTAAGTCAAAATACATGTAGATTTCATATTTGACTACCTTAAGTCCAAATGCGTGTAGATTTCATATGTGACTACCTTAAGTCAAAATAAATGTATATTTCATATGTGACTACCTTAAGTCAAAATACATGTAGAATTCATATGTGACTACCTTAAGTCCAAATACATGTAGATTTCATATTTGACTACCTTAAGTTCAAATGCATGTAGATTTCATATGTGACTACCTTAAGTCAAAATACATGTAGATTTCATATGTGACTACCTTAAGTCAAAATACATGTAAATTTCATATGTGACTACCTTAAGTAAAAAAAATACATGTAGATTTCATATGTGACTACCTTAAGTCCAAATGCATGTAGATTTCATATGTGACTACCTTAAGTCAAAATACATGTATATTTCATATGTGACTACCTTAAGTCAAAATACATGTATATTTCATATGTGAATACCTTAACAGCCATGCTATGCGCAACCTCACTCGGTGTCTCTTCAAACTCCAAGCTGTTTGACATTCGATCAACAGTTTCCCAAACGATTCTGCGAATCCAAAGTAAATAAACAGACATATTTTTCATCTCGGTAAGTTAAACTTCATGTATACAGGTACTTCACATCTGCATATCTTAACCCTAAAAACTATGTCTGACAAAATGATCTGTTGCATGTTAACTGATTTGTGTTGAGAGTTACTCGGCGTATCATCTGGTTCCAAACTGTTTGCAAATGTGTGTCAGGTAGATAAGCTATATGTACAACCAAGCACCACTGCATTAAAACAAGATCTGTGATTGCAAGCAGTGTAAACTCAGACCAACCATAGCATCTCAGACATGTCTTCCGATAATTGTTGTATCGCTTATTACTAGGTATTAATATTTTCCCTCAAACACTTTTTCACACGTTTGCAAACAGGGTAGACCCAGAACAGACGGTTCCAATAGGAGCCGTTTGATCAGGGTCTGCTCTGTTTGCTAACCAAATTTGATATATCCGTTTCTTTAGTTTCTAAAATGGCTACAGTGCTCTACCTTCCAAATTTCATTATACATGTAGCTATTTGTTTTATTGTACATGTAGCTATTTGTTTTATTGTACATGTAGCTATTTGTTTCATTGTACATGTAGCTATTTGGTCCATGAATATTTAGCAGATATTCAACTTTCGAATAAACATAGAACAGCGAAAGGGTAAATGTCTGCCCATAGTTGCTAATTGAATACCATTGAACTGTCTGTACAATTTCTACCAAGACCAAACTGTCCTGGGGTCACGTGCCATTATCACAATTCGTCTAATTAATATGCATAATGGAATTATATCTTACATGAATATTTATGAAGTTAGTTGGGACACTACGCATGACTGGTGTAGAATGTGTAAGGGATTGTGAATTCATACGAAAGCATGTACATTTGTAATATTCTGTAATTATTAAATATTCATTTCATTAGACACACCTATGTGTCGTGTACAAAAAAAAATCAGTCTCTGTCATGCCAAATTTCCTCGGGGAAATTTATGTTCTAGGTCTGCAAAGTTAGACCATGTCTATTTTAATCCTTTAATTCATAAATACGCCTTTCTACGCCTTTGCAAACAGAGTAAACCGAGTTCAGACGGCTCATATAGGAGTCTGGGTCCATGCTTATAAAGCTTTTAGTTGAGTCTGAGTTTCGTTCTCAAGCTTTTGATTGATCAGATTTGAGTTCTCAAGCTTTTGATTGGTCAGATTTGAGCCAGAGGCTCAAATCTGACCGATCAAAAACTTGAGAACGAACTCAGACTCAACTAAACGTTTTATAAGCATGGACCCTAATCAGGGTCTGCTCCGTTTGCTGATGGCTTAATATAGAAATGAGTCCAGTTTCTACCATATCCAGACATTCATGTGTTCATGTGCTATTATTTTTTTCTTTTTCTTACATGAATATTGATTGAGTAAATACTAAAGGGGATGTCCCTATATTTGACGCGTTTCATAAACACTTAAAATATACAAAACTCATTTGTTTATATGCTGAAAAGTAGTATATCGCAAAAATCCCCATCCAATTACCGTTTATAATGACAAAACATCCATGTGTTTGATATCACGGATCCCGGTTTTACTACCCGAAGTTTCAGTTTTATTCGGGTTGGGTTTTAGTTTCGTAACTGTTCGCCCTATTCGCGATTCTCCGACCACTTCCGAGAAAGCTATTACGTAAACAATGGAGGGATCGGGTGATCATCGGCAAAACGCGGAAGAATTTAACGGAAAAGGCCGATAATATTGTGTTGTAGAACAAAAATTATCAGTATTGATGAAATCGGTTTATTTGTATCACAGGGGCATTTTTCGATATAAGTTCAAATTGGGAACCTTCATAATAATGATAGAGCATAACAAATACCAAGTTTTATGATATTATTGAAAATATGCGATCATTGTAGGGACTTCCTCTTTAAGGATCACTGGTCAACAATGGTTTCAAAAAGCATCATGAATTGTGAATACGAGCAAAGTACACTAGAGGGTGTCCCAAAAACAACGGAACCCAGGAACAACTGTGTACACTACAGGGTGTCCCAAAAAGAACAGAGCCCTGGAACAAATGTGAACACTACAGGGTGTCCCAAAAAGAACGGAGCCCTGGAACAAATGTGTATTTTAACCAATGTAATCGGACACTAAAATGTAAATATTTACTCATGTATATGTCATTTGTGCATTTTTCTGCCAAATTTCTCTTAACAATATGCATTGGTTTTAAAGCTATGAGTATTTAAATGAATGCACCTAAAATCTGTATTAACATGATATGCGTACATTGCATAAGCCATGCCTATATCAAGTTACCCATGGAGTTTGGGATGCTTTCGTTTAAATGCTGATATCTTAAAAACCATTGCATTTGTTTAGACACAATTTAGACAATATTCGGCAAAATGTTGTCTCTACTAAGCTACATGTGTATACATTTAATTTAAGTTAGCAATGGTGACAGAAATGGGATAACTTGCATATCTTAATCCCGAGTTCCGTTTTTTTTGGGGGGGAGACCCTGTACATAAGTCTAACCATTCTGCAGCTATAAGAGAGACTAGACTGGCGATGGCGAACTCTGGTATTGTAGTCGAGCGCTTTGGCCACACGACCACGTCCGTGGGACTATATTAGTATAATGAAATATATGAGATACTATCGGAGCAGTTTTCCATCTACCAACTCCATATTCTACAGTTTAACACCTGGGTCCATGCTTATAAAACTTTTAGTTGAGTCTGAGTTCGTTCTCAAGTTTTTGATTGGTCAGATTTGAGCCTTTGGCTCAAATCTGACTAATCAAAAGCTTGAGAACTCAAATCTGACCAATCAAAAGCTTGAGAACGAACTCAGACCCTGATCGTTACTACAGTCAACAATTGAGCGTTACTACAATTGTCATAATGACATTTGTTGATCAAATTGCAAGCGTCAGATGACGTCAGTCTATGACGTCATCGGATGACGTCACGCACACAATTTAATAAGCGCTCACTGATTTAGATGTTCCGTGCCTATGGTAGCGGGAGACAGTATTTTTCCGACAGTATTTTTCCCCCGGAAAATTAACATTGTAAATAAAATTGAGGTATAATAAGACCAACTATGTAACTCTGTACGTGTTTGAAATATTGACATGATGTATACCTATTAGCTGGCCTTTTTAAAATAGTATATAAGTAGATCTACAGGATTGTTTGGCCATAGCAGAAACTTAAGAATCAGATCCATAAGCGAACAAATCAGACCCTGATCAAGCGGCTCCTATTAGGGGGGTCTGACCTGGGTCAACTTTATTAGCATAGGGTGTCAAAACGGCTGTTCTGTCAGGGAAATTGTTTGACTTAGCTCCAGTGGTGCCAAAGGTAAACCCAAATTCCCTAGATCTTCATAAACTTATTTGTTTTTCATCTTAGACAAAGTAGATATCTGTAACCTACTAATTACGCACATTGGCCTCCATACTTATCAGAGGTGAGCACAGCGGGATATAGGGACAATAGAGATAAGAAAACATTTACAGTTCATTTCCACTCGAGCTTAAAGAAGGACATTGAACGCGTGAAGATGAAGGAGCTGGTTATTGCACTGTCTCTGATTGTCTCAGGTAAGTAAAAACGTACGGCCATTTCTTACTAACTTAATCCGTTACCTGGTGAATATTCATATAAAAATGACACCATGCATATTACTGAGTTGCTAGTTTTATAATGGCAAGTGAACATGATAGCTTGCCCATAGTAGACACTGTAGAATCACGTCTATATTATTTCATAAACTAAAAGAGAAGTGTCAGATCAGACGGCTCTTAAATCAGCCTCTGATCTGGATCTATTCTGTTTGCAAAGGCGTGAAAATGCGCTTCTACTTGTAATATTTGAAACAGTAATAGTAATAATGATAGTAGTTGTTGTAGTAGTATAAGTTGTAGTATGTCACTATTAGTAGTAGCACGCATACTTCTGCTACACTCATTTATATATATAAAATAAATATACTCTAATAACCTCTAACAGTGTTGGCGATCTCTAAAAGGGAGACCTGCACCACCAATAGCAACTGCGTGGCCACAACGTGCGGAACCGGGAGTACCGTAATCTGCCAGCACCCTAGCGATGTTATAGTAACTGGCGGAGGACTTTGTACATGCACCGACTCAACAGGTACTGAATACTGTGATATTTATTTCGTTATCAAAATAGCATACATTTGTAACCATGTATGTAGCAAAACCTCTCTAAAGCGACCACTTTATAAATACACGGGCGTCTTGAATCAGCTGGTGTATGCCTAACCCTTTACACCATAAACACGCCTTTCAAAGCCTTTGCAAACAGAGTAGACCCATCCCATATCAGATGGCTCTGAATATGATTCTACAGTTGCTGCCATGGCCCAGACACCCCTTGTCCGTGTGCTATTATAGAAATCAATCTAATTAAACATCATAATGTCATTATTTCTTAAATGAATATTCATGGAGTGTTAAGCTTTATGACAGGAATTTTCTGCATAACTTTCGTCCTGCATTAAGAAACCACATGTCATTACGGTCCAGAAGTAATAATCATCCAAGTGGCCGCGTTACACAGGTTTGCAATGTGCATTTATTATGCTTTAAGTATATTATAAGTGCTCTTTGACTGTCTTTGTAAATGCAGTAGAATTTCGATATCCCGAACTTCAAGGGACCATACAAATTACTTCGAGATAACAGAGGCTAGAATCATCCTATTTTTAACCTGAACAAGTTATTATGCTCACAGCTTAATGTAGGCCCTGTAGGAGCTTTCATCATTACTTTCGACCTGCATTAAGTTGTCACATGCTTGCATTAAGCTGTTAAATTTAGTTGTTGTTTATCAGATAAGAAATCGGGCGATTCGAGACTCTGTTATCTCGAAGTAATTTGTATGGTTCCTTGAAGTTCGAGATATCGATGCTCAAGTGTAAACGCTTGTTTAAACTTTCCAAAAGGAGTAGACCCACACTAGACGGCTCCTGCAGATAAAGAAGTAGACCCAGACTAAACGGCTCCTGCAACTGAAGGAGTAGACCCAGACTAGACGGCTCCTGTAGGTAAAGGAGTAGACCAAGACTAGACGGCTCATGTTGGTAAAGGAGTAGACCCAGACTAAACGGCCCCTGTAGGTGAAGGAGTAGAACCAGACTAGACGGATCCTGTAGGTAAAGAAGTAGACCCAGACTAGACGGCTCCTGCAGGTAAAGGAGTAGACCCAGACTAGACGGCTCCTGTAGATAAAGGAGTAGACCCTGACTAGACAGCTCCTGCAGGTGAAGGAGTAGACAAAGATTAGACGGCTCCGGCAGGTATAGAAGTAGACCAATACTAGACGGCTCCTGCAGATGAAGGAGTAGACCCAGATTAGACGGCTTCTGTAGGTAAAGAAGTAGTCCCACACTAGACGGCTCCTGCAAGTAAAGAAGAAGCCCCAGCTTTGACGGCGCCTGTAGGCAAAGAAGTAGACCTAGACTAGACAGCTCCTGCAGGCGAAGGAGTATACCCAGACTAGACGGCTCCTGCAGGTGAAGGACTAGACGGCTCCTGTAGGTAAAGAGGTAGTCCCACACTAGACGGCTCCTGCAGGTAAAGAAGAAGCCCCAGCTTTGACGGCGCCTGTAGGCAAAGAAGTAGACCTAGACTAGACAGCTCCTGCAGGCGAAGGAGTATACCCAGACTAGACGGCTCCTGCAGGTGAAGGAGTAGACCTATAGACTAGACGGCTCCTGCAGGTGAAGGAGTAGACCAGACTAGGCGGCCCTGCAGGTAAAGAAGTAGGCCAAGACTAGACGGTTTCTGAAGGTGAAGGAGTAGACCAAGACTAGACGGCTCCTGCAGGTATATATGTAGACCCAGACTAGACGGCTCCTGCAGGTGAAGGAGTAGACCCAGACCAGACGGCTCCTGCAGGTAAAGGACTAGACGGCTCCTGTAAGTAAAGAAGTAGTCCCAGACTAGACGGCTCCTGCAG
This sequence comes from Azorinus chamasolen, assembly GCA_963576725.1. NCBI lineage: Eukaryota > Metazoa > Mollusca > Bivalvia > Cardiida > Solecurtidae > Azorinus > Azorinus chamasolen. The sequence continues at coordinate 53,620,430 of OY755252.1, forward strand.
GTAAAGAAGAAGCCCCAGATTTGACGGCTCCTGTAGGTAAAGAAGTAGACCCAGACTAGACGGCTCCTGTGAGTAAAGGAGTAGACCCAGACTAGACGGCGCCTGCAGGTGAAGGAGTAGACCCAGACTAGACAGCTCCTGCAGGTAAAGGAGTATACCCAGACTAGACAGCTCCTGCAGGTAAAGGAATATACCCAGACTAGACGGCTCCTGCAGGTAAAGGATTAGACCCAGACTAGACGGCTCCTGCAGGTAAAGGAGTATACCCAGACTAGACGGCTCCTGCAGGTAAAGGATTAGACCAAGACTAGACGGCTCCTGCAGATAAAGGATTAGACCCAGACTAGACGGCTCCTGCAGGTAAAAGAGTAGACCAAGACTAGCCGGCTCCTGCTGGTGAAGGAGTAGACCCAGACTAGACGGCTCCTGCAGGTAAAGGATTAGACCCAGACTAGACGGCTCCTGCAGGTAAAGGAGTATACCCAGACTAGACAGCTCCTGCAGGTAAAGGAATATACCCAGACTAGACGGCTCCTGCAGGTAAAGGATTAGACCCAGACTAGACGGCTCCTGCAGATAAAGGATTAGACCCAGACTAGACGGCTCCTGCAGGTAAAAGAGTAGACCAAGACTAGACGGCTCCTGCTGGTGAAGGAGTAGACCCAGACTAGACGACTCCTGCAGGTAAAGGAGTATACCCAGACTAGACGGTTCCTGCAGGTAAAGATGTAGACCCAGACTAGACGGCTCCTGCAGGTGAAGGAGTAGACCCAGACTAGACGGATCCTGAAGGTGAAGGAGTAGACCCAGACTAGACGGCCCCTACAGGTGTCGTCTGAACACCTGATGCTCTGCTTATTGGTCTGATTCTGTCATTAAAAATCAGCAATTAGTTGGCTGAAATTTCACAATTGGACGTGAATCTGTAGAAGAGTTTAGGCATTGCATAATCAAACAGAGCAGACCCTGATCAGATTGTTAATACAGGATCCATCTGATTAGGGTCTGCTCTGTTTTCTTATGGAATACTATAGAGCTGAGTCTGCCATTCTTAGTCTGTCATGGCCAAATCTTCCCGTGATTTAGTGTCCTTATAAAAGTTCAGTAGTAGATCTAGAGCATCTACTATTAATTAGCTGAAATGAAATAATGGTATATGTGAGCAAAGGACAGTTTTTGTCATGGCATACTCTCTAGAATTAGATCTATGGCATTGCATAAGCAAACAGAGCAGATTCTGATCCGACCGCTAATAAAGGAGTTGTCTGATCAGGGTCTATGCTTATAAAGCTTTTAGTTGAGTCTGAGTTTCGTTCTCAGGCTTTTGATTGGTCAGATTTGAGTTCTCAAGCTTTTGATTGGTCAGATTTGAGCCAAAGGCTCAAATCTGACCAATCAAAAGCTTGAGAACGATATCAGACTCAACTAAAAGCTTTATAAGCATGGACCCTGAGTCTGCTGTTTGCAAAGGCGTTAAAATCCTTATATACCTAGATATAAAGAGTGAATGAATAACTATGCTATTTTATTAGTCGAAACATTGTTACTGTTGTGTCTGCTTAAATAAGAAATTCAACGTCCAAACAATGTTTAACGTCTAACGTTGTTCACAAGGAAATGGCAAATCCACTATGGCCGGATCTACCATGACGACGTTGCTTTGGAGACGACCATAATTAATTAATCAACGTAGATCTAGTTATTAATTTGAAAATTTATAGTTAAATTTAAGATTAACTGTTCCATAACATATTTAGTGTTTCACCTTTTTTCCATATAACATAAAGAAATAGGAGAACTGTTTGACAAACCTTTTGATCATCCCTTGTATGTATGTTGAAAAAATCCGACGTTAGATGTTATAACTCAGCGTCTAGAAATAGCCTTAGGGCACATGCTATTTGGCGCTCTGTCAACATATTATCAACAGTTGAGCGACTCGGAAGTAAAGAAAAAGTGCCGCAGAATGGATTTCGAGCAAACATGATTTGTCAAAAGGCTAAAGGATTAAAGGATTATTTTTTCTCTTCAGGCTGCGTACATGCTGCGGACTGCTTTGGAGACAATTCTGCACTGACCTGCCATGACGCTCTACGTCATTGTTACGACAGTCAATGCATATGCGACGCATTTCCGGATTAATGTGACGCATTTCCGGAATGTGAATCTTCTAGGCTAATATAATCACATTCACATTCCGATTGTTACTGGTCAAGTATTACATGAGAATTCAGAACACCAAAATGGAATGGAAATACAATATATTACACATGAAGCCCTGCATTTTGTACTTCTTACAACATAAAGTGGTAAAATGTATTGCCCCTCGTTGTCCAGAATCGAACCCGAGCATCCGGCATTTAAACCTAATAGATCTACACTTAAAGGACAATGTCTTATCTTCCATTTGGTACCAGTTTTATAGTTTTAGGACAAAAACTGGCTGTGATATGGGCGAATTTGTAGGTATGGGTCATCATTACGAAAACTGGGGGGTTGCCATGGAAACGGTTAAAATACACATAGCCTAAAAGAATTGAAGTTTGAGTACATTCGTGATTCTGATTCAGGACACTTTCTGAACATTTTGGTACCCATAAAAAAAAGTCTAAAGGGGGGGGGGGGGGGGGGGGGGTGCACGGTAGGCACTGTTGGCTCCCTGCGTATATAGACTACATGTACCAAAGGCCTTCCGTTAACTTTTCCCAACAATCGAATATACCTTCTCCACCCTTCTCATGCTATTAGCGTGCATATGTGCATTTGCTTGCAAATAGTGTAGACTCATATCAGACAACTCCTAGACGAGGTTTCTCATGTGGGTCTGCACTATTCGCCATAATAATTCAGTGGCTGCAACTGAGACCCCTCCTGGAGGAGCTGTCTCACAAGGGTCTGCACTATTCGCCATAATAATTCAGTGGCTACAACTGATCCTACTTTAGAATGATTAAGTTAATTAACCATTTAAATTTACTTAGAACTACACCTTTGCAAATAGATTAGTCCTAGATAAGACGTTCCTGAGGGAGCCCCCTGGGTTTGCTCTGTCTGCTTATGGAAATATACAGATATGATTCACTGGCACTAGATCGAAAAAGACTACAGTTTATTTATAGCACCGAGTACATGTATAGATTTATAAACTATGTGTTTTAAATAAACTATAGTCTTTTTTCGATCTAGTGCCAGTGATATGATTTTACACAATCTGCCAAGGTAAATCAAAGTACTGAAAGTACTGATGATGGGTTCAACGTAGATCGAATTAAGTGTTTGCTTTGTGTGTTAAATGCAGCTTGAGTGACTGAACAGAAACTGCAGACTTATATCTATATTATACCATAAGCAAACAGGGCAGACGACGATCAGACGGCTCCTACAGGAGCTGTCAGGTCTGGGTCTTCATAAAGATGGGTTTTTATGGTCGAAGAAAGGGTTAAAGATGCATAAACACACCAACCACCAAATCTTCATATCTACTAGTTCAAGCGTTATAGCAAAGTTTAGAAAAGTTTAGAAGATACCTTTGACATTGACTATGCATCACTTAACCCTTCCACTGTTCTATATTTAGTCAAAACTACTGAATACTCATGGGGAAAATAGTTATAATGAAATATGGAAGGTGAAACTTAGCCGTTTTAGAAACTATATAAACGTCTGATCTGGATCTACTAGGTTTGCCAATGCATCAAAGGGCATTTGTATGAGGGAATGGGTTAAACCACCCAGCTTTATGAGATGCATGAGCACGTAAAATATGAAGTATTTGGTCTCTACTGGTTCAAAATGAATAGCCAATGTTACGGCTGCAGTTAAATTTACAGGAAAATGACACTTGATCTTGACCTGTGACCTTGACCAGGTACCACTTAAAAGATGCACAGTGTTATGAGATGCATATGCATGCCGAATATAAAGTCTCTATCTGTACCAAAGTCAAAAGTTATAGCCAACATTAGATTTAGGAGAAAATTACATTTAATATATGACCGGACTCTACCGGTTTACCAATACCAAACAACCCTGTGTATATATGCCATTATTACTAAGTCAGCTAATAAATATTCATGTCATTTTGATGAATTTCAACAGGGAGATTATTAATATTAATGTCAATGTTAGCTGTAAACTTAAGTGACTATGACTGATACAGGTGGTATGAACTACTTAAATGTGACATTTAGTTTTGAAAAATAAATAAAGTTAAGCGGATTTTTTTATATATATATATTTTCCAATACTAGCAAAGTTAAAAGAAAGCATTTGACATAACTCTAGCAAACTATTTTAATTTTGTAGCATTGATTATAAATTTCATGAATATACTTTTAATGATAGAAAGTTATGAAAGTTTTAGTTCATCAGGGTCAAAATATTTAAATACTAGAGAGTTTAATGACTGACATTTTAACAAAACTTCAAATATCATAACTGGTTTTTTTCAATGAAGAAAATATTCCAAAATAGGGAATTAATATAATACATAAATACTTGAACTGCTCTGATCTATATATTAATAGATCAGAGCAATTCAAGTATTTATGTTTTTCATTTTCAGAACATTCTGAAAGGGAAATCTGTTCTGAAAGTCCTTGTTTAGACTTTTCATTCTGGAATAAGATGATAAAATCTGGAGGGCAATGAGTACTGATTAATAAACAAAAACATCTGGATGTAGAGAAGAGTTTTAATTATACAAATAACAAAACTACACGTATGTTCTTTGATTAATAAGCGTTGTACAGTATAACCAGGTTAACCCTATAACTCATATAAAATTAAATACTTTTTTCACATCTCTATAAGAGCCGTCTGATCAGGTTATGCTCTGTTTGCTCATGGAAATTGATAGATCTATTTCTATACTTTGTATTATAGCTGCAACGTTCCACCTTCAATATTTCATTATGACGGTTTAGTTCATGAATATTCAGTAGGTACTGAATTTGGAATAAACATACATGCAGAACAAGAAAATGGGTAATATTCATGACGCATGTACTTTATTTCTTACATCAATAATCATGGAGTACTTTGATAATGATCTTATGGACATTTTCATGTCAACAAGTCTATGATTTCATGTGCATGATGGCCCTCTCAACATGTATGCAGTTTGCTGATATTCTCTTAGATTCCATAACTTCCTCCTAAAACACATGGGTCTGTCCCTTCATGAATGCTGATATGTTTAATTTCACTCTTCTGGTACAAAGTTCTTCACTGATAGTAAATCAGCAATCTGTCATTACATTGTCACCTGGCAAGAGGTAATCCAAAACAGTACTGTTTACAATGTTTTGTGATGTAATTACTATTGGCTGGTCCACCAAATAGTGGTGAAATATTCCTAATAAAACCATTTGGAGCAATTGCTATGAGAAATTGGTTTGTGTTATGACTATAGATGAATGTGCTCATGTTTGTGAACAGGCTTTCACTCATTATTTCAAAACATGAATGAAGAAATTCTGCTCATTAATTGCCATGAAATGTCCAGTTCTTTGACAAAAACCCTAATCTTAATCTAACACGTGCAGCAAATATCTGAATCTCGACACTCAGTTTATAGGGCACTTTTCTCGAGATTTAGAGTTGTGAGCAATGCGAGAAATACAGTCAAACTATAGGCCAGTACAAAATCTTGATTCGGAGTTACTTGCCACATTTCAGCACCAAACTCTGATGAACTTTTACATTTCTAGTCCTTCTACTGTAGTAATAACTGTGGTCCAAGGCAAACAACATCTACTGTCTGAGTGCCTTCATCAACTAAAGTGGACTTGTTATCCGTACCTGCTGTATCAGGATGTTCCATAGGCTCTGGTGACTGAATAGTAAGAGGGTTGCCGAAAGCAAGGAAATAAATAATTCTTTCTGAGAAAAAAAATGATGCTTGTACAATTAGATTTTTGATGGGGAGTTTCTATGTATTTGATGATAAAAAGTGTTTACCCATTTACTCATTTTGACTCTTTTTGATGTCTCTATAAAAGACACTTTTTGAAACCAAATGTGATATATAGAGCATTTGCTCCATGGGAGCAAATGCTCTATTCATCACAGTGCTTTCAAAACAACGCAATTCAAAAATGTTCCTTTTCTCTAGCAAAATGCTCCTTTTTGGTATATTTGTTCAATTTGAGGCTGGATCTGAAAATAGCCGATGAGGGAATGGTTTATAGGGGGGAATAAATAATTAAATACAAACATGTATATCTAACAAACCACATTTAGAGGTATCTAGGTAGATACATGTATAAACGATAATACTATTTTGACTATGTTTGATCAAACTGTTCAAGATAATAATTCATTGTAGCTATGTATTCCAGGGCTTTATATTTAGCTATTTTTAAAAAATATTATTGAGAATTTTCCTTTTCTTTTTTTGGCCATGTATACCGCTGTACCGTGCTTTGTCTCTAATCTCTAGTAAAATAGTCATGTCAGCCACTGAATAGGAATTATTTAAATCGAACAGGTATACCTTTCCATTCACAGAAATATTATATTTTGCTAATTTCAAACACTGCTGAACGTTTGTCGAAACTAAGTGTGTTTCTGGACATGACCAAAGCATATCTTGAATTGTTTTTATTTCACCAAAGTATCTGTAAGTAGGAAGGTTTGAGATATTGATGTTAAAAACGTACTTTTGTGTTGAGAGAAATCTATGATGTGTTCGATACTGAAACCATTTTATTTCTGTACTCTTGTTGTACTTAAATACGGCATTGTAATTTTTTCTTTCCAATCTTCATTTAAAATCTAAAAAAAACATATGCCAACTTGTCACTGCAGTACCGGTGGGGTTTTCATTATTGTTTTAAATTTAATAGTATGTGGGGTGTTTAGTTTAGTGTATAGTAAGGGGGTATCTTTTGACAAAAAGGAAACAAACTGTACAATTCGGTCTGTGTAATGTCAAAAGCAAACAGCTTATCTTGATCAGATGCTCATAAATCCTTGATGAATTTGGGTCTACTCCGTTTGCAAAGGCATGAACTTGTGTTTCGAGAAGAAAAGGGTTCATGATTTAATCAGTATTTCATTTATATATTTATTCAGTTGTTTTTTCTATCAAATATATTTTTGTTGGCATATTTTTTTTAAAAAAAAACTTGTTTAGACAGAGAATCCCCTTAATGCATTTTATTCTCGCCTAGACAAAACAACAGGTGTTTTTTTCAAATACAAAGTCATGAATACATCAATTCGGTATTCATATATATATCTTTAATTATATGAACTTCCTGAATGTCCGGATGCATGTAATTGTAATTAAAACTCAACATTTTCAGACCCATAAATCATTAATTCACTTACCACAGCTTTAGAAACTGGCTTGTGGTCTTCGCGGTTGATATACAATATGATTGATCTACAGCAATCGAATTTCTTCATTGCGAGGAATGGTATACATTTCATAAGGCTCCGAACAAGGACGGTCTTTATACAGACGTTCTTCACTGCTTCACCATTGATAAAGTTTCTTCTGAATGTACTACAGTGCAGGGCTAGTTGCGGCAAAAGTGCACCAGGACGGCAGGAGTGCACCGGGAATCTTCTGATTGTTAACAGTTATTGCAGTGAAAAGCAGCACATTGTTTCCCAGAACTAGACTTTCGTATATATTCATTATGACTTATTAGTCCATACAAATTCCTGGAACAGCGTTCTGTTCACAAAACAAATCCACACAATCCGAAATCTTCATTTAATCGGCACAACATAGCAATTGACAGCAACCTCAAACGTAGTGATCTCCCCTAATCGCTACGCTGAAGAGTGACAAGGGAGATCACTGTAGGAGTTTGAATCGATGGTAAAACACGCATGCGCATTATCATATTTCCGTCAAAACTGAAAGCCGCGGTGTAGCGATATAAGTTATAGTTTTGTGTTTGTGTTTACTGTTGTATCAAGATTCTATTCATACACAATCAGTCACGCCTTACACGATCAGTCGCGCTACTGACTTGAGTTGTCTGCAAGGCAGGACCGACATACTCAATTATGAGATATTGAATGCACTACTTTGAGGCGCGGTTGATTGCTACTGCGCGATTAGAAATGGGAAATCAATATGGAACGTTCGGCTCATGAAATATGTCTTAAATAAGTTAAAATGTACCTAAATTGGCGTTTTGTAACACTTTGAGCCGAAAAATAAAGTTTGGGGCATTTTGAGACAAAACTGAATGTTCGTTTATTCTATATTAGAGAATATACGCAATTTCAGTTTTGCTTCATTAGCCGAACGCCTGTGGGGAAACCAACGGTAACTATAGATAGGTTCAACTACGTCGAACCCATCAAAAAGCACATGCCTATGATCCACTATGTAAAGTCACGTAATAAATATCCATGATGTCATAATTTTACATGAATATTCAAGAGGTGTTAGGTACATAATTAAGTATAATAACTTGTTTAAGCATTTTCCATTTGCAAACAGAGTAGACCCAGATCAGACGGCTCCTATAGGGCCCGTCTGATCAGAGTCTGCTCTGATGCTTTTGATATGATACAGATCTGATTCTTCAGTTTTTATCTAAGCAAACTTTTCTTGAAAAAATAACATAATGAAAATTCAGCTAATAAATATTCATGATGTCATTATCTTTTACATGCATATTGATCAGGGATTGGGTTAAGTTTTCACCCTTTTATAAGTTTTTCTAGGGATGGACTTTATCTAAACTGGAAGATCTGTTGCCGTACCCTATTTTCGTTTATTATGAAATAAACTGTGTCTAAACTTTAACTTCTAATAAACATTTTACTCCATGAATATTCATGTGAGAAATAGTGACATCGTGAATATTAATTCTAATGCAACATTTTTGTAACACGCATTCTGATTGGTCCATGTGACAATATTTGAAGCATATAAACCACCGATATACTGTCGGAAAAATGAATATACTGTCGGAAACCGAATCACTAGAAAATTTACTACGAAATATTCATACGCGCATTCATAGTAAAATTGAATGAATGGGTCTGAAAGAACGAAGACACTGGCTGAATGAAATGTCAAATGTTTTCAATTTGCTTGTTTTTTTTTCAACACAATTTATGGTTGTAGTCAATGTGAGTCTGGCGATTCTACTCAAATATCTATCGCAAAGTTCCACAAGTTGATCCTGAGTCCATTTATTTCACACGTTGATCTAATTCACTGTCCTTGAACAAACGTTTCTCTTCCTCTATTCTGTATTGAGGTGTATGTGGCACCTGTACCCTGTAAATATAAGATTTAAGGTATATGACTATGAAGCTGTGAGATTTATATCCATGCTGAAACTATTTAAGAAGGACCTGACAACACTTAAACATTACCAACCGAACACAGACAATGATCTGAAAACACTAAAAAACTCAGGTTTCCTCTCTGCCATAAATCACAAATCTTTCCAAAGAAAAGTGGTTTGACATAACCTTGAATTTCGCTCTTCGTGGTATACATAGAAAACCTAAGATCTCTGACAAAAGTACAATTTATGAGTCATGCAGGAAACATGTCCTGTAAATCTCTGAAAACATGATACCTGATAAAACTGCACCCGTGATCGAACCATTTCATTCGGTAACCCAAACGTTCAGTCGATTATGAAGAATCATATAAACATCCAGGCCTGTTGGTGAGCGTGTGCTGAACGAAATGATGAAAACAATTTCTGCTGTGGCTTGTTTCGTCAAAAGTTTTAAAACACAAATCACTACATGTCCGAGAGACCGCAATCATGCACTAGCTGTTGGCCTATGCTGGTGTCAAAGCCAGGGAAATAATGAAAAAGCCCGGTCATCAGAATGAAGCCAGTGTCCGAAGCTATAATGCCGACTCGTCCGACAACCAGAAGCGGCAGTATTCTTCAATTTTTCAAGGACAGTCCCATAATGAGAATTCGCACCACCCACTCCAGACCACTCGAGGGCTCTTTGCAAATTCCAAACATGCCTGTAGATTGTCGCTCCTGATAATTTCCATTTGCACGTCCACTTGGCCTATCATCATTTTCATCAAATACACCAATCAGCCAATGTATCTTGAATATGCAACCAGTTCCACATTGCAAACGATTTAAAAATAAATAATGCCGTTGTCCATGTGCACAATTATTGTGGAATTTCGAGCAATATCGATGTCAAATTTGATTCATCTTTCGTAGTTTTGAAAGGGACCTACCGTCAGAAATTCAAAGGACCATGACTTAAAACGGTTTTAATTTGTGAAAATCAAAGTATCAAGTGGAAACAACAGTTCTTGGTATATTAAATATAAGCACAATTGCTAGGTTCCGGGAGAACTATTTTCTATATGCGTAATGCGGAGATATGCGGTGTTTCATGACGTCATGTTATGACGACAGAGAGAAAATATCAAAGGACTTAAAGTATTGTTTGTTTTTTTACAATCTGGATCTATGGTTTCATTAGAATAGGGAGGTTTATATGTCGCAAAAACCCGCTAACGCGTCGCATGTAAAACTAAATTTGCGACATATAAACCACCGATATACTGCTGCAAATCTTCAAATACGCAACGGTTATCCCCTAATTAGCTGTTTTTTCTATGGCATCATGCACAAGAGAGTGTTGTAAAGAAACAAACTAAAACAAAAAACCTTACGATTTATCAGTTTCTTCTGAGGTTGTATGTAAAAAAGTAACGCTTGTTTTTATATTACCCCTTCACTCCATTGATATCCATGTAAGAAACACTGGCATCATGAATAGTATTAGATTTATTGGTTTATGAACACATGGTCACGGGATAGTTTGGACATTGTAGTAACGGTAAAATCATATCTACATTATATCATAAGCAAATAGAGCAGTACAAGCCGTCTGATCTGAGTCTGCTGTGTTTGTAAAAGCATACAACTGCGTATTTATAGAAAGAAAGGTTAGCTTCACAGAGTGGCGTAATCCCCGTATTAACTGCCTATAAACGTTGTCGTTACGTGTGACGTCAGAGGACACCAGTAGCACGCGTACCTCAGGTCTAAAATAGAAGCCGTTTGACCTTGATCTACTCTATTTGACCTTGATCTACTCTATTTTGCAAAGACGATGAAAGATAGCTCTATCAGGTAAAGGGTTATTATTATTATTATTATTATTATTATTATTATTATTATATCACAGTTATATAGCGCTCTTTTCACACAGGATATATGCGTTCAAAAGCGCTTCACATAAATAATTTGCATGTACAAAACTGAGTATATATAATGCTTACAGAATCTTTAAAGCAAACGAAATTTAAGATAGAGATATCGATAAAAAATATTAAAAATGGAATTAATTTAAGAATCATAGAACAAAAATAAAATAAAAAATAATCCTTTTCTGTACGTTTTTATGTCCGTAAATCATAGGAAATAGACGCATGCTGTGACTCTATTGTGTCAGTCTACTCATATCATTGAAACTGTAATGAAACATTATATACATGTATATGGTCAGTGTCGGTACGCCATAACCACCTGGATTGGCATACAACACTATACATAAGATATTGTCTTACGTATGTAGGACAATGGGTTAACAGAATAGGACAATTTTGTAGCTAATTCATAAAAACTACACAATGCAATATAAACATTACAACAACCCACCAATATAATTATACACCCAGCATGCAAAACTGGTGAAGGAGTATCATAAAATCAGTCCAGCCGACACTGAAACGAGGAACACAATGCCACCCGAGCCGCAAACCGGGCGGTTTCAAAGAGACCAGGGACTATCCCTACCATCAAGATCCACCACCCGCACAACACGAGCCACACATCAAGCTCTCACAAAGAGTGCGCAACTAAAACAACTGACAGGACACTCCTCAACCAATATTTTGCAAGCAGGAAATGTCCGAAAGGAGAGGGATTTGAAAATGTCCCGACTGTCACAAGAGAATGGCAGGATCGACACTCCGTGGCTAAGGCAGCAGTCATCATGATCATATTTCGATCATGGTTGACATTCTTTTAGTTTAACTGTGCCCTGTGTCCCTTAAAAATGAAATCAGCAAACAGTGAAGACCCGGATCAGAGGGCTCATGAAGGAGCCCTCTGATCAGGGTCTGCACATGTTGTTGAACCCATCAACGTCACTTACTGATACCTGTAAATACGGTGTTTACTGTTTCCCCTCAACATGACAAATGGAGGGGTTCCAAATTAAGATCTGGACGGATTGTCTTTCAATAATATGGGTAAAAATGGGTTACGTATAATGTTCCATTGTTCAAGGTTAGCTATAATTGTATAACTTTTGCCCATTACTCCTGCAGGGGTCGTTTGATAAGGGTCCGCACTGTTTGCTTATGAAATGATATAAATCAGAGTTTAAATTTACTGCAATGGCTAGAGCTACGTTTGTTCATGTGCTATTATAAAAATAATCTTATTAATATTCATGATGCCATTACGTTTTTTCATGCCTTTGCAAAAACAGAGTAGACCCAGATCAGAGACTCTTGCAAGAGCCGTTTTATCAGTCTGCTCTGTTTGATCCAGTTTTACATTTTCTGTTATGACCAAAACTACATGCGTTCATGTGCTATTATAAACAATTAGCTCTGCTCTGTTTGTTTATGGAGCCTAATGAGACACAGACTTGTTCATTATTTCTCACATGAATGATCACGGTGGAAAGGGTTGGAGGCGTGAAACTGGGAAAGTGGGATAGGTTTCTTTATAAGGATTGTTGGAAAAAATAAGCATTTAAATAACAAAAATATACTTAATTTTACTAAAGTCATTGAAACTGTTTATTTGCAAAATAGCATGGCCACTAGATGTCACTTATTTGGCTACAGTGAGCATTTAGTAAAACTTAGTACCATGCATTGCTGAATATAAATGTACTTTATGTAAACTTCTACTAAACGTAATGAATTTCTTGCTATTCGTCAAAGAACATGGCCATTGGTTCGTGCCTAATTTCCTTAACCCATTACCTTACAGTCTATTTTTAAACTAGTTTGGATAAATCTACTGAAAAGGAGCATTTAGTAGAAAGGGGGGGGGGTAGTTTTAAAACCATAGGAGCAAATGCTCTTTTTATCACAATACAGTAAAACCCCGCTAATGCGACCACCTAAAAGAGGTACAATTCTGGGTGCTAGATGCAGGTGGTAGCTTAATGCAGGACAAAAGTAATGCAGAAAGCTCCTAGAGGAGCTTTCTGCATTACTTTTGTCCTACATTAAGCAACCACCTGCTTAAAAAGACACCCATGTTTATTTATTAAGTGGTCGCATTAGAGGGGTTCTACTGTAGTTTCAAAAAGTGGCTTTTGCAGAGGCATCAAAGGTTATCAATATGACTGAATGAGTTAGCATGCATTGGTGGATGTTATAACGAGTTTCTTCAGAACTATCTTACTTGATTTTAGTATAATTTTGTTGCAGAAATGCTTCTTTGTATGTCTCCCTGCCAAACTACATTTATTCAAGGCGCTGCAATTCGTAAGAAAAACGTGACCACGGTGGGTGAAAGGGAAAAAGCAATGTTTTCTTATTATTTAGTTTTGACATCGTTACTCATGTTGTGTTGTTGTCTGGAGGTTGAATGTTACTTAATATTTTGACTTGGGTGCAGGTGGGATAAGTGTCGAGGTTTGACCGTATATTTGTGGAGTTCGGAATGTAATGAGAAGCTACATCAATGTCTTTGTCATATATCTAGCTTTAATTCCAGATCATAGTAATCATATCATAATGATTATCTGAAATAACAAATAACAATAAGAAGAATACACACAAACTAATACATAAATACAATGATAAACATACACATTGTACAATAATGATTAAAGTACGGGTTTCGCATAGTGATAAACACTCGACTTAGTACAAATTACAAACATATGTTTAAACAACGAAAGGGTACATTTACTAGAATGTATGAAACCTCAAAAGTGTCATTATCTATAAAAGTGTTAGAATATATCAATATAGTTACCTGTATAAGTATTAATTTATCCAGAACTTTATATTTCTAAGCAAAGTAAATATGGCGACCTTTTGTATTTTTCGAAAGTTCCACTGCCAATCACGTGATGTCTGGTTAGTATAAAATGTTAGTTTGAGTTATGTCCCTTCAACAGTATTAAACATGCGAATAAATGGATCTAGAAATGGGTATTCAAAAGAAAATTAACGCAATACTGCTGGTATATTTATTTATTTCAATAACTCTGTAGTTTTCACCCTATGACATAAGCGTGAGGTTGGGTACCCATAAACCAGGTTCACAGCCTAAGGAGCCTTTGAGGCTACTGACCGTTCCCAGGCGAACTACTTTGTTTCGTATATGCATGGTAAATGTTTGATTCTTTTTGGTACATGTACGTTTCATCACGTTTTGTCTCGTAATGTTGCTGTTTCATGTTTGATGATGTTTTGGTGCCGTGCCCTTTTGTGCGTGGCGCTCCTTGTAGGACTGTTGTTCTTATCTCGTTCCCTGTTATATGTGTATTCCAAATTCCAATACCTACTGTATACTCATGGACAAAATAGTTGTAATTAAATATGGAAGATGGGACATTGTAGTCATTTAAGAACGTAAATAAACATAACTTTCAAATACCATTAGCAATCAGAGTAGACCTTGATCAGACGGCTCCCTACTGTATACTCATGGACAAAATAGTTGTAATTAAATATGGAAAATGGGACATTGTAGTCATTTAAGAACGTAAATAAACATAACTTTCAAATACCATTAGCAATCAGAGTAGACCTTGATCAGACGGCTCCTCTAGGAGCCGTCTGATCTGGGTCAACTCTGTTTGCAAATGCGTGAAAGGCATATCAAGGAAAGGGTTATACATGTATGGCAATACACGTCAATAAGTTAACCTAAACCGGATATTTATTCTATCAAATCAAAATATGTATGCCTCTAAACAGGATTTGTGGCAAATAAGAATTTAATTGCATGACTTCCATCCTTCTTTAAGCTTTGTGGATTTGATGATAATTAGAACACCCGGTTTAGAATGCTTAGAAGTGCTGCAGAACCTCTGTCTTTCACGAACACTTCTATAAGAAGCAATATTGGTTATTTAGAATCAATGGAGCCTAACCCTTTTTTCCATAAAGAAACACCTTTTACGCCTTTGCTCCTGTAGGAGCCGTCTGACCAGGGACTGCTCTGTTTGCTATGAAATAATATAGATATAATACTAAGGGTTAAGGGTTAATACAGGGCAAAAGTCGTGCAAGATGCTCCTGTACCCAAAATTCCAATTGTCCGAGGTTTTGTCTTCTTCTTTTACTGTTACATGTTGAAGGCTTTAGTTGTTCTTGATTTGCAAACCATACATTTTCCTGTTTGATCCACCCATTATCATGAACCAACTTGAAGAACCAAAGTGTTGCCCTTGTGAGCAAATTAACATTACATAATCATTTCATTCATTGTACTGTTGAACCATTGACTTAGTTCAAAATCGTTTTGCAAATAATGCCCTTAGGTAATTCCCCTTCCATATTTGTTCAAGCCCATATTATTCGAGAAAGAATTATTACCGTCCGGGGCTCATTTGACTTTTTTGAAAAGTCTATGAAACATATTCACTGGAGTCGATGACCGGAATTCATTATGAGTTTGCAATAAGTTGAAACAAAATTTTGTACTTAGTATTTATTTTAATATAATTGAATCTGTCATAAGCGGCCATTCATTATTTGAACAAAGCAAGGGCTTGCTTAATGCAGGACGAAAGTAATTACTAATTACTTTAGTCCTGCATTAAGTTACAACTTGCCTAAATTCATAATTAATTCTCAAGGTAATCTAATTCAAACATTATTGATCAAGTTAATTTGATCTATCCATTATTTCTCAAGTTAATAAAATTCAAACATCTTTTCTCAGACTATTATAATTAACACATTTCACAAGTTAATATAATTCATACATTATTTCACAAGTAAATATAATTCATACATTATTTCACCAGTTAATATAATTCATACATTATTTCACAAGTTACTATAATTCATACATTATTTCACAAGTTACTATAATTCATACATTATTTCACAAGTTAATGTAATCCATACATTATTTCTCATCAAATTAATACAATCCTTACATTATTCCCCTTGCCTATTCAGTGTCTCGAACAATTCAAATCCGATTTAGATCCAAACAGTTCGCCAAGGTCATCCAAATTTTGTCATCGTTGTGTCAATAAATAAATACTGACATGCGGAACCCGATTTTTATTTGGAAACAACTCCAGACCAGACACCGTTTACCTCAGGGCTGATTGGTACCTGGGTTAGATCAGACACGGCGGGGATGTTTGACAGCCGGGTTAGATCAGACACCATGTAACACAAGACTGTTTGGCACCTATGTTAGACCAGACACAGTGCATCTCAGGACTGTTTGGCACCTGGGTTAGACCAGACACTCTATTATTCAGGACTGGTTGACATCTGGGTTATATCAGACACTCTGTTATTCAGGACTTGTTGACACATTAGTTAGATCAGACACCGTGCACCTCAGTACTGTTTGGTACATGTACCTGGTTTAGATCAGACACCGTGTAAGACAGTACTGTTTGACACCTGGGGTAGATAAGACACGGTGCTATTTATGACTGTTTGGCACCTGGGTTAGATCAGACACTGTATTACTCAGGACAGTTTGACACCTTGGTTAGATCAGACACCGTGTAACTCAGGACAGTTTGACATCCATGAATCGGAAGTAAGTAAAATATAAAACACGTCAGGGTTTAAGCATACATCAAGTTCTGGCAAGATAACGGTTGTCAGGGTTTAAGCATACATCAAGTTCTGGCAAGATAACGGTTGTCAGGGTTTAAGCATACATCAAGTTCTGGCAAGATAACGGTTGTCAGGGTTTAAGCATATATCAAGTTCTGGCAAGCTAACGGTTTTATCC
This sequence comes from Azorinus chamasolen, assembly GCA_963576725.1. Taxonomy (NCBI): domain Eukaryota; kingdom Metazoa; phylum Mollusca; class Bivalvia; order Cardiida; family Solecurtidae; genus Azorinus; species Azorinus chamasolen. The sequence continues at coordinate 53,637,379 of OY755252.1, forward strand.
TGACTCGCGTTTGCAAACAGATTGGACCCAGATAAGATGCCGAGTAACTCGGCTTCTCATCTGCATCCAAAATGTTTGACACTCAGTCAACAGTTCCTGAAAGCTTGAACGAATCGGAAGTAGTCCAATTGCACTCGCCCACATTTTGTTTTCACAGCTGATTTAGAGTTTGACAGAGTGAATACTTCTTCTGTTTTAACCTACAAAATCTAAGATAAGATAGTAAGTCAATATCAGTTGCAATTTTAAACTAGCGTCCATTATGACCACTATGAAGTTTTGTGCCGTGGCTTTTCTCGTTGTTTCCTGTGGTAAGTAAGATTTTTATTCCTTGTTATTTAAGGTAAACCCATCTAGATCGTACTTTGGAACCCACTCATTTTTTTATTGAGGAGGTACAGCAAACATAATAGATAAAACATAATATGCAATGATGAATTTTAGAGCAATTATGTGTTACAAATTTTGGAAGGGACCGAATCTTTAACTAGACTTGTATCGAAGTTAAAGTTGTACGAATTCGAGATATCGTGGCCCCGCTGTATTCGGGCACCAAATGGCAATGGTTGACCTGTTTATAAGACTGATTTATCGATTCGGCAGTATTTTGATTGCTTTAAATTTGATTAAGTTTGATCCACAGTAAGGTATTTCCATTCCACCCATCAGTAATTTCGCTTCTTTGATTTGCAGTTTGGGCTCTTAGCAAAAGGGAGACATGTACGACAAACAGCGACTGTACCACAACGACGTGTAGTGGGATAGGAAGTGACGTAATATGCCTACATCCACCAGGAGCAGAGGTTGTCACAGGCGGAGGGACTTGCACGTGCACTGACGCTCTAGGTCTGAAAACATTTTTATCATTTTGAACCTTAACCCTTGTCCGCTGTAGGTAAATAGGTAAACTCGCCCGCATTTTCAAACAACTTGGAACGCGATGAGACGCAAAGTAACTCTGCATCTTTTATTATTATTATTATTATCATTATTATCATTACAATTATTGTTAGAATTATTATTTATTATTATTATTATCATTAACCTTTATAACTGATTAATTCATCAAATTGATGTTGCATTTAAAAGTCACGCTGTTTCAACTATTTTAAGTTTGGTCTACATTTTCAGAATGCGTTGTACCAGAAGATTGCTATGGAAACAAGTCCAATCTGACATGTGAAGACGCTCTACGTCATTGCTATGACAACACATGCAGATGTGACTAAGGTCAAAGTGGTCATCTCGTTCTTTTGTTTGTCACTAAATTTGTTGTGAAAAACATCACAACTACGCAATAATATTGTGTCGTCTTTTGTATATGTTTCATTCAAATACCTTCACTCTTGTCCCATTCCCTCATAGGTTATTTTGACCCAACACAGAATTGTGTGACAAATAGAGCATTTGCTCCTGTTTTATCGCAATGGATAAAAAACTACATAATTCTATTTTTTCATTTTTCTCTAGTAAATGCTTTATTCAAATAGGTTGGGTCTAAAAATATTACCAGTGGTTTCCAAATATAGACAAAGGACAAGTTTTAACCCTTGAACTCAAAGAGGTGCCCTTGACACCCTTGCACACAGAGGAGATCCATATTAGACTGTGTCCTTTCGGCCATGATAGTACAAATACGCAATTTCTTAACCTTTTACCGTCTCCTACCATATACAATAAATTTGTCCAAATTGAATTTTAGGGCTCGTTTCTTTTTTCATATTAAAGGCTCCTGCATAAGAGATATACAGTAGAACCCCTTTAAACCAGAGTTTTACTGGAGAACAATATAGGTATCTTTATGCAGGTGACTGCTTAATGCAGGTCGAAAGTCATGCAGAAAGCTCCAAAAGGAGCTTTCTGCATGACTTTCAACCCGCATTAAGATGTCACCTGTCTAAAATACCGGCTTTGGCGTCCGATTTAGAAGGGCTTTACTGTATATTTTCGTGAAAACCTTTGATACCAATTTGTATAACAACCAGTGCAACCACTGATGTGCGTCCACACTGTTGACATATCCCAATACACAAAGACAAGGGGGAGTTAATAGATTAACTATACGTATAATATATTAACGCCTCCTACTGTTCATCTTTTTCAAAAATATAAACAAATGTCAAATATTTTGACAGCCCGATTGGCGAGTTTCCATAGCAACAGAGTCAAATTCACTAGTGGTGCTTAGATAAGCTGCATGAAGCAAATTTCGTTTTCCAAACAACATATAATACAGGTGCATAATCAAAAACTAAAATCGTCATTTCTCCACCAAATCCTGTGTTGTGACTACTCTTTAGAATCGTCTCGAAGAAAGCTCCTATATAAGCTTTCTGTATTACTTTTGGCCTGCATTAAGCTTCCACCTGTCTTACAGACTCATAATTAGATCTATTTTTGATTGCCGTTTAAGGCAGGTTCTAAAGTAATGCAAGACCAAAGGGACGTACATCAGATACTGTACTTCTGATTGTCGTCAACCTTTACTTCATGAATATGTATGTAATAAATAATGACATCCTGGGCATCAAATCTGTTACATAACTTCGCTTGTATCCCGGTTAATATAACCATGACATATTTGTTATATCTAACATAATTATGTAATAAAAGATGTAAAGTAACCCCCATCAAAACTGGACGTTAAATAGCGGCCTTGTACACAGGTGGCAACTAAATAGGAGCTTTCTGCATGACTTTCACCCTGCCTTAAACAGCCATCTGCCTTAAAGTATCTAAATTCTTCTCTGCTAGACTTTAGGTGTAGAGGAGTATAGTGTACACTCGTAAGCACACACAGTCTAGTTTTTCTGAGTCTGTTGTACAGTAGTAAACGTTCGTAAACAGCTTTCTGAACTCGCTTAAGAAGAGTTTATCTGAAATGACAATAATAAAATGAAATATAAAAGGTGGAACGTTTTAGCCATTTCAGGCATTAAAGAAACAGATCTATCAAATTCCATTAGCAAACAGAGTAGATCCTGATCAGACGGCTCCTATAGGAACCGTCTGATCTGGGTCTACTCTGTTTGCAGGTGCGTGAAACACGTTTATATGAGGGAAAGGGTTAAGAAGAGTTAATCTGAAATGACAATTCTTGGCAGACCCTAGATATGTTTTCGTTTTTAATGACACATGAACACAGGATGTTTTGGCTATGGAAACCCAATAGAATGAGATCTTTATAACTCCATGAGCAAGCTGCATACCTTGATCAGACGGTCCCTACTGTGTTGCAAAAGGCATTGTAAGGCGTATTTATGGGAGTAAATAGTAAATATTTGTTATAATGGCATATGTACATATGAACCTTTGTTATTGGTAGAAACTGCAGAGTCAGACATATTATGATTTTATAAGAATACAGAGTAGACCCTGAACAGACGGCTCCTACAAGAGTCGCCTGATGATGATCTTCTTTGTTTGCAAAGGCGTGGAGAAGCTTTAATATGAAGTAAAGAGTTAGCCCTTTACTCTATAGATCCACTTTTCTACGCCTTTGCAAACAAAGTAGATCCAGATGAGAGGAGATGTAGGAGCCGTCTGATCAGTGTCTGTTATGAGTGCTTACGGACTGATATAGCTTTGATTATTCATTTTCTGCTGTCATGTGTCAATATGCTTTTTGAAAAAACAACAATCTAATTAATATTCATGGAGTAATAGGTTAAAGAATTGACCTCAAAAACAAAATTTCCGTTTTCTATAGTCCCAGTATCAAACACCAGTTTGGATCCTAATGGGATACCGAGATACTTGACATTTCATCTGGATCCAAACCGATATCACAGAGTCGCTACTAACGGAGAACTAGAGAATTAGTTATAATAATGGGGCATTTCATAGCCAAAAACTAGAGCGGTAAATAGGACTCGGGGACAGACAGAGTAGGGCGATATTCCGTTATAATTCGTACATGATCATTCGTCTACGGCTATTGCCACTTGTCCTGGCTCTATAATCTCAGATAAAAACAAAGAAATTAGAACACAAGACCAAAGTGGCATTATCATGACGAACGTGTGACACAGACCACATGAACTTAACTCAAAATATATGCCCCAAATCAGATGTTATATAGAACAGAACGGTAAGTAGAACTCGGGGACATACAAAGTAGGGCGAGTTTAAACGGTTACACGTTGTACTGAGAAGTTGATAGTGTCAAATTGAGGAACATATTACAAACAGATTTTACGTTTAACTTTATTATTGGGTATTTGGTCGTAATCCGTCCAGAATTATTGGAGTAAGGACGATATGAAATTTAAAATCGACGCTAAAAACAAAAGCAATACGAATGACGTCACGCGACAAATTTGATTTCTGTATTCTCCGTGGAAGCCGTCGAATAAGGTTCTGTACACCCCGGCAGTTTTTGGCAAACTGGCCAATCAAATTCCAAGGATTAACTCTGAAGCGTAATAAATATACTATTGATCTTCGATATCTCGAACTCAGATAACTCGAACTTTAGGGGTAACGCGAACAAAAAGTTCAGTCTTTTCAAAACTTCTTATAAATAATTCCTCTAAAATGTATCGCTACACATTTCTAGAAACACATGTGACAGCTTAATACAGGTCTAAAGTAATGCTGAAAACTCCTACAGTAGATCTGTATTAAGCTGTTAACTCAAGAAATTGTTCAGATTAGAAAACGGATAACTCGAACTTCTGTTATCTTTAACTTAATGTGTATGGTCCCTTGAAGTTCGAGATATCGTAGTCCAACAGTACATTGTCAAGCAGTGTTGATACTGATCAGACGCCAATTCATTCACTGTCTTATCTTGATTCAAAAACAAGGGACGGATCAGATCTGGCATAAAATGGCATCCTAAGTGGAGAGGTCATTGGTCCCATTCTAAATCACGCCACATCGGTAACCCTTTCAGCACTAAACCACTTACCTTACCGTTCTTCCGAAAAACAACAACAATTCGGATCTCCATGAGAGACCTTGGCGAGGACCGTGGTTATAAAACTTCTGAGTCTGAGTCTAAGTTCTGAATGTAGGAAGTCCTTCGAAAGCAAAAGTACCAATGTGAAAAGACAAAATTGTAGACTCGGTGTTATTGATACTGTTCATCAGCAATTATTAAAAGTGCAACACTATTCACCCCCACCCACCTCCTCTATCACCGGCTTAAGAGGTATTCAGTTTTCATAACTAAACGCACTGGAACTGGTGATCCCAATGGGACCTGGAAATATAAGAACATTGAGAATGTATTTGCTTGAGAATGATCTCAGACTCAAGCAAAATGTTTGATACCCTCGATGCCTGGGTACGTTCTTTCATTCTGAGTCTGATCCTGCCATTGCCAATTGCCGATAAAAAACCCTAATAGGGGTTTCTGCGGGCGCATCGAAAGGAATGGGTACAGATACAGTCGCCGCCATTTCTTTAACCCTTCGCATGCTATTCGCGTCAATATACCTACCTGTAAATAGTGAAGACCCAGACGAGACAGCTCCTGCAGAAGCTGTCTCATCAGGGTCTGCACTATTTTACAAGTTGATTGTGCAACCAGTGCACTCCACAACAGCGATTGCACAGCGAAATACTTGTACATAGTGAGGATATATGTAATTATACAACAGGGCATGGGTAAAGAAGGAAAAATGTGTTTTAAAATTCAGCAAGCGAAGGGTTAATACATTTATTCCCATGTTAGTTAAGGAATACCCGTCCAAATATTATGTTTTGGAACCCGTCCATTTTTATGTAGAGAAACACAGCAACCAGTCGACACCATTTCTTTAACCCATTTATCCCCATGTTAGTTAAGGAAAACCCGTCCAAATATTATGTTTTGGAACCCGTCATATTTTATATAGAGAGACACAGCAAACAAAACATTTACCAGGTGTTGCCATAAATTGGTTCAGCAAACAATGTAGAAACTGATCACAGAGCCCCTAAAGGAGCCCCCTGATGAGGGTCTACACTGTTTGCCTATATCCTTTATAACCCTTTCACTGTTTATTCCAAATTCCAATACCTCCTGTATATTCAGGGGTTTATATGACGGACATGGTTAAGGGATTCTAGGTACGAATAACGCGTGGTAAACCGTTTCAAAATAGAAGCACAGATATAACCTTGGCGCCGAAAGAGTTTAGCCCTTTACTTCATAATAATTCATGTAAGAAATAATGACTTGATGAATATTAATTAGATTGCTACTCACATGTATATTATATCACAAGCAAACAGAGTTTACAAAGGCATATGAAGGCGTATTTATGGAGTAAAGGATTCAGTAGTATTTGATTGTTAATAATTGCAAGCACATTGTACATGTATGATATCACCAACGAAACTAGAATGTAAACGAAAACATTTTTTTTTGTATATCTCTTCCAAACGGTTGATTATCCTTTCTGAAAATGACCCTTTAATTATGTGTACATATTTGTAATATTTCTTATTTGGAATATATTTTATTGTCTGTTCATTTGAAAGTATAATACGTTACGAGAATGCTGAATGTTCCGAAGTGCCCCTTTTAGTTTGTACTTATTTTGTTATCTGCTTTATCATTTACCTTCATTTTCTGTTCATTTGAAACTACAAGTTCTGAATGATCCGGTATGTCCCTTTAATGTTTGTACTGCAGTAAACCCCTCGGTTATTCGAACTCTCAACTACGTGCCATTATCGATTCTTAACCCATTCCCGCATATTGACGCCTTTTGACGCTTATGTAAAAGTCACTTTATGAAACCATTGTGATAAATAGAGCATTTGCTCCACAGGAGCAAATGCTCTATTTATCACAATGGTTTCAAAACTACACAATTCTGAAAATTTCCTTTTCTCTAGTTAATTCTCCTTTTTGGTAGATTTAATCAAAGAGGTTAGGTGTAAAAATAGCCTAAGTGGGAATCGGTTAAGACAGGTGGCAGATTAAGACAGCGTGAAAGTAGTGCAGAAATTTCTGCAGGACTTCCGCCCTGTATTAAGTACCCACCAAGGGTCTAAGGGTTTAAATTCTTCCATACTATTATTTCGAATTATCAAGGCTTTACTGTGTTTTTATCTTTCTTGTTATTTTGAACACGTTTGCACTTTGTCGACCTCTAAAATTTTCTGTTCATTTGAAAGTATAAGAAAATTGCGAATATGGTGAAATATTCTTTCTGTGTTTTGGTGACTTTAGCTGTCATTGGTATCTCAGGTTCGTTCATTTCACATCACTATCACCCATTACGTCATACGCTATTTTTAGACCCATCCTCTTTGAATAAACTACTGAAAAGAAGTATTTGTGTAGTTTAGCGACTAGCGTTAAAGGGCGTTAATATGAGAGAATGGATCAAAAGGCGTCAGTATGAAGGAATGGGCTGAGATTATTATTATTATTATTACTATTATTATTACTATTATACCACATTTATATAGCGCTCTTTTCACACAGGATATGTGCGTTCAAAAGCGCTGCACATGGATGAAACCACTAACCGGAACAAACCGCATGATTATCTATTCAGCCAATGAACGATATACAATAGATATACAATAGATATAAAATCACTAGCCGGAAGGAAACGCATGATTATCTATCCGGTCAATGAAAGATATACAGAAGCTATACAATAGATATGAAATCATTAACCGGAAGGAACCGCATGATTGTCCATCCAGTTGACGACAGATATGCAATAGATATACAATATATTAATGTCCAATGTAGAGTTGATGCATTTTTTGATTACTTCCGATCCGATCAACATTTCGTGAAGCAATTAACCGAGAGTCAAACAGATTGATACGAGGGGTCTCAGATTCGACCCCTCCTCACCCCCCCCCCCCCGGCGGGGGCTGAGCCTTTCTAAACCGAGGCTCGCGGTCAGTGCTGTACACTGGGCATCTAAAAGAACCAGATACTCTATCGATAATAAGAGTAGGGCATCGCACCTGGACTTCTCTATATCCGCTACCCTCTCTCTAGGGCGTTCAAATAGCCCATAGTTGACAGAAATGCATCGCAACAACATCAAACATATTGTGTTTGTCAGAGCTACGGATAAAGGCGCCTACTCAAATAATAAAATCGTCATTTCTCCACCAAACCCTATGTTGTGACCACTCTTTAGAATCGTCTCGAAAATGTTTGATGGAGAAATAAAGAAGTTATTCTTGAAAATGTTTGAATTTACGCATCTTATCTGGACCCGTGTGTTTGTGCTAGTATAGACTTAGCTGTAAAGATCGAATATGGTGTTAACAATATCGTTGTTAGAATAATTGTATATGTTTGACTTCAGACGGTATTGCCAAACATAACTTTGATGGTGCCATGTTTATATCGTATATAGAAAAGTTTAAAACATTTACGCCTAGTGTTCAGAGAGAGAGAGAGAGAGAGAGAGAGAGAGAGAGAGAGAGAGAGAGAGAGAGAGAGAGAGAGAGAGAGAGAGAGAGAGAGAGAGAGAGAGAGAGAGAGAGAGAGAGAGAGAGAGAGAGAGAGAGAGGGGGGAGAGAGGGAGGGAGGGAGGGAGAGAGAGAGAGAGAGGGAGGGAGAGAGAGAGAGAGAGAGAGAGAGAGAGAGAGAGAGAGAGAGAGAGAGAGAGAGAGAGAGAGAGAGAGAGAGAGAGAGAGAGAGAGAGAGAGAGAGAATGCAAAAAGTTGAAAGATATCGGATGTGGAATGTAGAAACTAGAGAGAGGTAGCAAATGCGGAAAATAGAGATTTAGCGGATGCATAACGGATGAGGAAACTAGAGAAGCAGCGGATACAGAAACTCGTTGAGTTCGTACCAGTACGGAATCGATCGGAGCTGCTCAGTGATACTGGCTTCACTGATTAACCTGCTTCGTTCGTATGTAGATTTCCGTGCCATAATTTTAATTTTCGCATGCAACCAAACCTTGTGATAGTATTGTTATAAATAAGTACAATATAGGAATAAACTAAAACTGAAGATTGAGACAAACAGGGTAGTCCCTAGCGGTACCCCAACCCCAACCCCACCACACCACACCCCAACCCAACCCAACACCACCCCACCCCACCCCACCCCACCCACCCCACACACCTCCTTGAAAATGATCACGATTTCGGTATTTGAGAAATTATTCATGTCACTCTGTTGAACCGTGTTTTAGAACTGTTAGACCATGCTTTTAACCCTTCGCTTGCTATTCGCGTCAATATACCTACATGTAAATAGTGAAGACCCAGATGAGACAGCTCCTGCAGGAGCTGTCTCATCAGAGTCTGCACTATTTACAAGTTGATTGTGCAACGAGTGCACTCCACAGCATTGATTGCACAGCGAAAAACCTGTACACAGTGGAGATATATGTAATTATACAACAGGACATGGGTAAAGAAGGAGACATGTATTTTAAAATGCAGCAAGCGAAGGGTTAAAACAGCGATACGTTTATGTAATCCTTTACTCTATGAAGACACTTTTCTACGCCTTTGCAAAGAAAGTAGACCCAACAACTTAGACAGAGTTCTCTAAACTGTACCACTACGCATATCTAGGAACCCAAGTGACCTTATCTGCAGGAGCTTTCCTGCAAAGAAATTTTACATATATAAAAAATCGGATGACACGAAATTAAGATAAAATATGGTGGGTCATGTACAAAATTAATGTTTTATTAATACATGTATATATTAAGTCACACAATATATTATGTTGTTTCCAGATGTGTTTGCAGAATCCTGCACGAGGAATATCGATTGCCACATCACGAGTTGTACACCTGGAACTACTGAAATATGCCAGCATCCACGAAATGTAGACCAGGTCTTAAACGGTGGCCTCTGTACGTGTGCTGACGCTCGTAAGTATCTTACGTAGTGCAGTAAGATCCCGAAGGATATTTTACGTAACGTTCGTACATCGTTTAATCAAACTGCTGTTGCAATTGTTTCACATAAAGGAATGATTAACCCCTTACCTCATAGGCTATTTTTAGATCCAACCTCTTTGATATGCATTTACGAGAGAAGGGAGGAATTTTAGAATTGTGTAGTTTTGAATCCATTTTGATAAATAAAGCATTTGCTCCCATGGAGCAAATGCTCTATTTATCACAACGGTTTTAAAAATTGACCTTTACAGAGGCGTTAAAGGGCCTCCACACCATGACGTTCTGGTCAAAGTTCTCTGAACATTTCAATCGTTCAATTTTTGAGCGTTCTAGAATGAGGATGACGCATCTGGCGTGTAATTAACATGTGCCTAACGCTCGAGAAGCGTGTAACAGCGACCAAGTAAGATACACCTGAAAACCATTAGCGTGTGTTAACGTGATACTGGCGCGCTATGAACGATTTGTGAACGTGTGACTAACGTATGAATAACGACAGAATATCGTTTTGACGTTCGTTTGACTTTAGTCACACCCTGTGGGCCGTTCAGCGGTCGTTGACAGGTCGCCAGTAAGTCGTTCACTGCAAAGCAAACGATTAGTAACAACCAAGTAACGCTAGAGTAACGACTGACTAACGATATCCGAATGCGTGCAACGCTCATCGAACGTTAGTAAAAAGTTCCATGAAGGTTATTAAACGTTCTTCAGCGTTTAAAACTAAACGTTGAAGAACGCTGGTCTCAGTGAGAACTTTTGTACATGTTCCAAACTTTTTTTTCGGACCAGCGTTCTCCGCCGATTTACGGCGATCACCGACGTTCACTAGCGTTCACACAGCGCTCTTCTGGCGCTATCCCAGCGACCATGGGCGACTACCAACGTTTCCTCAAACGTCATAGAACGCTGACCAGAACGTCATGGTGTGACGGACCCGTAAAAAGGCACTAATATAAGGGAATGGGCTAAATTGATCAACTGTACATTATAATCAACTTTCAGAATGTCTCCATGCCGATGACTGTTTCAGTGACAAGGCGCCATTACTGACCTGTCACAACGCTTTCAGGCACTGCTATGACCAAAGATGTCTATGCGACCAGTTCCCCGGAGATCACGTAATAATTGGACCCATCGGAAAAAAATAGTTCACCGTTCATTGGATGTACCGGTAAAAAAATTGGTTCGATTTAAATGACGTTTTGACAAAACTTAAACCTGTGTAAATTTCGTATAGAAATAAATCATTTTTGCAGGAAACGTGTCGATTTTGTGTTCTTACGTATTTCTCGTTCTATTTGTGTTTTAATCCGTTTTAGTCAATTATCATTTCAAAAATAATTTGCCTGCGTAGCAATATGCACATTTTAGTGTCGTTCATGGCAATATTTAGACCCTTTCTTTCTGTATATTCCTATAAGACATTTTTAATATATAAATGTTAATTAGTTGAATATCATAATGGTGTCATGAATATGACAGTAGCTATAGAATCAAATATGTACTGACACTAAAACGAAATCGTGTGTTTTTATATTGAGCATAGATTGTTCGTTACAAAGTTTAGAATGATAGACTTTACTATCACGAGTGGCAAAACTATTTCTTTCATACGTAACACTTATTTACAAAACTATTTCTTTCATACGTACATGCAATACTTATTTACCAAATCGAGGGCTTGGTGCAAAACTATTCTAACTCCTTCACTTTGTGAAGGAGTTAGAATAGTTTTGCACCAAGCCCTCGAAATATTGAACTCTTACGATGCCAATTTTTGTCGTCTACAACCTTAAAATTTGTTTTTCAAAACACAGTCACAGTAACAAACTGCTCGGCGTCTCATCTGGGTCCAAACTGCTTAGATAATCACAGATGCGACATTGGCAGATTGTAGAGGAGGTGATTTTTAATTACTTTTCCATACAGTCAAATGTTCGATATTTTGAACATTTTCGATAGATTTGTGTTTTTTTCTTTCACATTATATCATGTAAATGAAGATAATTTATTTTGCTGTTGAAGTAAAAAAGTTGTTCTGCTGAGGCATCTTGCGAAAAGTAACCATGTGTCTGTCTGTGACACGTGATATGAAAACAACGAAAATGTCGTGTCTCCCGTGCATTTTATTGTGTACGATGTACTGGCGATTATTGATTATCACTTTAATTTATTCTTGCATAAACGTCAACGTCAGGTAAATTTTGCTGGACTTGACAATTTGTAGACTGTTTTAACCCTTTCCTTCATATAAACGCCTTTTCACGCCTTTGCAAACAGAGCAAACGGAGCAAACAGAACAAACCAGACGGCTTCTATAAGATTTGCTGTGTTTGCATAAGAAATTATAAAAGACATGACACTGCAGTTTCTTCCAATACCAAGCTATCCTATGAACATATGCCATTATAAAATATCAACTGATAAGATATTCATGGCGTCATTTCTCATGAATATCCAACAGGGAACTGTAAAGCAGCCTATCCACGCCCAATATACTTGTCAATGCTGCTGTCAATAATTTATATTGACAATCTTATTGACAGCGAAAGGGCAGTAATGAAGACTTGATCAATAGTTTATAACCTGACCGGTCGCACTTTCACTAGTGTTTGCTCCAAGATATATCTGACGGATTTACGATCAATTCCATATGTGTAGCCACAGGTTAAATATTAAGCATACCAGATTTGGAATGTACGACAAAAGTCGATATAAATCAGATCTACATGAAGGTTTAATGAATTAAATGTTCAATGTACGAGTACACCAGTTGAATTAGATATCAAATAACAAATGTTCAATGTACGAGTACACCAGTTGATTTAGATATCAAATAACGATAATAATTATGGCTAGATCCAGGATTAGATCTAAATGCAACCTTTAAAATCAGTATAAAATCTGCAGCAGTGACGTAGTTGACTTCGGTGTAAACAACAGCTCGCAAAGAAACTTTAAACTGATTTGCTTAAATTAATGCAATTCTAATACTGACTTATGAATAATGTCGTGTGTCGGAACTTCCTTATTATCTATCTTTTTGAAGGATTTTGCATAGTGGCTGTTTTCAGAGGTTTTCGTTTCAAAGGAAGATGTTACTATTTCGATGCATTTATAGACTTTAGCGCCAGAATACTTCAGACTGAGTGGGCACTTTTTCAACCAGTAACTACGTCACAACTGCAGTTGCAATAACACCCGCCGTACAAAATACAGGTATAACAATTGCTCATTTTTATCAGCAATGAAAATGAATTCATCAGGGAAAATGTTGGCATTATAAATCAGAGTTCTGAATTATTATTATAGCTGATGATGATTCGTTCTTGAATGGTTATTCTTACTGGACCTGGAATTAGTCTCTTCCGTGCTGGTAAGAAGTTGCAACCGACTACAGGCTCAACAAGAATAGCGCCTAAAGCAATAATTCCACAATATCAGCGTAAATAATTGATATGAGTGAATCAAGTCTAATCAAGTCCCCTCAGATGAATTACAAACGGTGTGTAATCAGTATTAACCCTTCTTGCTGAATTTTAAAATTCATTTCTCCTTCTTTACCCATGTCCTGTTGTATAATTACACATATCTTCACTGTGTACAAGTATTTCGCTGTGCAATCACTGCTGTGGAGTGCACTGGTTGCACAATCAATTTGTAATAGTGCAAACCCTGATTAGACAGCTCCTGCAGGAGCTGTCTCATCTGGGTCTTCACTATTTACAGGTAGGTATATTGACGTGAATAGCAAGCGAAGGGTTAATAACATGAATATGCTCCATAATGACGATTTGAAATTCAGCTATCGAGAAATGTCATGGGTTTCCGCGGAAATACGGAAATATTGAAAATATCCATAAAATACACTCCGAAACTGCTATTTAACTTCAGTAACAAGTGACATCTAACAATTACATTGATTTCAATTATGTTATTGGGTGCCCAATCAATAATTATGAGATACTGGAAACAACAGATTTCTCAAAGGTTATGCCAGTGAACATGCTGTTACAAAATTGAAAGCTATTAGAGAGCACAAACACTTGACGGGTTGTCAATATTCCATTCAAATGCACATGAAAATGGCCGTAATAAAACAAGACGTAGAAAAAGCAGTGTGTTGTTGGTAATCAATTTTAATTTCTCAGTAATAGTGTTTCGATGTTATAGACAATAACATCGATAGTGCGTGGACAAAGAGATATATATAAAAATGTATAGTAAAATCTCAGTAACTCTCAAACAAGAGATAGATATATAGTAAAATCTCAGTAACTCTCAAACAAGAGATAGATATATAGTAAAATCTCAGTAACTCTCAAACAAGAGATAGATATATAGTAAAATCTCAGTAACTCTCAAACAACAACTATTGCTCGTCTATAAGACACGTGACAGGTTAATGCAGGCTGAATGCTCCTCTATGAGTTTTCTGCATGACTTTCAAACTGCATTAAGTAGCCACAGTCCTGTCAAAAAAACGTAGCCCTTTCCTCAATAAATACGCTTTTCTATGCCTTTGTAAACAGAATAGAACCAGATCAGATGGCTACTATAGGAGCCGTCTGATCAGGATCTGTTCAGCTTGCTTATGAAATGATATATGTCAGATTCAATGTATGCCACCACGGACAAACATTCCATTGCCCATGTGTCATTATGAAACTAATCAATGTAGTATTCATGGTGTCGTCATTTCTTACATGAATATTCACGGCGTAAACAGTGAACAGTATTATTATAATTAAATCGGAGAATTATAATAATTGTGCAACTAAATGACGAAGGAATAGCATGACTGAAGTTTTCTAAAAATACATAAAACAACAAAAACACATACATACTTACAATGGATGCCAGACAGAAGTTATAGTGTGTGCATAGAAATTGATTGAACTTCAGCATTCTACTAGCGTATTATTTATAACCCCAGCAAAAAGTTTGGATCCAATTGAGATTCCGAGTAATTCGGCTTTCATCCGCATGAACTTTTTTTGACAATCTGACACCGTGCCTAAAGCCAAATAAAAGAAAAACAGACGGCACTTCCTCAAAGAGCAGAAGGTTACGGTCGGATCAACCCTTAGCCTGTACGCGAATGTTCCATAAATTATAAAAAGAACCCCTCTCCCTGTCTGTATGTCTGTCTCTCTATTTATGTCTCTGTCTGCCGCTTTCTCTCTCTGTCTCTCACTTTCTTTCTTTCTGTCTCTCGCCTTATTCTGTCTGCTTGCCTTTCTGTATTTCTGTTTGCCTGTCTATCTCTCTTCTCTCCCCATCTTCTCTATTTCTCTCTCACTCTTTCTGTCTCTCACTCTGTCTGCCTATGTCTGTTTATCGGTCTCTGTCTGTCTGCCAGTCTGTCTGAATGTCTGTATCTCTATGTCTGTCTGTCTCTGTATCTCTCTCCTCTCTGTGTCTCTCTCCTCTCTCTGTCTCTCTCTCAGTGTCTCTCTCCCCCTCTCTCTCACTCTCAACAAGATACTTTATTCCTGACACTTCTCAAGTATTTACCCAACGATTATTATTTCAGAAATATAAAAGCAGTGTTTGATTATAGCGACCGCATAAAGACTACAATGAGGAGATCTATACGAGGAGGGGATTGCTTTGTGCAAGACAAATATAAAGCTTTTGCTCTGCATTAGGCTTACATCTGTCTTAACCCTTTGCTCCATAAATGCGCCTTTCTACACCTTTGCAGACAGGGTAGACCCAAATCAGACGACTCCTGTAGGAGCCGTCTGATTAGGGTCTACTCTGTTCGCTTATACCATAGACATAGCATAGGTGATTATATAGTTTCTGCCGAGGTCCAAACTACATTTATCCATGTATTATTATAACAAATGATCTGATTAATGCTTATGATGTCATCTTTCCTTTCATGAATATTCATTCAGTATTTGACTTTTTTGGATGGTCACTGTAGAGTGTTTTACTGTGAATTTGTGAATCGTCCAAAAGATAAGAATTCTGTGTTGACATACGCTATTCGCCACGCTACCCTTTACTTCAGGAGTATCCATGTAGGAAATAATAACATCATGAATATTTATATAGAGGATCTTACATGAGTGTTCTTGATTATTGGATTTATTAAATGAGTCTTTTTAAAACGATAAAAAACGAGCTTTAGCGAGTTTTTTCTATCATTTTAAAAAGACGAATTTAATAAATCCAATATGAACACGAATGCAAGATCCTATTTATAACATAACACACACACACATGTTATTTGCAGCCAATATTTCAGCAGTAACGTGGATTGTTATAAATTCTCCTTACATATAGAAATGATGAATGAAAGGTGTTATTAGGTTCGCTAGGTAACTGGGACAAAGTAGGTCCAAAAATTCCAACTCTTTTATTGACTTACTGTCATATCAACCAGGATCTAATTCAGACCTCTCTGGTATTCAATTTAACTGTGATAGTTTATGATACAAAAACATACAGAAACACGTCAAAATAAATTTTGAGTTACAGTTTTGACATACATAGTTACAAACACGTCACATTATGACGTCATTGTACACAACATGTGTCTATGTAAAGCGCACCATTTAAATGAAGACCCACGTACAGTCGCCAACACGTCTGACACTCACTGTCAGTGGGATTCAAAATGCGCCTTCGTTTTGGTATATTAAGCCCTTCATCAGTGTTGTATACACATGGACATGGACATTTCCACCGAGAGAAAAAATCTCGATTCAAGTTCAGTGAAAATGTGTGAAATGGACAAAAGATTCAGTACGAACTGCTGCATAAAATGTGTTGGAACAGGAGGAAGATTTTCGCGATCAGCTGAGTATAGCATATTTGAAATATGTTTGTGCTGTGCTGGATTCAGATGACTATAGTTGTTGATTGACGAGATATATTTATGAGTAGAAATCTGCATAAACAAAAGGACATGCGGTGAAGAAAATGTAAAGTTGTGGAGGCATTTTCTATGTAGAATGGATTGTATGGGTCAGAGTAGCTGGTAGGTCTTTTTGGCATACATTTTGTAGATAATTACTGACAGCTATTACAATTTGTATTATTTTATCGAAATTAAGGCGCAAGTGCCAACAGTCCTTTGCCATCTATCGTGACTCAATCGTTGACATGTAGGTCACCGTCCGCCAGTTTGTTTGTTTTGACAGCGCGTATGAATACAGTTCGGTCGTTCGAATGTTATTCACTAGTGAATATATGCCCGTGAATATCAAAAAATAAATGATAGTGTTACGTCACGCTGAAGCCACGAGTTATGTTATAAAATGTGATATTTTAAGGTGACAGTTTAACACAAGGATAAACTGTTCATGCAGAATATGCAGAGTTAGCTCTATAAGCAAACAGAGCAGAACCTGATCAGTCTAATCTAGGTCTACTCAGTTTGGAGTGGCGTTTAAAGTTGTAGTTATGGAGTAAAGGGTAACACGTATACGCAACCAGAGTAGACACAGGTCGGATTCCAGTATGAACTGTCTGATTAAGGTCTGCTCTGTTTGTTTATGAAATTATATACTACTAATCCTATAGTCTCTGTCATGTCCCAAATAACACAGTTTTTATATTTTTATATGCAATTATACAAAGCTAGCAAATAAATATTCATGCATCAATTATTGCTTACATGAATATTAATTAGGTGAAGGGACAATGGACAGGGATGCGAGGTTTGATCAGTTATGCAGTAAAATATCTATGCGATCCGTAAATGAATACCATATACATGTAGCGTTGAACTTCGTTGAACTTCAAGAGGCCATACAAATTACTAAGAGACAGCACATGGTCGAGTCATCCGATTTATAATCTTTATCCATGCTTATAAAACTTTTAGTTGAGTCTGAGTTCGTTCTCAAGTAATTGATTGGTCAGATTTGAGCCTTTGGCTCAAATCTGACCAATCAAAATCTTGAGAACTCAAATCTGAACAATCAAAAGCTTGAAAACGAATTCAGACTCAACTAAAAAGCTTTATAAGCATGGACCCTGAACAATTTCTCATGTTCGCAGTATAATGCAGGTCTGTATTAAGCGGTCATATGTGTTTCTAGGTATGCATAGTGATACATTTTACTAGTGATGCGTTCAGTGTTGACATAAATCGTGGAATGCTTTATTGGCTAGGTATTAAGTTTAAAAGAGAGAATACGTTTGGCAGTTAACACAAGCAATTTCAGTAGACATGCATGTATAGTGTAGGTTTATAAAGGATTTTCTCATTTACATGTATATTATCTGTTTGTCGTTATGTGAAGGAACTGTTTACTGGAGCCTGGACAAGAGTATGGCAGTAGTAATTATTGCATCAGTTGTGGTCGTGTTATCCATTGTATGCTGGACATTCCGTGGACGGCAACGAAATGGGTTTAAGCTAGTGCCGGGTCTTACAGCGTGGCCGGTTGTCTGAAATGTCCATCAGATGGATAAACCGAAGCTACATGTCACGTGGTACAAGTGGATGCAACAATATGGAGATGTATTTCAATTTACAATGGTTGGGCACAAATATGTGATGGTGAACTGCCCCAAATTGTTTGAATCTGTGTTAAGTGAGCATACTTGTCGGCCTCACAATGCATTTAGCGATATCAATTATGAGGGAAATGGAGCAACTCTTGGAAATAACAATTTTCTCATTCAGGGGGTGAAGCAATCAGTTTTATCAGCGGTATCGGCATTGGCATAATGACAATTCTGTATAATAAATTTTGGAAGGACCGAACTTTAGTTCTAGTCATCCTGAAGTTCGATTTATCCGAGCCCCACTGTAGGTAGGTAAGACAAGGTGGTTGCTTAATGCATTAATGACCCTGTACTTCTCTAATGCTTTTCCAAACAGAGCAGACCCATGTCAAAATGGTCCTTCCTGAGGGAGCCATCTAATCAGGATTGGCTCTGCATCTTATTCTTCAGTTTCTGTCACGGCCAACTCAGCCTGTGTTAATTTCAGTTGAAATTCGATAACTCGAACTTCAAGGGATCATACAAATTAGTTCGAGATAAAAGAGGTTCGAGTCATCCGATTTCTAATCTGAACAATTTCTCAGGGCCACAGCTTAATACAGGTCTAAAGTAATGCTGAAAGCTCCTATAGGAGCTTTCAGCATTACTTTAGACCTGTATCAGATACATTATTAGAGCAAATCTGTATTGTAAGTTTTGGAAGGACTAAACTTTTTGTTCGAGTTATCCCGAAGTTCAAGCTATCCGAGTTCGAGATATCGAATTTAAACTTTATTTCATATTTCACAAACTATTATCTTATTAATATGCATGGTATCATTACTTCATACATGTATAATCATTGGTTAAATAGCCAGAATATGTAAATGGTGTAGGTCATTGTAGAAAAGCTTGCTGAACATCCGATAAATCTATCCAAATATTAAACTAAACAAATATTGAAAGAAACGCGCCGTTCTGCATGCGTTATCGCATTCTTCAGGAGGTGTCGTTGTCGATGGTGTAGTTGTTGTTGCTGATGATGTTGGCGTCGTTGTTGTGGTCGTAGGCGTGGTTGTAGTTGTTGTGGGAGTCGTTGTTGTGGTCGTAGGCGTGGTTGTTGTTGTTGTTGTGGGAGTCGTTGTTGTGGTCGTAGGCGTGGTTGTAGTTGTTGTGGGAGTCGTTGTTGTGGTCGTAGGCGTGGTTGTTGTAGTTGTGGGAGTCGTTGTTGTGGTCGTAGGCGTGGTTGTTGTAGTTGTGGGAGTCGTTGTTGTGGTCGTGGGCGTGGTTGTTGTTGTTGTGGGAGTCGTTGTTGTGGTCGTAGGCGTGGTTGTTGTAGTTGTGGGAGTCGTTGTTGTGGTCGTAGGCGTGGTTGTTGTAGTTGTGGGAGTCGTTGTTGTGGTCGTAGGCGTGGTTGTTGTAGTTGTGGGAGTCGTTGTTGTGGTCGTGGGCGTGGTTGTTGTAGTTGTGGGAGTCGTTGTTGTGGTCGTGGGCGTGGTTGTTGTTGTTGTTGTGGGAGTCGTTGTTGTGGTCGTAGGCGTGGTTGTTGTAGTTGTGGGAGTCGTTGTTGTGGTCGTAGGCGTGGTTGTTGTAGTTGTGGGAGTCGTTGTTGTGGTCGTGGGCGTGGTTGTTGTTGTTGTGGTAGTCGTTGTTGTGGTCGTAGGCGTGGTTGTTGTTGTTGTGGGAGTCGTTGTTGTGGTCGTAGGCGTGGTTGTTGTTGTTGTGGGAGTCGTTGTTGTGGTCGTAGGCGTGGTTGTAGTTGTTGTGGGGGTCGTTGTTGTGGTCGTGGGCGTGGTTGTTGTTGTTGTGGGAGTCGTTGTTGTAGTCGTAGGCGTGGTTGTAGTTGTTGTGGGAGTCGTTGTTGTGGTCGTGGGCGTGGTTGTTGCGGAAGTCGTTGTCGTGGTCGTAGGCGTGGTTGTTGTGGAAGTCGTTGTTGTTGTTGTGGTTGACTCAGTAGTTGTTACTAATCCTCTACAAATCCCTCTATTACACTGCAATAACATTGAAATTAGCGTCATACAGAGATATAGACAAACTTGCGTACCCAAATACTAAAATTGTTAGCTCTCCACCAAATCATTTTTGATGGACCACTCTTTAGATCGTCTCGATGAAACAAAGAAGTTATTCTTGAAAATGTTTTAATTTACGCATCTTTTCTGGACCCCTGGGTATCGTATTTACTTATATGTATAGAACGTGTCTTATTAGGAATAAGTTACCGTATCATATACTGTAGAGGAATGCATAACTTGCGATAAACAACTGTAGCATTGGTCAAACTATTATTAAATTGAAGTTATATTCTGTCCAACAACGCTATGAATTTTAATTGGTTTTCACAACAATAGCCGAGGTGTGTCAGTCAAACGAGTAAACGCGCGAGAAGAGAATGTACCTACACGTAGTACATCGAGTATTCCCAGCGCACATAATTGATCACCTATATGTAATACATTGAGTTCGTCCGGTACACATCGAGTAAGCCCGGTAAACATGATTGATCACCTACATATAGTACACCGATTACACACGATACACACCGAGTACGTCCAGTACACATCGAGTACGCCCGGAACACACCGTGTATGCCCGGTACACATCGAGTACGCCAGGTACACACCGAGTATGCCCGGTACACATCGAGTACGCCAGGTACACACCGAGTATGCCCGGTACACATCGAGTATGTCCTTTACACATCGAGTACGTCCTTTACACATCGAGTACGCCCGGTACACATGATTGATAACCTGCATATAGTACATCGATTACACCCGATGCACACCGAGTACGTCCACTACTCTGAGTTAATCCGATACACATCGAGTAAACCCAGCACACACAATTAAATACCTACATATATCACATCGAGTACGCCCGGTACACATCGAGTACGCCCGGTACACATCGAGTACGCCCGGTACACATCGAGTACACCCGGTACACATCGAGTACGTCCTGTACACATCGAGTACGTCCTGTACACATCGGGTACGCCCGGTACACATCGAGTACAACCGGTACACATAACTGATTACCTACATGTAGTACAACGAGTACGCCCGGACCGGAACACATCGAGTACGCACGGTACACATCGAGTACGCAAGTACACATCGAAAAAACCCGGTACACATCGAGTACGCCCGGTACACGTGATTGATTTTTATGCCAGATTCCGTGTTTCCGTTGGTTTTTCGAAGTGATAAAACATATTGGTTTCGATACAAATAACATTCCTAAACCATGTGCTTTAGCACTAAGTTAGTTTAAGTCACACAGATTACGGTTTTGAAGTTTTTTGTTAATCAAGTTGGCAACAATATGAGCATAGTGAACCTTTAAATCTTCATGTTTTTTCTGAAGTCATTTTTCTCACTTTTAATCCTTTCAAGGCTTAAATGGACTATTCCAAAATACAAACTGGCCAATCTTATTGTGTATATTTAGGGATTATTCTAAAGAAAAATGTAATATAACAAACAGTGCAGACCATGATGAGAGGGCTCCCTTAGGAGCCCTCTCATGTGGGTCTACACTGTTCGCAAATGACATTAGTGACTCGTAACCAGCACTGTAAGGGTTAACGATATTCCATTTAGTATAAAAGGTTACAATCTACGACATGGGTCCTCTGGGTTCCTTCCTGTCTGTGTCTATACTGTTTGCAAACACCAATATGGTCAGTTTGTCGTTCAAAAGAACATGATTAATATGGAACACCTTAACGGTTCGGAACGTATTTTGTTCAAACTGGCAAATTGTTGCTGTATGCCTGTACCAACTCTATCATGACATGTCAGAAATAATGTATGTATGAATTATGTATGTATGAGTTTGTCAGAAATAATGTATGTATGAATTTGTAAGAATAATGTATGTATGAATTTAAATTAGCTTAATATTTATAATGACATACAAGAAAAGAAACTGTTGGCCCTCGTAAACTATGTGTATATCAGATCTATATGATTCCATTAGAGGACAGAGCGGACCCTGTTTAGACGGTTACTATTCCATTAGAGGACAGAGCAGACCCTGTTTAGACGGTTACTATTCCATTAGAGGACAGAGCGGACCCTGTTTAGACGGTTACTACAACAGCCGACTGATCCGGGTATATTCTGTTTCTGAAAAACTCATATCTATGGAGTAGAGGAATACGCAATTTACAAAACAATAGTCCGCCTTGTTATACAGGGTATCTCCCAAAAAATGCAACACCTCCTAAATTCATATATATTTTAAACAAGCATAAACCTAATCATCTTATTTCTACACATGTCGGCGAAATTTCAAATTTAAATTCCATTTACCTTTTTACTCCAAAAACCTTTTGAACAGGTCTTGTCTGTTTTATTTTCAACACAAAAATCATGTGACACACATTTCCGAGAGATTCACGTTTTGCATGACCAAATCTTTATCTAACCGCTAAGATGTGTACTCAACAAAATGGAGACAATACTTAGTTACAGTTCATAGACTTTGGATCGGCTGCTAGTCAAAAGTTAATTTGATTGACAAAGGCTATTTAGCGGCAAACATGGTGGGTCAACAGTACAAAAAAGCAATAGAGGGTATCCATGGTTACAACGTTCAGTATGACCCATAGTTACCAAAGATTTCTTAAAATGTTCCACAGACGTTATCGCCACATATATCTACCTGAAAGGTAATCTGTATTCAGAAATGTAAGAAAGTACACCGCACATGGAACCAGCAGGAATCCATGTCCTACAAGATCAGGAAGGCTATGGAGTGCCCGCACTATGATAAACATTGCTCATGTTAGAAGAAGCCTTGAAGCTACCCCGAAGAGGTCTTCGTGCAGACGAAGGCAGATCGCAAGATCATCATTTAACAGAATAATCAGGCTAGATTTACAGCGGTACCCCTACAGGGCACAGGAGCGATTGGGTAAGTGTCCAGGAGATTCCGATAGGAGGTAAGTGCACTGCCAGTAGATGGCCAATACACCGGAAAGGCTTTGGAATACCATCATCGTGAATGACGGGGCAACTGTTTTTGTCTCAGTGGACATGTATACATTAAGGCATATCCGGATATATTCCGCCAGAACGAATCCTCTATGAAATTTCACTTACGATCGTCCGGAATATCGACATTCGCTGAATGTATCGGCTAGACTTACAGGCGATAAGCAAGCATATCATTGGTCCTTTTAGTTAAATTAAGGAGACATCGATGGTGCTACATACTTGAACTTGATCAACAGTGAGATCGTACCGGAGCTTCAAAGAAGGTAGCACATTTAGTTTCATGTATTAAAAATTACATTTCTGGTGGTGTATTGAATTGACTGAATTGATCTCAGATGTTACCTGTTTGAAGTAAAGCGACCAGTATAGTCTCAGATTATAAACATGGACTGGCTATGCCTTTTAACCCATTCCCTTCTGGGCTATCTTTAGACACAATGTCTTTGAATAAATCTACCGAAAAGGAGCATTTACTAGAGACAAGGGATGTTTTATAATGGTGTAGTTTTGAAACCATTGTGATAAAAAGAGACATTTACAGAGGCATCAAAATGCATCGGTGGAAGAGAATGAGTTAAAGGAAAAATGAATTTGGTTATCTTATGTTTTTGTTTCATCATTATAATTTAATAATCAAACAAAGTTGACGCTGATCAGATGATTCCTATAGGAGCTATCTGATCTGGGTATTCTCTTTTTGCAAATGCAGGAAATGTATTTGATTTGAAGGAAGATGTTAACCGATATAAATCATCGCAAGTTCCAACATACATGTACATTAATAGCAACTTTCAGTTGCGGTTATCGTGTGTTTGAACTTTCGATACTATCAGGGGCCTACGTTATTATGTACTTCCACTGACAATCGATTAGCACCTTGCCGTTGCGGTTATCGTGTGTTTGAACTTTCGATATTATCAGGGGCCTCCGTTATTATGGTTTTCCACTGACAATTGATTAGCGCCTTACCGTTATTATGGTCTTCCACTGACAATCGATTAGCACCTTACCGTTGCGGTTATCGTGTGTTTGAACTTTCGATACCATCAGAGGCCTTCGTTATTATGGTCTTCCACTGACAATCGAGTAGCACCTTACCGTTGCGGTTATCGTGTGTTTGAACTTTCGATACTATCAGGGGCCTCCGTTATTATGGTCTTCGACTGACAATCGATTAGCACCTTACCGTTGCGGTTATCGTGTGTTTGAACTTTCGATACTATCAGGGGCCTCCGTTATTATGGTCTTCGACTGACAATCGATTAGCACCGTACCGTTGCGGTTCGAGACCTGGCATTTTGATTTTCATGTGAGGAAGTCTCCAGCTGGCTTTCGGTATGTCGGTGGTTCTACCGGGGTGTTCTTCTGTGCACGGAACAAATAAACATTTTTTCGCTTTATTCTAGGAGACAATTTTGTTGCTTAACGCCTCTACATTGTGCTTGGCTAAATAGTTTAAAATAAACCGCCTAGGAATAGTCTTCTGCTGGACATTTACAAATCCACGCATGATTTACTGCTGAATGTATTGCCCGGCATTAAGCCACAAATGAGCTTCAAGGAAGCACCGTCGCTAGGCATAGTCATATATACCTATATATTAACAAAGTATATCAGTCATATGCAAATGACTGCAGGAGCCCTCTGACCAGGTATGCACGGTTTGTCATAAAAACATGATATACACTATAATATGTGGTTTGCTTCATTAATATTCATGGAGGGGGATTCAAATAATACAATTCAGCATACAATGGGTTAAGTATATAAAGTTGTCAAAGTAGTGTTTACATGGCCGAAACAACATGGTGATGCTTGAGGTAAGACCCTGACTATCTTAAACTTAAACTTCTTGGCATCACCATTTTGTCTTGGTATATTGCTTACAGTACTATTGCGGATACAAAATTTTAATGTTCCGTGCACAGAAAAACCTCCAGGGACTTCCTCCACCTGGAAGTAGCTGGACATTGGTATAGCTGAAATACTGTTAAAGCGACCCGATACAGTAAAAAACCTCTAAACCGGACGTTTAATTTCGCATAAATATCGATCTTTGAAACAGGTGGCAGCTTAATGAATGGTGAAAGTCGTACAGAAAGCTCCTAGAGGAGCATTCTGCATAACGTTCATTCTGCGTGAAACAGTCACCTGCCTAGTATATATATATAAACTCTTTTCTACTAGAATTTCGATTTAGATGGGGTTTACTGAACAAACAAACACATCGATAATATGTGAACCTACATTGCCAGCACCGCCTTGTCCACATGGCGACCCGGGGAACACAGGCTGCTTATAGCATAAACCATCCTCATCGTTCATACAGTACATCCCAGCAAAACAAATTTCAAACTCCGATAGCATCTGAAAGACATAGTATGTTACATAGTTTGAGCTTCACTATTGCTCTTTGGTCATTTAATGAATGTAAACAATGACATCATGGATATTAATTAAATGTTTTTTGTGTGATGTTTATTATTATTATTATAATATTATTATTATTCATCATTATTATTACACAGAGGGAAATCTGTGACATTTAACCCTTTTCCTGTACAGTATTCATGTAAGAAATAATGATATCATGAATATTTATTAGCAGAATTTTTATTATGTAAACGTTTCAAGGGGACATTTGCTTTGACAAAAACTGTAGAATTAGATCTTTATCATGTCAAAAGCAAACATAGCAGACCCTGATCAGAAGGCTCATATAGTAGCCGTCTGATCTGAGTCTACTCTGTTTGCAAATGCGTGAACATACGTTTATATGAGGGAGCAATACAGATCCTAACCAGACAGCTTCTACAGGAGCTGTCTGATTTGGGTCTGCTCTGTTTGCACAAACGTAATAATCACTTGTTTTATCATTGTACTATACAGATTCGCTATTGGCTTTGCAAACAGAGTAGACCCACATCACACTATAGTAGCCGTGTGATCGGGATGTTCTGTTTGCTTCTGGAATTATCAGTTTAGATGCCTTGATAACAATTTCCTTTGTCCACATGTCATTACAGAATTTGAACAGAAATCAAGGGTTGAGATGTCACTCAAAAGTCCAAAGCACCTTACGCAAATGTTTCCTTATCTTTTATGTTTAAGATATAGTTGCATATTTGAGCATTGTGCTCTCCTTTTCCACTTCATTCACCTTTTGTATATGCAGTAGCTACTAACCCAAAACAAAATATACCACATTTAAATGCCAATTAAATAACCCAAGACAAAATATACCACATTTATATGCCAATTAAACTTCAATAATATAGTATGGCTGCTTCTGCTCCTAACACGTCTTATGACTTTAAATCAACGAACACTAATTCATACAACCGCTCAAAGCTACATTGATTTTAATCTACGTTGAACCCATCCTCAGTACTTTCAGTACTTTGATTATCGTAATGTATATTTATAACATATATAGAAAAAGAGAAGTTATAGGTACTGAAAAAACGCCTTTTATGTCATATGCACTGGAAAATATGAGTTTTTATTATACTTACTGGAAAAGCGAAGTTTTATTGTACTTACTGGAAAAGATGATTATTTATTTATGTACTGAAACAGGGGAGTATTTATCGTTTGTAAAATGTACTCGAAAAGCGGAGTTTTTATCATATGTATTGGTAAAAACAGAGTTTTACTATACATGTGAACTTCGATATCTCGAACTCGAATAATTCGAAGTTCGGGATAATTTGAAGTAAAAGTTTGGTCCTTCCTTTACAATACAGGATTGTTCTAAAATGTATCATTACGCATATCTAGAAATACATGTGGCAGCGTTATGCAGGTCTAAAGCAATACTGAAAGCTCCTGTAGAAGCTTTCAGCATTACTTTAGACCTAGCTGTGAACTTGTTCTGGAAAATTGTTCTGAGGAATTGTTCAGATTAGAAATCGGATGAATTGAACCTCTGTTATATCAAAGTTATTTGTATGGTCCTTTGAAGTTCGAGATATGGAAGTTCAACTGTGTGTTCTGGAAAAGAGGAGTATTTAATACTCATCCTGGAAAAGGTAGCTTTTACTATACTTACTTGGAAATAATGGGGAGGGGGTACTATACGTAAAAGGTAAAGGGAAGTTTGTATTGTACGTTCTTGAAAATATATACAGTAGAACCCATCTAAAACGGAATTTTATTGAAAACATTTAAGGTGTTTCTTGACAGGTGGATGCTTAATGCAGAGTAAATGTCATGCACAAAGCTTCTCTAAGTTACCACCTGTCCGAAAGACCGGTTTTGATACTAACGCTCGGTTTTGAGGGATTTAGTTATAGGATATGATGCGAGTAGTCAATCTGTACATAGAGGATCTTACATGGTGTTCATTACAACTTTTGCTTACGAAACGAGTTTACTACATGTATAATAATAATATGGCGCGAACTTTAGCGATTGGCATATTCATTGTAGTAAAAGAGTTTCATAAAACAATTTGTAATGAACACGAATGTAAGATTCTTTTTATCACACCAGCCTTAAAAATCCCATAGAAATGCAACAGGCCGTAGCTGTTTCGGCCATTGTTTACAAAACGCGTAGTAATACAACCGACGATGCACATGGTGTGCTACAATTGGCTAACGATTAAATGAGTGTTACTATTGGCTAGCGAATTAAAACGTCGTTATGCATTGGTTCCCTGTGCTCTCTTTAAGATTTGATATCGACCGGAGTCAAACTGCTAATTTGAACAAAAAAGCACTAGTGCATTTTACAGTTTACGGCACTCTGTTTCGGAACTCCCATATCGCAATTTTTTTTGTAACAAGAGTGCCAGTGGGCACAATATACGCCCATCGAGGCTTTGTTCAATATAAACTGATATTAACATATTTGCTAAAACGCAAACGCTAAACGCAAATTCTAAGTACAATTGTGTGACCTTGAACTTTGATAAACATACGGGGACACACTCATGCTACTGTAGTATGTCCAGATAAACATTGTGGTGTAATTTGAGAAGGATCCACCAAACAGAATTCGAGTTACAGATGTTACAGACAGACAGACGGACAGACAGCACCATTCCATTATACGTCCAATTTATTTTTCAAACCGATGAAGCATGTGATGTTAGACAAGTGTTCCAAGTTTCAAACCTTTATCTCAAAGAGTAATGTAAATAAGTGGACTTTAACAAAAACCTTAACCAAAAATTCTAAGTTAAAAACGGACATAATTCTGTCAAAATGCTTGACGTAGTTATGTTCTCTTGCCTGCCGGTGAAGCTTGTGATGATGAACAAGTGTTCCAAGTTTTACAAAGCTTTATCTCATAGGGTTATGTAAATAAGTGGACTTTAACAAAAACCTTAACCAAAAATTCTAAGTTAAAAAGGGACATTATTCTGTCAAAATGCTTGACATAATTATGTCCTCTTGCCTATAGGTGTAGCCTGTGATGGTGAACAAGTGTTACAATTTTCAAAGCTCTACCTCAAAGGGTTATGTAAATAAATGGACCTTATAAAAAACCTTAACCAAAGATTCTAAGTTGAAAAGGGACATAATTGTGTCAACATGCTTGACAGAATCATGTCCTCTTGCCTATAGGTGGAGCTTGTGATGGTGAACAAGTGTTACAATTTTCAAAGCTCTACCTCAAAGGGTTATGTAAATAAATGGACCTTATAAAAAACCTTAACCAAAGATTCTAAGTTGAAAAGGGACATAATTGTGTCAACATGCTTGACAGAATCATGTCCTCTTGCCTATAGGTGGAGCTTGTGATGGGGAACAATTGATACAATTTTCAAAGCTCTATCTCAAAGGGTTATGTAAATAAGTGGTCTTTAACAAACATTTTAACCAAAAATTCTAAGTTAAAAAGGGACATAATTCTGTCAAAATACTTGACAGAGTTAATGTTCTCTTGCCTACAGGTGAAGCTTGGAATAGTGAACAAGTGTTACAAGTTCAAAGCTTTATCTCAAAGGGTTATGTAAATAAGTGGACTTACAACATAAATTGAGGTCAACATATTTGCTTAACGCAAATACTTAACGCAAATTCTAAGTCCAATTGTGCGACCTTGACCTTGGGCATACCCATGCTACTGTAGCATGTCCAGATAAACATTTTGGTGAAATTTGAGAAGGATTCACCAAGCAGAACTTAAGTAAGAGGTTTTACAGTCAGACATTTAACATATTTGCTAAACGCAATTTATGCTACCTTGGAAATACGACTGGGACTGGACATACTACTGTAGCATGTCCAGATAAACATTGTGGTGAAATTTGGGAAGAATCCACCAAGCAGAACTTGAGCTAGAGATGTTACAGACGGACAGACATGCAGAAGGACAGACAGCGCCATTCCATAATACGTCCCTAGTTTTCAAACGGGCGTATAAAAACTGATACTAAATGTTTTTAAGCGAGCCTTTGACGAGCTTGACATTTTCAGGGACGAGTATAAGCAAGCCTATGGCGAGCTTAATAACCTTTTCCAAGACGAGTTTAATATCAGTTTGTACAAAATGACTACGAGCATCATATTATTTTATCACATTCGGGTGAAATGCAGTTTTTAACAGGTTCTACATGTATAATTCTATATTTCTACATGAGGTCTACACGAGGTCTACATGAGGTGTTTCTATATGACATTACAGCTTATATTAAGCTTGTGTTGTTTAGAGAAATATGTGATGGCTATATTTACTCGAATACACTGCAGGCTGTGTAATAAAAATATGTATAGATGCATAGATATTTTATTATATGTACTGGAAAAGAGAAGCTTTTATGGTACTTATTGGAAACGAGAAGTATTTATGATACGTAATGTAAAAGCGGAGCATTCATTTTACATACTGGAAAGGAAGAGTAGTTTTTGTTTAACGTACTGAATATAAGACGTTCCCTTATACACACTAGAAAAGGGGAGTGTTTATTCTTCTTACCGGAAATACGCATTTAAATGATGCAGATCCATAAGCAATCTGGCATTGCTCATCCAGTGTGAAAATTTCTCCTAGTGTACGAGAGTTTTGGATACGGTCGTAATCAACGGGATCGAAAGTGTGTGTCTGTAGGCAATTTAGACCTGCTGTCGAAATTAAACTGAAATTAGAAATGGTATACATTAAAATTACTCTATACTGTTTTTTTTTTTATTTTAATGAGAACAATTTAGGACTTTTTAGCAGGAGGCTGCTTAATAAAGGTTGAAAGTCATACAGAAATCTCCTAAAGGGAGCTTTCTGCATTTTTTCAACCTCAAAGTCTGCTCTGTTTGCTTATGAAATTACAATAGACCTGACACTACATCGAGGGCTTGGTTCAAAGGTGAAGGAGTTACAATAGTTTTGCACCAAGCCCTCGACATTCTCTACCAGTAACAAAAAAGTATGTGTAGAATGCAGCTAAGATATTCATGGTGTCGTTTTTTCCGACACAAATATTCAACAGGGACAGGGTTAATGCAGGATGAAAGTAATGCATAAAATTTCATGTAGGAGCTTTCGGTATTACTTTCGCCCTGCCTCTGTCTTTATGGTCAATAATTATACATATTGTGTTTTTATGGTCAATACATATAGTGTCTTTAAGGTCAATAATTATACATATTTGGTCTTTATGGTCAATAATTATACATATTGTGTCTTTATGGTCAATACATATTGTGTCTTTAAGGTCAATAATTATACATATTTGGTCTTTATGGTCAATAATTATACGTATTGTGTCTGTATTGTCAATAATTACGCATATTGTGTCTTTATGGTCAATAAATATACATGGTGGGTCTTTATGGTCAATAATTATACATATTGTGTCTTTATGGTCAATAATTATGCAAATTTGGTCTTTATGGTCAATAATTATACATATTTGGTCTTCATGGTCAATAAGTATGTATATTTGGTCTTAATGGTCAATAATTATACATATAGTGTCTTTATGGCCAAAAATTATACATATTGTGTTTTATGGTCTATAATTATACATATTGCGTCTTTATGGTCAATAATTATACGTATTGTGTCTTAATGGTCAATCATTATACATATTGGGTCTTTATGGTCAATAATTATACATATTGGGTCTTTATGGTCATTTATTATACATATTGTGTCTTTATGGTCAATTATTATACATATTGTGTCTTTATGGTCAATAATTATACATATTTGGTTTTTATGGTCAATAATTACATATATTGTGTCTTTATTGTCACATATATGTTGGGTTTTTATGGTA
Organism: Azorinus chamasolen; assembly: GCA_963576725.1. NCBI lineage: Eukaryota > Metazoa > Mollusca > Bivalvia > Cardiida > Solecurtidae > Azorinus > Azorinus chamasolen. Next base: position 53,668,902 of record OY755252.1, read on the forward strand.
AAAAATATACGTATTTGGTCTTTACGGTCAATAATTATACATATTGTATCTGTATTGTCAATAATTACGCATATTGTGTATTTATGGTCAATAAATATACATGGTGGGTCTTTATGGTCAATAATTATACATAATATGTCTGTTTGGTAAATAATTATACAAAGTTGGTCTTTATGGTCAATAATTATACATATTTGGTCTTCATGGTCAATAATTATATATAGTTGGTCTTTATGGTCAATAATTACACATATTATGTCCTTATGGTCAAAAATTATACATATTGTGTTTTATGGTCAATAATTATAAATATTTTGTCGTTAGGGTCATTATTTATACATAATCTGTCTTCACGGTCAATAATTATACATATTGTGTCTTTATGGTCAATAATTATACATAGTTGGTCTTTATGCAAAGTATATGGTCAATAATTATGCATATTATGTCTTCATGGTCAATAATTATACATAGTTGGTCTTTATAAAATTATACATATTGTGTTTTATGGTCAATACTAATACGTATTGTGTCTTTATGGTCAATAATTATACATATTCTGTCTTTATGATCAATAATTATACATATTGTGTCTTTATGGTCAATAATGATACGTAGCGTGTCTTTATGGTCAATAATTATTCATAATTTGTCTCTATGGTCAATAATTATACATATTGTGTATTTATAGTCAATAACAATACTCATAGTGTTTTTATGGTCAATGATTATACACATGTTGTCTTTATGGTCAATAATTATATATATTGTGTATTTATGGTCAATAATCATATATATGGTGTATTTGCGGTCAATAATTATACATATTGTGTCTTTATGGTCAATAATTATACAAATTTGGTCTTTATATCAATAATTATACAGATTGTGTATTTATTGTAAAAAAATGTTCGTATTGTGTCTTTATGGTCAATATTTATACATATTCTGTCTTTATGACCAATAATTATACATATTGTGTCTTTATATCAATAATTATACATATTTGGTCTTTATGGTCAATAATTATACATATTTGGTCTTTATGGTCAGTATTTATACATATTGTGTCTTGGTCAGTATTTATACGTATTGTGTCTTTATTGTCAATAATTATACGTACTTTGTCTTTATGGGCAATAATTATACATATTCGGTCTTCATGTTCAATAATTATACATATTCTGTCTTTATAGTCAATAATTATACATATTGTGTCTGTATTATTTCGGTGTTGTTATACCTTCTGATCCTTCGAGATCATGAATTTCAGTACCCTTTTGTTCTGAAAATTGAATACCGCTTGAGCCGGTGCTAGGGGCGTGAGCAGTGTTGCACTTCAATTACTGTTCATGAACAGACTCAATAAAACCGAGTCTGCAATTTTCTCTTTTTGTGTTGCAATTTTTGCTCTCGAGGGATCAACTTCTTTCAGAATTTATAATCTTCACAACAGCAGGTGTTAAGTGCTTGTGTGGCGGCCGTAAAACGTCACCCGTACTTCATTCTCAGTGTTGTTATACCTTCTGATCCTTCGAGATCATAAATTTCAGTACCTTTTTGTTCTGAAAATTGAATACCGCTTAAGCCGATGCTAGTGGGCGTGAGCAGTGTTGCACTTTCAATTACTGTTCATGAACAGACTCAATAAAACCGAGTCTGCAATTTTCTCTTTTTGTGTTGCAAGTTTTGCTCTCGAGGGATCACGTCCTTTCAGAATTGTGCCTTTATGGTCAATAATTATACATATTCTGTCTTTATGGTCAATAATTATACGTATCATCTTTTCACATACCATCTCTTTCTATTAATAAATGTTTTTTCAATGGACCAAGAGTTGTACTTTCACCTTTAAAATCTGTTATCCAAAATGTTTCTTCTATTCGTAAACGGTCTTTATACAAGCGACACAGAGTGTATCCGATTACATTTTGTATCCAAAAGTTCTTTGCTAAGAGGTGCATATGTTGTAGTAACATTTATTGTTATTCCACTATAAAATTTACAGTTAATGGTAGAACATTTAATGTCAAAATAAACTCAGACGTTGATTGTACTACTACTAAAGTTATTTATGTTTTAACTTGAAACGCGCCTAGTTGCGGTTTACATTACGTAGGACAAACAGGACGTGCTTTGAAGACTCGATTTCGTGAGCATGCATATCAGTGTCGAAATCGTAAACTAAACAATTTTTTATACCAACACTTTCGGAAATCTGGCCATTCTTTTAAAGATGTTTTAGTACAAATTGTTGAGCATATAACATATGATAAGGAGGCTACTAGTAGTTTAAATCGAAAGCTAGATTTATATTGGAATTAAATTGGATCAAAAATTTGCAAACACCTTTTCCTTTAGGACTGAATGATAATATTTACCAGACTGGAAATATTTCAAAAGAACCAGATATAGATATTTATTTTTCAAATTTTTCTATTAGAAAACGCAAATCTCGATCACATGGCATTCGCAAAAATGGTAATATTAAACGAAAATCTCGTTTGAAAATGACTCTTCTTGATCTACATACTTTACGTCTAACTTCTGGCAAACATGCCATGCTTTCTAGACTTTCCTCCTTATCTATATATTCATTATAAGAAATTGACGAGCAAGCCGATAAAATTATTTTTAGATCAGATCCTCTCATAGGAACGGCTAGTTTGATACAAAGCTTTACTCTACATGTTCTCAGACCGCACATTAACAAATTACCTTCACCAAAGATTCTTCTAGAAAATTCCTTTTATTAATAAAGGTATTGATTTTATTGACCTCCAAAGTATTTTAGAGACAAAAATGTAATTGACACTATTCCTAAATACTTTAAAAATACAGAACCACCTATCATCTGCTACAAATATAACAAACCCATCAGAAATACTATTTTCAACTACAATAAAATTGTGGCAGACCTTAATACATGTATTAATGATAATATTCCTGATAATTGAGATTGCGTCACCTCAAAATTTTGCTATTCTCCGGCTGGTCATGTGATTACTGGTAATTTTGAGAAAATTAAAGATAAACGTCTACGATCTCTTTTGAATAAAGGTCCCAAATATAGAAAACCATCCTTGATAGATTTTAACTCTTGTCGAGTTCAGATTGCGGAGGTTTTACAAAAATTTAGTATTAAATGGTGTCGAAGAGCTCTTTCTAGTTGGAAAAAGCTAATTTTTTATATAATTGATAAACGCATTTCCTTTTATAGCTCTAATAAACACCTTCTTCCACCTAAAACTAGAATTTCTTTTAGACATCTTAATACCAAGTCATACATTCCAGTTACTACTGACGAAGAGACCATCGTTTCAGATCATGTCAAAAAGTGTGAACAACTTGGAACCGATATTAAAATTACACAACATAAACTTCCTACAATGTATTGGTTACCAAAACTACATAAAAAACCATATAAAGCGCGTTTCATTGCAAATTCTAGTTCATGTACAACTACTAAATTGTCTATACTTTTGACTTCTTGTTTAACGAAGTTAAAGGAACATGTAAAATTCTACTGTGATAAGACTTATGAAAATTCTGGAATAAATCTCTTCTGGTCTATTAAGAACTCTTCAGAAGTCTTAAACAAACTTAAGAACAAAAGGTATCTTGCATCCACTGTAAGCACGTACGATTTGTCTTCCTCATATTTTAATTAAGGATAAGCTTACTAACTTAATCCAGAAAGTATTTGCCCGGGAAAAAATCATTCTTGGCATGTAATGCTGAAAAAGCTTTCTTTACTGACGAGCAAATGAAATATTGCACCAATTGGACTTGCTCAGAAGTTTGCGAATCACTAACCTTTCTTTTGGATAACATATTTGTACGTTATGGGAATGCTATATACCGTCAGGTAATTGGTATTCCTATGGGTACGAATTGTGCACCACATGTCGCAGATTTGTTTTTGTACTGCTATGAGAGAGATTTCATGTTGCGTTTGAATCCTCAATTACAAGAAGATGTTATAAAAGCCTTCAATGATACTTGTCGATATTTGGATGATATTTTTAACTTAGATAACCCCTTCTTTGATGCTCTGATTCCTACAATTTATCCTAAAGAACTCAAATTGAATAAAGCTAACCCGTCTGACAATTATGCAGCGTTTCTTGATCTAGATCTTAAAATTGATAATGGAATGATTTCTTCTAAAATATATGACAAAAGAGATGATTTTGATTTGCTGACCGTGCCAAGGCGGTACTCTCTTTGTCACCCTTCCTTTTGTTTGCCTTGCGTCTTTGTGCTTGTGGTTTGTTCATGTTGTGGAACGTTTGTCCCTGTTTCTTGTGTGTCTTTTGGTGTTTTCTGTGTTCATTTCGTGTGTGTGTGTGTGTGTGTGTGTGTGCGTTTGGGTGTGTGGTTGTGTGTGTGTGTCATGCTGTCTATCGGTGTTTTGGTGGTGGTTGCGTCTTGCATGTGGCTTTGCCTGCTTGACTGTACTACTTTTCCATTAATATTGTTAATTTTCCTCATCTTGACGGGGATGTTCCCCGTGCTCCATCTTACGGGGTTTATATATCTCAACTTATTCGTTTTGCTAGAGCTTGTTCGTCTATTAACGATTTTAACAGTCGAAATTTTGTTTTAACTGAAAAACTGCTTAAGCAAGGATATAGATACCATAAACTAAGAAAAACTTTCTCTAAATTTTACTATCGAAATCTCTCGCTTAATGGCAAGTACCAATGTAATCTCAAGGCGCTTCTTCGACATGGTGTTTAACATCCTGAATTTTATGGTGATGTGATTTACAAACTTCGTAAAATTATTGGACATACCCATTTTCTCACTTTGTTCATCAAATATGTTAAAAATTCATTAAAAAGGGATATGATCCTGTAGTACTACAACATACTGCATGTTTGGTTGTGAACCCTTTTACAGTTGGCAATCACGCTGACCTCTTTGCATGTACGCCGACAAAAAAGGTTTAGTACTCTATGAAGGCGACCTCTTAAATCCAGAAATGGAAGTAGAACGTCGGATATCTGTACTATTTCGTTTTTGTCGTACCCTTTATTACTTTTCTACGGTTACTCTGTTTGCAGCTCAATCATTGAGTACACTAGCGATAGGTGGATACAGTTTGTTCACTTAAATGTTTTCGTTATACATGCACTTTATCACTGTATTTGCCGTCCCGGTTGTTGTAGATTAGTCGGAGAGGGGATACGTTTATTTACACTGTTTGTCTTTTAGGGTGGGGATGGAATAAGTGTGAGGTTGGGCGCCCATAAACCGGTTTAACCCCCCAGTGACTTTTGTCACTGACCGTTCCAAGGCGGTACTTCCATCTTCCCCCTATTGTATGTTTATTTTGTCTTTGTGCGTCTCTTGTTGTTTTTATAGTTATGTACATTTGCTGTTTCCTTGTGTTGCTGTTCGGGCGACTGTTTGTTCTGTATGTGGTGTTTCCTGCATGACTCATTTTTGTACTTTTATGGTCAATAATTATACGTCTTGTGTCTTTATGGTAAATAATTATACATATTCTGTCTTTATGTTCAATAATTATACGTATCGTGTCTTTATGTTCAATAATTATACATGTTCTGTCTTTATGGTCAATAATTATACATATTCTGTCTTTATGGTCAATAATTATACGTTTTGTGTCTTTATGGTCTATAATTATACGTATCGTGTCTTTATGGTCAATAAGTATACGTATCGTGTCTTTATGGTCTTAACGGCTTACCTGCAGGTGCTCTGACTTTAGCAAAGTCATTGAGTACATATTTGACGGATTGTCACAGTTATTATGCTATGTTTTACATGTTGTCCTGTGTTCACCGTCGTCTATGTTGTGGGTAAGTCCAGCGGGGATACTTTTATTTACACTATTTGTACAGCTAGGGTGACTTTGAGAGAAATGTGAGGTTAGGACGTCCGTAAACCGGTTTAAACCCCCAGTGCTGTTTTTGCTACTGACCGTGCCAAGGCGGTACTCTCTTTGTCACCCTTCCTTTTGTTTGCCTTGTGTCTTTGTGGTTGTGATTTTGTTTATGTGTGGAACATTTGTTTCTGGTTCTTGTGTGTCTTTTGGTGTTTTCTGTGTTCATCTCGTGTGTGAGTGTGCGTTTGGGTGTGTGGTTGTGTGTGGTTGTGTGTCATGCTGTCTATCGGTGTTTTGGTGGTGGTTGCGTCTTGTATGTGGTGTTGCCTGCTTGACTTTACTACTTTTCCATGAATAATTATACATATTGTGGCGGTCGCTTTAGATAGGCTCTACTCTATACGTTTGAAATCCGATGGAAATTCTGGTCTTAAAATTTAGGAACAATTGTAACTACTGGCCACCCAACGCACTACAACAGGTCAGGTTAGAATCTGCATGGTTGTACATTTCGGACGGAATCTTAAAATTTGTCATACGTGACTTTTCATTATATACACATTTTCTTCACATTCGAAACTACATGGGTCGTGTTTTTATTTATCCTCGCCATAGAACGAAAAGAACATGATTGATCGTTTGCTATATTCGGAGTGTCGTATAATTATCTAAGAGCTACATTACATGTTCTGTCAACATTTGTCTTGAACACTTGTTTTCTATGTCAATGAAGTTTAGCATTATTTTTTTACTTCATAGATATCCGTTGAATATTGATATAAATATTAATCAACTGATAACAGCTGAATTTCGATATTTCGAATTCGGATAACCGGAACTTCGAAGAAAAGGTTCGGTCCTTCCAAAATTTACAATACAGAATTGTTCTAAACTCTGAATATTTTTAGAAAGCAAAACCGATAATGCAGATAGAGAACAATGCAGACTCGGTTTTATTGAGTCTGTTCATATGCAGTCATTAAAAGTTCAACGCTACTCACTCCACTAACACCGGCTGAAACAGTATTCAATTTAATTTTCATAACTTAAAGCATTAAAACTGATATCCCGAAGGACCAGAAAATATAACAACATTGAGAATGAAGTACAGAGCAACTTTTTACGGCCACCACGCAAACACTTAACGCTTGCTGCGATGAAGTACACAAATTATGAAAGTAGGAGATACTTTGAAAACAAAAGCAGCAATGCAAAAAGAGAAAAATGCATCCTCAGTTTTATTGTTCATGAGCAGTTATCAAAAATGCAATACTACTCACGCCCCTAGAGCAACAGCTTAAGCGGTGTTCAATGTTCATAATTAAACGCATTGAAATTGGTGATCCAGAGGGACCAGAAATGAAAGCATCATCCTGATAAGGCTGTCACTTACTAATCCAAAGATTGCTCCATTGCAGTGATGGAACAACTTGAGAAGGACCATGGATTGGATGCCTTGTCTATTGTCACACCTGCGCGTTGAGAGGCTGCCATGGTATATTGTGGATCGCCCGTGTCACAGCCTGGGTAATCCTCATCATGTAGCACTGCAATGCTGAAAATACATGTACAGGTATCAACAATGTTAATCATGAAAACCTCTTATAGAACTACATTTTAAACAAGAGGGCCAAGATGGCCCTTACTCGCTCACCTGATTACCATAGGTTTAAGATTTTGCTGGGTAGCCCATGAGTAGGGCCAAAATTGACCTTAGCGTCGGACAATATATGAACAGTGTTGATAGTGGATCATGAACAGTGGTTCTGCAGAACAAGGATTTCAAAGATTTAGTATATTGATTTTATCAAGACAATGATTCTGACCAATGAAGATTTGGCTAAAAATGTGCACTCTAGGGTATTTTCTCTAAGATTTGACCTAGTGACCTACTTTTTATCCGCTTCCAACCCATGATCTCACTCAACCTTGATATCACCAAGACAAATACTGTGAGCAAGTTTAAGGAAGACTGGGCTAAAAATGTGGCCACTGGAGTGTAAACTAGATTTTTCTAAGACATGACCCAGTGACCTACTTGTTTACCTCACATAACCCACTTTCAAACTTGTCAAAGATTTTATTTGGACAATCATTCTGACCAATTTTTCATATGAAGATTTGGCTATAAATGTGACCTCTAGAGTGTTCACAAGGTTTTCCTACTATTTGACCTAGTGACCTAGTTTTTAACGCCACATAACCCACTTTCAAACTTGTTTGAGATTTTATCAAGACAATCACTATGACTAAGTCTCATGAAGATTGGACCAAAATTGTAATCACTACAGTGTTCACAAGGATTTTCTACAGTTTGACCTAGTGACCTCGTTTTAACCCCACTTGACCCACTTTCGAACTTGTCCGAGATTTTATCAAGACATTCATTCTGACCAAGTTTCATGAAGATTGGACTAAAAATGTGACCACTAGAGTGTTCACAAGATATTTTTACTGTTTGACCTAGTGACCTAGTTTTTTATCCCACGTAACCCACTTTTCAAACTCCTCCAAGATTTTATGAAGACAATCATTCTGACCAAGTTTCATAAAAAACCGGCTAAAAATGTGACCTCTAGAGGGTTCATAAGGTTTTCCTACTATTTGACCTAGTGGCCTAGTTTTTAACCCAACTTGACACACTTTCGAGTTATCCGATTTCTAATGTGGACGATGTTTCAAACACACTGCTTAATGCATGTCTAAAGTAAAGCTGAACGCGCCTGTAAGAGCTTTCAACATTACTTTAGGCCTGTATTTAGCTGTCTCGTGTGTTTCTTGATATGATATGTGTAGTGGTACGGTTTATTGCAATTCTGTATTGTAAAGTTTGGAAGGACCGAAGTGTTTTTTCGAGTTATCCCGATGTTCGAGTTATCAAAGATCGAGATATCAATGTTCCCCTGTAGTTAATCTTGAACACGTCATGTAGAACTGTCATAAAAAGACACGAACATGTATCAACACAGTTAATCCTGAACGTATTACAAATAACTGCCAAGAAAGACACGTACATGTATCAACACAGTTAATAAATTCTGAAAGTAGGAGATCCTTCAAAAGAAAAAAGCAGTAATGCAAAAAGAGAAAATTACAGACTCAGTTTTATTGAGTCTGGTCATGGGTAGTTATTAAAAGTGCAACACTACTCCAACCCCTAGCACAGGCTTAAGCCAAATAGTATATAATCATATCTAAGATATTCTGTAAACAAAGAGATTGAATGCATCATGTAGAACTGCCTTAAAAAGATAAACGTATGTATCAACACAGTTAATCTTGATCATGTAGAACTTCAAGAAAAGATGCGTACAAGTATCAGCACCGTTAATCTTGAACACGTCATGTAGAACTGCCTTAAAATACGCGTACAAGTATTAGCACAATTAATCTTGAACACGTTATGTAGAACTGCACTAAAACGACGTGTATAGTCAAACAACTAGGTCTGACGGGTCACGGGTTCGTCGAGTCCATTTTTAAGGTAGATCAGCATTCCGGACATCCACGTGCCATTTATGAAAGAAAATGTTCAGTTATAGGTATGAAGAATAAGCGCATTAGTTATCGGAAATATAGCGTAGTGGATAAGACGTAGGACCATAAAGAAGTATATGATCGGCGAACATTTTATTAGGCGCAGGTTCGAGTCTCGCATAAACCTAAAATATTTTTTTTTTGCTAAAAATATTAAGGAAAGTCCCCTTAAAAGCATTAGTTTTGTTGTGCAATAAGAATCCACTTGTACAAGACATTTGCTAAAACTTATATTGATATTCATATTTTAGCATCGATTTATTATTGAAATAGGACTCGAACTCAAACAAAGGTACCCTTCCCTAACATAGACAAACATGTGCATAAATGGCCATTACAATTGTACAATATGACATAAAATGATACTCTACTATTTATTCAAAATTAAAAAAGGTTTAAGGTCGACACGGGATTCGAACCCACGTTCAATAAAAAAAACTACTCTCCTTATGTCTTCTGCGTACCTAGACTTTACCCACTGCGCTAAACTGCTGACAACAATTCCACCTTCAATTTTATCTTACATACTAAACTCGTCTGTTTAAAAAATGGTCCGAGAACAGGTGGAATGCTGATCTCCCTAAAAATGGACTCAGCTGACCTTTGACACGTCAGACCTAGTTGTTTGACTATATGTATCAACACATTTAATCTTGACCGTGAAGAACTGTAATAACAACACACGTACAGGTATCAACACATTTAATCTTGACCATGAAGAACTGCAATAAAAAGACACGTACATGTATCTTGGGCACACAATGATGATTGATGAATTGTCATTAAATGTGTTAAATGTCGGCTTTACGAGGGAAAGTGTAATCTGCAGCAAAACCTACCACAATTTTAACCATTTCCCTCATTTTTAAGCATTTGCAAACAGAGTAGACCCAAATCAGATGGCTCATATAAGAGCCATCTGATCAGGATCTGCTCTGTTTGCTTTTGACATGTTATACGAGAACACCTTATTCTACAGTTTTTGTCAAAGAAAAACACTCCTTTGAAAAGTTTACATTATAGAAATTGAGCTAATACATATTCATGATTTGGTGGAGAAATAAATGAGGTATTCTTGAAAATGTTTAAATTTACGCATCTTATCTGGACCATCTTATCTGGACCATCTTATCTTGACCTGTGTAACGAATGTCTGAATATTAACAAGATGAATTGTGTAAATGGCATATAAACACAGAAATGTTTGGCCATGGCATAAACTGTACATTCAGATCTATATCCCATGCATTTCATAAGCAAACAGAGCAGACCCTGATCAGTCGCCTGATCTTGAATCTACTCTGTTTGCAAATGCGTGCGTTGCAACAGAGCAACAGACAAATATGCGTACTCAAATAATAACAGACAAAGATGCATACTCAAATAATAACAGACAAAGATGCATACTCAAATAATAACAGACAAAATAATAACAGACACAGATGCATACTCAAATAATAACAGACACAGATGCATACTCAAATAATAACTTCCTTTCTATCTCTACCAAACCCTATGTTTCAACAAAAATGAAAAAATAAATAAAATAGAATGTAACAGACGACAAAGTTTGAAGACGACAAAAGTTTGGCAGCAAACAAGTTAAAATGATTCAAACAAGAGATTTTAAGAACTAATCAATACACAGCCCTTGCTTAACCCGTTCGCTGCCAAACTCTGTCGTCTGCTAACTTTGTCGTCTGCTACAATTTTTTTTGATTTTCTTCATTTTTGTTTCAAAAACATAGTAACAGTAACAAACAGTTTGGATCCTGAGTTACTCGGCGTCTCATCTGGATCCAAACTGTTTGCATAGGTTATCACAGATCCGGCATTGGCAGCGAAAGGGTTAATGTTTACCATTCTTAAGCAATCTTAATCAGTTTCTTCAAAAATATTTAATGTTAAAATAACGACACTATATAGGCATATTTATTTTAACTAATGTTTTTAAAATGTTAAATTGACAACGTCTGAAACTGAAGAATCAGATCTATATTATTTCATAAGCAAACAGTGTACATCCTGTAGATCTTGTAGTGTAGATTCAGGAGCCATCTGATATGGGTACATTCTGTTTGCAAAGGCATAAAAAGGCATATCACTTAAATTTGTTCTTGGTTTCCTCCGTTAGCCGTGTGTTTCCTTATCCGTTAGCAATGATTTTCAATATTTAAATAGAAGCTTCATTATCTACTTTTCTCATTTTTAAGATCTTCCTTCTTTTCAATATACATGTACAAAGGATTATATCTGCACCAACAGATCATTACCTATTTACCCTATAGACATTAATGTATGAAATAATGCTTCAATAATATTTATTATATGAGTTTTTAGAATAGCATATGAACACAAGAATATTTAGTCATGTCAGATCTTTATCATTTCCTAACCAAACGCAGCTTTAATCTGGTGGCTTCTAGAATAGCCGTCTGCTCCAGGTCTAGAGTAACCGTCTACTCCAGGTCTAGAGTAGCCGTCTGCTTCAGGTCTAGAGTAGCCTCTAGAGTACCCGTCTGCTCCAGGTCTAGAGTACCCGTCTGCTCCAGGTCTAAAATATCCGTCTGCTCCAGATCTAGGGTAGCCGTCTGTTTCAGGTCAAGAGTAGCCGTCTGCAACAGGTCTAGAGTAGCCGTCTGATCCAGGTCTAGAGTAGCCGTCTGTTCCAGGTCTAGAGTAGCCGTCTGCTCCAGGTCTAGAGTAGCCGTCTGCCCCAGGTCTAGATTAGCCATCTGCTCCAGGTCTAGAGTAACCATCAGATGTCTAGAGGAGCGGTCTGCTCCAGGTCTAGAGTAGCAGTCTGCTCTAGGTCTAGAGTAACCGTCTGCTCCAGGTCTAGAGTAACCGTCTGTTACAGGTCTAGAGTAACCATCAGATGTCTAGAGGAGCGGTCTGCTCCAGGTCTAGAGTAGCAGTCTGCTCTAGGTCTAGAGTAACCGTCTGCTCCAGGTCTAGAGTAACCGTCTGTTACACGTCTAGAGTAGCCGTCTGCTTCAGGTCTAGAGTAGCCGTCTAGAGTAGCCGTCTGTTCCAGGTCTAGAATAGCTGTCTGCTCCAGGTCTAGAGTAGCCGTCTGCTCCAGGTCTAGAGTTACCGTCCGAGGTCTAGAGGAGCCGTCTGCTCCAGGTCTAGAGTAGCAGTCTGTTCCAGATCTAGAGTAGCCGTCTGCTTCATGTCTAGAGTAGCCGTCTGCTCCAGGTCTAGAGTAACCGTCTGCTCCAGGTCTAGAGTAGCTGTCTAGAGTAGCCGTCTGCTCCAAGTCTAGAGTAGCCATCTGCTCCAGGTATTAAGCAGCTATCTGCTCCAGGTCTAGAGTAACCGTCTGCTCCAGATCTAGAGTAGCCGTCTGCTTCAGGTCTAGAGTAGCCGTCTGCTCCAGGTCTAGAGTAACCGTCTGTTACAGGTCTAGAGTAGCCGTCTGCTTCAGGTCTAGAGAAGCCGTCTAGAGTAGCCGTCTGCTCCAGGTCTAGAATAGCTGTCTGCTCCAGGTCTAGAGTAGCCGTCTGCTCCAGGTCTAGAGTAGCAGTCTGTTCCAGGTCTAGAGTAACCGTCTGCTCCAGATCTTGAGTAGCCGTCTGCTTCATGTCTAGAGTAGCCGTCTGCTCCAGGTCTAGAGTAGCCGTCTAGAGTAGCCGTCTGCTCCAAGTCTAGAGTAGCCATCTGCTCCAGATCTAGAGTAGCCGTCTGCTTCAGGTCTAGAGTAGCCGTCTGCTCCAGGTCTAGAGTAACCGTCTGTTACAGGTCTAGAGTGGCCGTCTGCTTCAGGTCTAGAGTAGCCGTCTAGAGTAGCCGTCTGCTCCAAGTCTAGAGTAGCCATCTGCTCCAGGTCTAGAGTAGCTATCTGCTCCAGGTCTAGAGTAGCCGTATGCTCCAGGTCTAGAGTAGCCGTCTGCTCCAGGTCTAGAGTAGCTGTCTGCTCCATATCTAGAGTAGCCGTCTGCTTCAGGTCTAGAGTAGCCGTCTGCTTCAGGTCTAGAGTAGCCGTCTGCCCCAGGTCTAGAGTAGCTGTCTAGAGTATCCGTCTGCTCCAAGTCTAGAGCAGCCATCTGCTCCAGATCTAGAGTAGCCATCTGCTCCAGGTCTAGAGTAACCGTCTGCTCCAGATCTAGAGTAGCCGTCTGCTTCAGATCTAGAGTAGCCGTCTGCTTCAGGTATAGAGTAGCCGTCTGCTCCAGGTCTAGAGTAGCCGTCTGCTCCAGGTCTAGAGTAGCTGTCTAGAGTAGCCGTCTGCTCCAAGTCTAGAGTAGCAATCTGCTCCAGGTCTAGAGTAGCTATCTGCTCCAGGTCTAGAGTAACCGTCTGCTCCAGATCTAGAGTAGCCGTCTGCTTCAGTTCTAGAGTAGCCGTCTCCTCCAGGTCTAGAGTAGCCGTCTGCTCCAGGTCTAGATTAGCCGTCTGCTCCAGGTCTAGAGTAGCTGTCTAGAGTATCCGTCTGCTCAAAGTCTAGAGTAGCCATCTGCTCCAGGTCTAGAGTAGCTATCTGCTCCAGGTCTAGAGTAACCGTCTGCTCCAGATCTAGAGTAGCCGTCTGCTTCAGGTCTAGAGTAGCCGTCTGCTCCAGGTCTAGAGTAGCCGTCTGCTCCAGGTCTAGAGTAGCTTTCTAGAGTATCCGTCTGCTCCAAGTCTAGAGTAGCCATCTGCTCCAGATCTAGAGTAGCCATCTGCTCCAGGTCTAGAGTAGCCGTCTGCTCCAGGTCTAGAGTAGCTGTCTGCTCCAGGTCTAGAGTAGCCGTCTGCTCCAGGTCTAGAGTAGCTGTCTGCTCCAGGTCTAGAGTAGCCGTCTGCTCCAGGTCTAGAGTAGCCGTCTGCTCCAGGTCTAGAGTAGCTGTCTGCTCCAGATCTAGAGTAGCCGTCTGCTTCAGGTCTAGAGTAGCCGTCTGCTTCAGGTCTAGAGTAGCCGTCTGCTCCAGGTCTAGAGTAGCTGTCTAGAGTATACGTCTGTTCAAAGTCTAGAGTAGCCATCTGCTCCAGATCTAGAGTAGCCATCTGCTCCAGGTCTAGAGTAACCGTCTGCTCCAGATCTAGAGTAGCCGTCTGCTTCAGGTCTAGTGTAGCCGTCTGCTCCAGGTCTATAGTAGCTGTCTAGAGTATCCGTCTGCTCAAAGTCTAGAGTAGCCATCTGCTCCAGATCTAGAGTAGCCATCTGCTCCAAGTCTAGAGTACCCGTCTACTCCCGGTCTAGAATATCCGTCTGCTCCAGGTCTAGAGTAGCCGTCTGCTCCAGGTCTAGAATAGCCGTCTGCTTCAGGTCTAGTGTAGCAGTCTAGAGTAGCAGTCTGCTTCAGGTCTAGAGTAGCAGTCTAGAGTAGCAGTCTGCTTCAGGTGTAGAATAGCTTTCTGCTCCAGGTATAGAGTAGCTGTCTGCTCCAGATCTAGAATAGCCGTCTGCTTCAGGTCTAGAGTAGCAGTCCGAGGTCTAGAGGAGCCGTCTGCTCCAGGTCTAGAGTAACCGTCTGCTCCAGATCTAGAGTAGCCGTCTGCTTCATGTCTAGAGTAGCCGTCTGCTCCAGGTCTAGAGTAGCCGTCTGCTCCAGGTCTAGAGTAGCTGTCTAGAGTATCCGTCTGCTCAAAGTCTAGAGTAGCCATCTGCTCCAGATCTAGAGTAGCCATCTGCTCCAAGTCTAGAGTACCCGTCTACTCCCGGTCTAGAATAGCCGTCTGCTCCAGGTCTAGAGTAGCCGTCTGCTTCAGGTCTAGTGTAGCAGTCTAGAGTAGCAGTCTGCTTCAGGTCTAGAGTAGCAGTCTAGAGTAGCCGTCTGCTTCAGGTGTAGAATAGCTTTCTTCTCCAGGTATAGAGTAGCTGTCTGCTCCAGATCTAGAATAGCCGTCTGCTTCAGGTCTAGAGTAGCAGTCTAGAGTACCCGTCTGCTCCATGTCTAAAATAGCCGTTTGCTCCAGGTCTAGAGCACCCGTCTGCTCCAGGTCTAGAGTACCCGTCTGCTTCAAATCTAGATAAGCCGTCTAGAGTAGCCGTCTGCTCCAGATCTAGAGTAGCCGTCTGCTCCAGGTCTAGAGTACACGTCTGCTTCAAGTCTAGAGTAGCCGTCTGCTCCAGGTCTAGAGTAGCCGTCTGCTTCAGGTCTAGAGTAGCCGTCTGCTCCAGATCTAGAGAAACAGTCTGCTCCAGGTCTAAATTAGCCGTCTGCTCCAGGTCTAGAGTAGCCGTCTGTTCCAGGTCTAGAGAAGCCGTCTGCTCCAGGTCTAGAGTAGCCGTCTGCTCCAGGTCTAGAGTAGCCGTCTGGTCCAGGTCTAGATTAGCCGTCTGCTCCAGGTCTAGATTAGCCGTCTGCTCCAGGTCTAGAGTAGCCGTCTGCTCCAGGTCTAGAGTAGCCGTCTGCTCCTGGTCTAGAGTAGCCGTCTGCTTCAGGTCTAGAGTAGCCGTCTAGAGTAGCCGTCTAGAGTAGCCGTCTGTTCAATATGTCTACTCTGCTTTAAAAGGCGTAACAAGGTGTACATCAATCAAGTGACGGGTTAAACCTCGATCAATGTAACAGGGTCGGATGACTCGGACATCTGTTATCACAAAATCATTTGTATGGTCCCTTGAAGCTCGAGATAACGGAGTTCAACTGTATTTGTGTGGTCCCTTGAAGCTCGAGATAACGGAGTTCAACTGTATTTGTGTGGTCTATTGAAGCTCGAGATAACGGAGTTCAACTGTATTTGTATGGTCCCTTGAAGCTCGAGATAACGGAGTTCAACTGTATTTGTATGGTCCCTTGAAGCTCGAGATAACGGAGTTCAACTGTATTTCAAGTAACTTTTTTACGTGATAAATATTCATGTTAGAAATGATGACATCGTGACTATTCATCAACCGAATTTTATAAGAGCAGTTGAATGTTTATTATAGGGCATGTGAGAAAGAAACGCTTGCCAGTGACAGAAATAATACATCTATAGTTCCATTAGCAAACAAGACATACCCTGGTCAGGTGGCTGCTACGGACGTCATCTGATTAGGGACTCTTCTGTTTGCAAAGGCTGATAATGCGTTTCTGTGAGATAGGCACGCCTTTTCACGCGTTGATTTCAGATGAGACACTGAATAACTCGTTTGCGTCGATAGGATACCGGCGAACAAACATGAGGTCGGTTTCAAAAGATTGAAGGATTTGAAAGTATGTAAGCTAACACTGGTACAGATGTAAGTATGTAAGCTAACATTGGTACAGATGTAAGTATGTAAGCTAACATTGGTACAGATGTAAGTATGCAAGCTAACACTGGTACAGATGTAAGTATGTAAGCTAACATTGGTACAGATGTAAGTATGTAAGCTAACATTGGTACAGATCAGGATTTGGGCAGACATAGCTTCTCAAAATGTTAAAGGTTAACCTTTTCCCTCATATTGACGTCAGAAATTTCACTCGTATTTACTCCTTTACTCCATGAATATTCATGTAAGAAATGATGACGTTATGAATATTAATTAGGTTAATGTTTATGATAGCACATGCGCACATGTGGGAACGTTTGGCCTTGACAGAAACTATAGTATCATATCTATAGTATACCATAAGCAAACAGAGCATAACCTGGTCAGATCGTTCCTAGAAGACCCGTCTGATCTGGGTCTACTCTGTTTGCAAAGGCGAAGATATGTGTATTTATGGAGTAAAAGGTTAAACGCCTTTTCACGACTTTGCAAACAGAGCAGACCTAAGAGTTGTCTGATCATGGTCTGCCCTGTTTGCTGCTGAACTTATATATACAGTAAAACCTCTCTTAACCGGCAGTTAAATTTAGTATGAATATCGGTCTTGGAGACAGGTGGCAGCTTAATGCAGGGTGAAATTCATGCAGAAAGCTCCTAGAGGAGCTTTCTGCATGACTTTCACCCTGCATTAAGCAGCCACCTGCCTAAAAGTATCTAAATTATTATCTACTAGAATTCCGGTTAAGAGAGGTTATACTGTACATGATCCTGCAGTTGTTGTTTTTCTCTAAGCTAAAGAGTCCCTTGAAAATGTATCTTATAAAAGTTATTGAATGAATATTTGATGATTTATTCATGGATAAATGTTCACTAGGGAACGCGTTAACAAGTGGCTGCTAAATAGAGGTTCTACCATACTTACTTGTGGTCGAGTTCGTGGCTGCTAAATAGAGGTTCTACCATACTTACTTGTGGCCGAGTTCGTGCGTTGCGGTAAGTGTCGGGTCGGCTACGAATTCCTGGACAATGCTGACAGCTGGGATATCGTGATAACTACATAAATGACTGAATAACATTCCACCGCCCACACCAAAATTAGCCAACCCTGGAAGGTATTGAATATTCTATACAGTCCAAGACAACCAGATTGCGCTTGGTACTCCAACGTGATACCTTTGGTGCCTTGCAAACTGAGTAGACACATATCATGTCCTGTTTACATGTACATGTAAGACAGCATTATAAAATTCCATTATTCATAATGTCATTATAAAAACAAGCTAGATCTAGTAAGATCTACTAAAGTCGAACTTCGATATATCGAACTTCAAGGGACAATACGAATTACATCCAGGTAATATATGTTCGATTCATCCGATTTGTAGTCTGAACAACAAGAAGGACGTCGGATCTTTGTACTATCTCGTTTTTGTCGTACCCTTTCTTACTTTTCTACAGTTACCCTGTCTGTAGCTCAATCATTTAGTACACTAGCGATAGGTGGATACTACGAAAGTCCTGTGGTGACATTCTAGATTCCTATTTCCTACTTCCGTCTTCCAAGTTCTTACTTCTTACCTCCAAGATAATTTTCAATATGGTTAGTGTATATTGTTTACGCCCAAGTTCCAAAAAAGGAGTACTAATATGAGTAATGCAGGAAACATCACACACAGAACAAACAGCCGCCCGAACAGCAACTCAAGAAAACAGCAAATGTACATAATTATCAAAAGATAAAGCGACGCACAAAGACAAAACAAACATACAATAGGGGGAAGATGGAAGTACCGCTTTGGAACGATCCGTGACAAAAGTCACGGGGGGGGGGGGGTTAAACCGGTGTAGGAGCGCCCAACCTCACACTTATTCCATCCCCACCCTAAAAGACAAGCAGTGTAAATAAACGTATCCCCTCTCCGACTAATCTAGAACAACCGCGATGGCGCATACAGTGGTAAAGTGCATGTAAAACGAAAACTTTTAAGTGAAACAAACCGTGTCCACCTATCGCTAGTGTACTCAATGATTGAGCTGCAAACAGAGTAACTGTAGAAAAGTAATAAAGGGTACGACAAAAACGAAATAGTACTTACAGATATCCGACGTCCTCCTTCCGTTTCCGGATTTAAGAGGTCGCTTTCATAGAGTACTAAACCTTTCTTGTCAGCGTACATGCAAAGAGGCCAGCGTGATTGCCAATTGTAAAAGGGTTCACAACCAGACATGCAGTACGTTGTAGTACTATAGGATCATATCCCTTTTTAATGAATATTTTTAACATATTTGATGAACAAATCGAGAAAATGGGTATGTCCAATAATCTTACGAAGTTTGTAAATCACATCACCATAAAATCCAGGATGTGAAATGTCCCAGGAGTGCCTTGAGATTACATTTGTACTTGTCAATAAGTAAGAGATTTCGATAATAAAAGTTAGAGAACGTTTTTCTTAGTTTATGGTATCTATATCCAAGTGTCTTCTTAGTTCCGACTTCCAAGTTCCAAGTTCCGACTTCCAAGTTCCAAGTTCCGACTTCCAAGTTCCAAGTTCCGACTATCATGTTCCAAGTATTATCACGTGGCACATAGCAGCATCATGCCATTTATATCAGAATTTCTACTTTTGGTTTGTTACAGTTTTAAACCACCAGTTTTAGTGATTTAGGCCTGTTTTCAACATTTCAAAGATCGGTATGGCTCATAATAATGTTCAAACATTACTATTAATCTTTTTTGTATTTCAAACATTTTAAAGAAGGTGTGATAATGCTACACGACGGCCACAGGGTAAAACAGATATGCATGAAGTAAAGGGCGAGAAAATAGGACGCCACGAGAAAACTTAGAACTTTGAAGTCGGAAGGTGGAAGTTGGAACTTGGAAGTCGAAACTTGGAATTTGGCACTTGAAAGTCTGAACATGGTGCTTGGAAGTCTGAACATGGAAGTCTGAACATGAAACTTACTCAAAACTATGAAGTAGGAACTTATGTACAATTGCTGTGAACTTATGTACAATTGCTGTGTTTTCTTGTGGTGCTGTTTTGTTGGCTGCTTGTTTTGTATGTGGTGTTCCCTGCATGACTCATATTTGTACTTCTCAAGTACACAGCTTAATGCAGGTCTAAAGTAATGCTGAAATCTCCTGTATTACTTCAGCATTACTTTCGACCTGTATTAAGCTGTCTCTAGATATGGGTAGTGATACAAATTAGAACAGTTTTGTATTGTAAATATCGGAAGGACCGAACTTTTACTTCGAGTTAACCCGAGTTTCGAGTACTCCGAGCTCGGGATATCGAAGTTCAACTGTAATCATACATCACATCTATAGAAATTGAAAATCAGAATAAGTAAAAGTCTGGCAGAAAATTTGGATATGACAAAACGAAAACACACGACCTTCATAGAACTGTTCATTGCCTGTTCCACACCGACATCATATTCCAGTGCCGTAAAATCAAACATAAAACAAACACGTCGATAACAAAGAACAACATCTGACGTCACAACTTCTATCCAAGTATGCTAAGTCTGCAACTTTGCCCCATAGACCTTCCTGGCGTCATACACGTATGCATCATGTCTCATTAAAACATTCCCCTTTTCTCCTATTAATTTTCCCCATACATTTGTTAATTAAAAGTACTAAACAATATTGTTCCCTCTTTTTCTTGCTTGGGTAAAACCTTGTTTGTCCAAAATTGATTCTATTTATCAATGTTCACGTGATAGTTGTAAAAATGAAAACACCGGAGAAATTCGAAAGAACATAATAACGAATGAACAGAACGTAATGACAAAATGACCAAATATCATTGCGCAGCATGCTGAACAGAATATATGTGACCTTAACATGACTCATATTCAATGTTGCCGCTTTATTAGATAAATGAACATGCCAATGATAAAGGTTGTGTCTTCATTAGATGTGTTTATATGACATTGATGGAGCCTTTAGCCATACTAGTTCAAACCTTTTTACACCCATTTACCTACTGATAAAACAATTAGGACATTTTACTCATTGTAGCCGATCTCCCAATCACAATGGGAATTCTAGGTAATAGCTCGATGAGTTTAAAACTTGACTGTCATGTTTGACCTTGACATTTCACCTACTTCACCTACTTAATCAATAGAGGTCATCTATGTATCATTACTAACCTCAATATCATGTACTCTACGTTAAAATGTCGTTGAGGTATTGATTGGAAACCATTCGGTTTACCACAGATCCATTGACCGACAAGTACAATGTACACAACAATATACTCCGTCCCTTTTCCAGATGGTGGTATAATCCTTTGCTCCAAAACTACGCTTTTTAACGTCTTTGCAAACAGAGTAAACCCAGATAAGACAGCTTCTGTAGGAGCAATCTGATCAGTCAGATATGTTTACTTATGGACTGAACTTCGATATCTCGAACTCGGATAACTCGAACTTCGAGATAACTCGAACAAAAAGTTCAGTCCCTCCAAAACTTACAATACAGAATTGCTCTAAAATGTATCGCTACAGATGTCTAGAAACACATATTACAGCTTAATACAGGTCTAAAGTAATGCTGAAAGCTCCTACAGGAGCTTTCAGCATTACTTTGGACCTGTATTAAGATGTGGCCTTGAGAAATGGTTATAAATCGGATAACTCGAACTTCTGTTATCTCAAACTAATTTGTATGGTCCCTTGAATGTCGAGTTATCGAAGTTTAGCTGTATATAAATATCTTTATACAGTATCTGCCATTGCAAATAGTTCATGCATTAATATGCATGCCATTTCTAAAAGTCATCTAGTGGGTGCTCATGACGTCATTATTGTTTTCATATATATTCATGGAGTAAAGGGATAATGTAAAGTATGTTTAAACTAAGCTATTTGTAAGACAGGACACGCACTGATCTTACTTGCATTTATCAACAGCCGGGACCAGATCAGAATTCCAACTGTTTGACACTTGGACACCAACCGAGGCCAGCTCAGGCTGCCAACTGTTTGACACGTTGTCAACAGCCGGGACCAGATCAGGCTGCCAACTGTTTGACACTTGGACACCAACCGAGACCAGCTCAGGATGCCAACTGTTTGACACGTTGTCAACAGCCGGGACCAGATCAGGATGCAAATGTTTTTTGACACTTATCAGTATCGACCTTTTACTTTATAAAGATTCACGTAAGAAATAATGACATCAGCAATATTAATTTAGTCGTTTTTCATAATGACACCAGAACGCATGAGTATTTGGCCATGACGGAAACTGTGCAATCTTATCTATATTATGTCAAAAACAAACACAGCAGATCCTGAATGTTTGGCCATAGTTGAAACTGTAGAATCTGGTCTGTGTTCTTTTGTAAGCAAATATAGCTCTCTCTGATCAGACAGCTCCTCAAATCTGGCTCTACTAGTCTATGTTTGCAAGGCGTAAAGGCGTTCTATGGAGTAAACGGTTAACCCGTTTACTCATATAAAAACATTTCACGCGTTGCAAACAGAGTAGACCCAGATCAGACGGCTCCTACAGAAGCCATCTGATCCGGATATGGTCTGTTTGCCAATGTAATTTAATAGTTCTGTTTCTAAAACGGTTACAATGTAACACTTTCTATATTTCATTATAACTATTTTGCCCCTGAATATTG
>OY755252.1:53696114-53701114 GCA_963576725.1 Azorinus chamasolen
AAAGCAGGTTACTGCTTAAAGAGGAAGTCCCTACAATGATCGCATATTTTAAATAATATCATAAAACTTGGTATTTATTACGCTCTGTCATTATTATGAAGGTTCCTAGATTGAACTTATATCGAAAAATGCCACTGTGATACAAATAAACCGATTTCACCAATACTGATAATTTTGTTCTACAACACAATATTATCGGCCTATTCCGTTAAATTCTTCCGCGTTTTGCCGATGATCACCCGATTCCTCCATTGTTTACGTAATAGCTTTCTCGGAAGTGGTCGGAGAATCGCGAATAGGGCGAACAGTTACGAAACTAAAACCCAACCCGAATAAAACTGAAACATCGGGGAGTAAAACCGGAATCGGCGATATCAAACACATGCATGTTTTGTCATTATAAACGGTAATTAGATGGGGCTTTTTGCGATGTGCTACTTTTCAGCATATCAACAAATCAGTTCTGTATATTTTAAGTGTTTATGAAACACGTCAAATGTAGGGACATCCCCTTTAATGTAAGGCAATCGTAATGCAGATAGCTCCTTTATGAGTTGTCTGTATTTCTTTTGGCCTGCATTTAGTTACCGACCTCCGTGCATTTTACAATTACATGTAGACGTGTTTTGATGGCGACTAAGAAAAATTCTATCGTATCTATTTTAACCCCTCACCTCGTACAAACGCCTTTTCTTTCCCATTGTTGCATACAGACTAGACTCAGACAATATACGGTCCCTGTTGGAGCCGTTTGATCATGGTCTACTCAGGTTGCTTATAGATTATATGCAGTAGAACCTGTCTAAAGTGAACTTTAATTTATTGAACATAGTAGTCTTAAAATCAAATGGTTGCACAATGCATGGCAACAGTGATGCAGAAGTTTACCTCTAACCTTTTTACCATTAACCCTTCGCTTGCTATTCACGTCAATATACCTACCTGTAAATAGTGAAGACCCAGATGAGACAGCTCCTGCAGGAGCTGTCTCATCAGGGTCTGCACTATTTACAAGTTGATTGTGCAACCAGTGCACTCCACAGCAGTGATTGCACAGCAAAATACTTGTACACAGTGAAGATATATGTAATTATACAAGAGGGCATGGGTAAAGAAGGAGAAATGTATTTTAAAATTCAGCAAGAGAAGGGTTAAACTACCACCAGCCTTACAGACCCATAACTAGACAGATTCGTGATGGCCGTTTAAAACAGGTTCTAATGTAAATGGTGCCGTCCTAAAATTTCCCTTCTCCGTGATGCCATTATAAAACTCAGCTAACTGATATCCATACAGTAGTTTCCCAAATGAATATTTCGGTATAGGAGACATTTAATAAAGGTCTTCTCTGTTTACTTTTGGAATTTTATAGATCTGATTCTAAAGTTTCTGTAATGACATGTGATCATGCACAAGAGAACCTCTCTAAATGACCTTTCAATTAATCAGCATATGCGTTATTCAAAACAGGTGGTTGTCTAACCCTTTCCCTCGTATAAACGCCATTTTACGCCTTTAAAAAAGAGTAGATCCACTCTGAGTAGAGCCTACACTGTTTGCTTATGGAATTATATATAGTTGGACTTGGATATCTCTAATTTCAATGGACCATACAAATTACTTCGAGATTACAGAGCTTCCCAGTTATCTGAGTTCGTATCTGAAAAACAAATCTTAAGTTCATAGATTAATGAAGGTCTGTAGTAATGCTGAAATTTCCTGTAGGAGCTTTCATCATAATTTCGACCTGCATTAAGCTGTCACATGTGTTTCTAGATATGCGTAATGATACATTTTAGAAAACAAATTGTATTGTAAATGTTGGAAGGTCTGAACTTGTACCTCAAGTTATCTCGAGATTCGAGTTATCTCGAGATTCGAGTCATCCGAGTTCGAGATAACGATGTTAAGCTGTAGTCGCGATTCTTCAGTGTTATCATTGTGAAAACATCGTGTGCTCATATTCCATAATACAATTTCAGCTAATAAATATTCATGATGTCATAATTGTTTACATTAATTTTGACCAGTAAAGAGTTAATGCAGAAATATCTTATAACGTTCGCCCTGCATTCAGCTACATTTTGTTTTTGAGACCAAGCTTTTTATAAATAGAAGATCTTACATGAGTGTTCATTACACATTGTTTTTTATGAAACGAGTTTACTACAATAATATGACACGAGCTTTAGCGAGTGTCATATTCCTTATAGTAAACGAGTTTCATAAAAAACAATGTATAATGAACACTCATGTAAGATTCTTTTTATCACACAATCCTTAAAATGCTATAGAAAATAAAACAGACTAACTGACGGCGGTTTCTGCCTTTGCTTTACAAACAGCGTAGTAATAGGTTTAGTACTCTATGAAGGCGACCTCTCAATTCCAGAAAAGGAACGAGAACGTCGGATATCTGTACTATTTCGTTTTTGTCGTACCCTTTATTACTTTTCTACAGTTACTCTGTTGCAGCTCAATCCTTGAGTACACTAGCGATAGGTGGATACAGTTTGTTCACTTAAATGTTTTCATTTTACATGCACTTTACCACTGTATTTGTCATGGCGGTTGTTGTAGATTAGTCGGAAAGGGGATACGTTTATTTACACTGTTTACACAGGGTGGGGATGGGATAAGTGTGAGGTTGGGTGCCCAAAAACCTCATTTTTGTACTTTTGCTAATTTGCATAAAAAAAATGCACTAGTGCAATTCTGCGAAATACGGCACTCCCATATGGTAGATTATGTGATAAATGGTTTTACTGTTTCATTGAAACAAAATATATATAAATGCAATTGCAAACAGGGTAGACCCAGATCAGACGTTTTCTCTATTTGCCTTTGACATGATATAAATATGATATTACAGTTTTTGCCAAGAAAAAGATATTTGAAATGTTTACAGTATAAGAATTCAGCTAATGAATGTTTTATGATATAATTATTTCTTGCATAAATGTTGAACAGGTAAATTGATAATGCAATGTAGTAGTTATGTGTGCAATACTTACTGTTGTTACTATGTCGATATTCAGCGGGATAACATCGATAGCTATATCTAAGGAATCTATAAATGCAAACCGGAGGTCCATCTGAAAATAGAAAACAAAATGTCGTAACCTTTATTCTGCTATGCACTACTTTATTTGAAAAAACTGAAACAAAATGTCATAATCCGTACGCTATACGCGACTTGATTTAAATAAAAACAAACAAAATGTCATAATTCGTACGCTAAACGCGACTTGTTTTTGAATCTATAAATGCAAACCGGGGGTCCATCTGAAAATAGAAAACAAAATGTCTTAACCTTTATTCCGCTATGCACTACTTTATTTGAAAAATGGAAACAAAATGTCATAATCCGTACGCTAAACGCGACTTGATTAAAAAAAAAAGAAACAAAATGCCATAATCCGTACGCTAAACACGACTTGATTTGAAAAAAAAGAAACAAAATATCATAACCCTTATGCTAAACGCGACTTGATTTGAACAAAAAGAAAACAAAATACCATAACCCGTATGTTAAACAGTGCTTGACTTGGACAAGGAAACAAAATGGGATAAATAAAGGGAATAAACCATAGATATAGAACTAGAGACTGAGACAAAAATGAAGTCCCTGATCAGAAAAGGCGGTGTCTATCTGGGACTGCACTATTTGTCGTGGTGAATTTTTGCGACATTGGTGGTAAAAGGGTTAAAATGAAAGCTGCATAATGCTTGCTAGAAAAGTAAGAGTATAATATCTGAAATCTGCATAATTTAGGGGGACGATCAGCGCCAAAAATACATCATGCTTTGTGGCATTTCAACTTGCTCCATGTTAAAGGCATTATGCTAAATGATTATTGCATGTCACGATGTGCTTTCTACTTTCTTTGAAGTTTCTTCCTCGATCCGACATTCAGTCTTCTCTAAACTTATTTATTGATTATTATAAACATCAAATGATGTGTATCATTGTTTAAACTTCATTCAAGCGTATTCTTTGTGTTATTTGTTTAGCGCTTGGTGTTTGATGCTTGATGCGTGGTTCCAACTTGGCTACGTTCGACCCCGGTCTTTGTCGTACTCTAGCAGCCAATTAAGAGGCACGGACTAAAACGCTGAAGCGATTTGCCTAATACATAGATAAAGAAGGTAAACGATGAAGACATAGAAATAGAAGGGTTTCGAAAAATGCTGAAGCCAACGAAATAGAAATGTTACAGTTCCATTACATTAGTGTGTGTTGGGGGGGATTTACTTATGTCAACACCTGTACGGTAATTATGAATGGAAAATTATCACTTATGTAGTTATTTTTAATTGTTTAAAGAAGTTTGAGTATACATTAAAATGTTATAGCTGATAAACAACTATGTTTCATTAAAACTTATTAGATTTAAACTCATAGCATCATAAAAGACTATGTGGTGGTGGTGGTGGTGGTGGTGTGTGTGTGTGTGTGGGGGGGGGGGGGGAGTAATATCATAAACATGATGTTGCTTTTGGTGCAATTTTATTTCGCTGCTTTTATGTCCGTCTGATCAGGTCTGCACTGTTTGCTAATGATTTGTCATTAGAGATATGATTCTACACATTCTACAAAGTCCCGTGTCTATATGTATTTTAACAATATAATTAATAGTCACGATATCTTTATTTTTCACATTAGTAATGGCTCAACTGTGTAGTACCATGATCGCCGATGGGTGATAGGCCACGTGTGTTAAATTATTATAAAAATAATTCTAAACTCATGACATCACATTTAATTTAAAACAGAAGATTATGGGAAGAAGGTGAAGTATTTCTTTTAAAAATAATAATATAATTTAAACTGATGACATCACATTTAATTTAAAAAGAAGATTATGGGGAAAAGGGGGGATTAATATGTTACTTTTGGTGCAATTTTATTTCGTTGTCTTTTCTAGTCCATCTAATCAAGGTCTGTTCTGTTTGCTTATGAACTTAGAATAAATACCTGGTTTCTATCATTACCAAAA
>OY755252.1:53711114-53713614 GCA_963576725.1 Azorinus chamasolen
TGGAAATTCGAACCCTCGCCGAAAAATGTCTAGTCCGACATTAAGCTAACAAGGACTTTACATTTGACTTCATTGTTTAACTTACAAAAATTTGTTTTAGAACTCCTGATGAATGACGTGAAATTATTACGTCATAACTGCCATTTTTAAATAACATAAACAATAACAAACAAAGTCAGGTAAAACCGATCAATACAAAGAAATTGATTTGTGCAGATCTGTGTTGCTAACAACATGGATTATGGACAATCGGCCTACCGTACCATTATGGATCGGTCACATGACTCCGTCATGACAGTTTTCTACGGCAATTTTGTTACTATATATAGTAAGGTATTCAATAATACAAATTATTTATGGGGTAGATATATGGCGGCAGAGTCAAACGACATTAAGTGAGCAAGGCAATAAGGAGCTAAAGGAGATATATTTTAAGGTTTTATAGATTGTTTCATCATTTTTATCAACCGAAAAATTCCTGCCATAAAGAGTACCGGAGAGCTAGTGATAAATAATAAGTTATAAATTATTATTATTAAGTAATAAGTTATAAAAATAAATCATAAGTAATAAATGTCCCTCCAGGGTTTCCGCAGGATGGCGTAATAACAAATAAGAATATGCAAACATGCATTCTCCGTCTGCAAATGATTGAAAATGCGGGAAAGGGTTAAATAAATCCAGAACGAAAGTAATACAGAAAATTCCCAAGAGGAGCTTTCTGTACAACTTTCATCCTGCAATTAAGATACCACACGCCTTAACCATTTACTCCATAAATGCACCTTTAAATTTATTTGCAAATAGAGTAGACCCCAGACCAGACCGCTTCTATAGAGTAGACCCAGACCAGACCGCTTCTATAGAGTAGACCCCAGGCCAGACCGCTTCTATAGAGTAGACCCCAGGCCAGACCGCTTCTATAGAGTAGACCCAGACCAGACCAGACCGCTTCTATAGAGTAGACCCCAGACCAGACGGCTTCTATCACAGGGGTCTAGACCGCTTCATGGGGGTCTATATGTACTATATAATAACAAGGGTTCTAACTAGCAGAACGGACATCCGTGTACCGCAATTATAAATATGAATGTAACTCTTGCATTTCAATCATAAATTTGTAATTATTTCGGCTATTCAAAGCCAACATATTTTACTATCAAATAAGTATAATCTTCTGACGGTAACTTATGCACAATTATCAATTCAACAATGATTTTCACAATATTTCACGTGTTTTCTGGGTCATTGACAAACGTTCGTTCACCCCGGTTTCACTATATCACAGCCATAACCTGGCGATTTTCAGTTCAAAAGATGACGTGGTTCAATAAAACAACCCAATTATATCACCAATCTCCATTTGTTTCGTCATCTAAATACATGTAAGTAAGCAACTAGCAACAACGGCCTTTCCGTCTGTCGTTATGTTTCTATTTCGGATGGTGCCATTTTGCAACAAATTTGAATGGAGCCATTTCATTGGATGAGCGAAGGAAAAGTTGGGAAATCCGTGACGTCACGTACAATGGCTCCTTCCTCGACGAGTTGAAGCAAACTAACAAAACTCGCTAGTTTTACATCATTCTTTTGATGCTGGGGATTAAAAAATTGGAGTTGGGTGGTATAATTGATTCGTTTTATTGAACCACGCCATTTTTAACTGCAAATTGCCAGGTTCTTGCTGTGATATAATGAAACCGGGGTGAACGAACGTTTGTCAATGAACCAAAAAACACGTGAACTTTTGAGAAAATCATTGTTGTATTGATACTTGTTCATAAGTTACCGTTATAAGATTATATTTATCTGATATAGAAATATATTGGCTTTCAATAGCCGAAAAAATTACGAAATTATCATTTAAATTGTAAGAGTTACAGTCATATTTGTACTCGTGGTACACGGATATCCGTTCTGCTAGTTGGAGCCCTTGTTATTATATAGTACATGAAGCGGTCCAGACCCCTGTGGCTTCTATAGATTAGACCCAGACCAGACCGCTTCTATAGAGTAGACCCCAGACCAGACCGCTTCTACAGAGTAGACCCAAGACCAGACCGCTTCTATAGAGTAGACCCCAGACCAGACGGCTTCTATAGAGTAGACCCCAGACCAGACGGCTTCAATAGAGTAGACCCCAGACTAGACGAGTAGACCCCAGACCAGACGGCTTCTATATAGTAGACCCCGGACCAGACGAGTAGACCCCAGACCAGACGGCTTCTATAGAGTAGACCCCAGACCAGACGGCTTCTATAGGAGCGAGCTGATAGATTGGTCTCCCCTTTATCTTATAACATACTATAGATATTTGTCTACAGTCCTGTGCCCATATGCTAGTACATGTATACCAATTAATCTACTCCCCATATATATATAATGCCATTAACTCTTATATATGAATAGTCCTGGCGTAAAGGGTTAAAATCAGACATACTTCTGGTGGTCACATTAACTCTTATATATGAATAGTCCTGGCGTAAAGAGATTATTCTAA
>OY755252.1:53718614-53984230 GCA_963576725.1 Azorinus chamasolen
TTCTCAGATTTCGTTTTGTCAGACAAGAAGAATGAATGTGATATACTCGGGTCCTACTTGTACATTTGCTAAACGAATTATGCGAACTTCGCCGGGACAAATCACGTAAAACAGTAAATCCCCTCTAGCCCGGAATTCTATAGTAGAGAAGAATTTAGATACTTTAAGCCAGGTGGCTGCTTAATGCAGAGTGAAAGTCATGCAGAAAACTCCAAAGGACCTTGCTGCATGATTTTGATTTTCACTCTGGATTGAGTTTCCACCTGTCGCCAAGACCGATATCTATACTAAATGGAACGTCCGGTTTAAAGAGGATTTACTCTTACTGTATCATTGAACTAGAACGTAGACGAGGTACTTTCCCGAGCTTACCGGAATCCGCCGAGAGGTGACGATTACCTTACCATGTGACATGGGTGTTGAAAGTTCTCGCAGCGCACCATGACTCCCGCACCGGTTTCTTTCCCTATAACCTGGTAAAAGGCATAGTCCTGGAAGAAACGATTAAATTATTACAATAGAACTAACTAATGTGGACAAGATGTGTACTGGCCCCAGTTTCACGAACATTTTAAGTAATTACTTAACCCATTACCTCATAGGCTATTTTTAGATACAACCTCCTTGAATAAATCTACCGAAAAGGAGCATTAACTAGAGAAAAGGATTTTTTTTAGAATTTTGTAGTTTGAAACCATTGTGATAAATAGAGCATTTGCTCCAATAGGAGCAAATGCTCTATTTGCCACAATGGTTTCACAAATTGACTTTTACAGAGTCGTCAAAAGTCGTCAATATGAGGGAAAGCGTTAATTAACTAAACCTTCTATTTAAAAAAAGTCACAAGTCACATACCTTTTCATAAATTATTGTTTATTGTGACACAAAGGGGCAAGGGGTTTACTCCGTTATCATTTTAAGAGCAAATATTGTACTTGATAATAACTGAAGGTGGTCTAAAGCAAAACAAATATCTAAGAATTTGTAACAAACTTAAGAATTTTATCGAATTCATTTTGGGTTTAACTAGCTGTTCCTTGCAAAAACCGGTATTTTCTATTCAAAAATATAACAAAAATATCTGAGGTTTCTGTTAAGATAAAATTATTTGACAAAGCTTCTCTAAATAAGTGTAATACCCCTAATAAATTAAGCCTGATATTAAGTAATTACTTAAGAATGTTCGTGAAACTGGGGCCAGGTCTGTTAAAATATCATATTTCTTATCACAAGTATGTACAAATTCAAGATAGGTATCATAGTAATGTACGAATTCAATACGGTAGCATAGTTATACTGTATGCGAATTTGATATAAGTATCAAAGATATGTACGAATTCAATATAGGCATCACAGTTTTGTACGAGTTTAACATATGTATCAAAGTTATGTACGAATATATATAGGTATCATAGTTATGTACGAGTTTAAGATATGCATTAGTTATGTATGAATATAATATTAATAATATGTATTAAAGTTGTATAAGAGTTTAACATATGTTATGTACGAGTTCAATATATATTGCACAACTATGTACGAGTTCAATATATGTATCACAAATTTGCATGAGTTCAATATATGAATTCTTGTTTTTACGGGTTTAATATATGTATAATATTTATGTACGGGTTCAATATATGTATCACAATTGTGCATAGGTTCAATATATGTATCTCTGTTTTGTACGAGTTCAATATATGTATCACATTTATGTACGGGTTCAATATATGTATCATAGTTGTGCATGTGTTCAATGTATGTATCTCAGTTTTGTACGAGTTTAATATATGTATCACATTTATGTACGGGTTCAATATAAGCATCACAATTTTGCACAGGTTTAGTTTATGCATCACTTCTGTAAGATTTAATTTAGGTATCACTGTTTTGTACGAGTTCGTTATAGGTGTCATCTGTTTTAATTTCAGTCATACTTATGATTATGTCAAGAATTGTTTTGAGAAACTATTATCCACTGCGATTACATGTATAATGAGTAACAGCCGGGAAGAGGTTGGCGGAGAAATATTATAGCCGTGCAACAAAACAAGCCCGTTAAACCCATTCCCTCATACTGACGCCTAATGGCGCCTCTGTAAAAGTCACGTTTTGAAACCATTGTGATAAATTTAACGTTTGCTCCATAGGAGCAAATGCTCTATTTGTCACAATGGTTTCATTTTTACACAATTCCAAAACAGCCTTTTCTCCAGTTAATGTTCCTTTTCGATAGATTTGTTCAAAGAGGGCGGATCTAAATTTAAAACAGGTGATTGCTAAATCCTGCACACAGGTAATGTAGAAAAACATTACAGGGTTTTTGTTTTGCAATGCATGTGTACTTTCGACCTGCATTAAGCTGTCACATTCCTTTAGCTCTCAGAATTAGACCTAATGACGGCGATGGCTTTGGAGAGGTTTTAAAGTATATAGAGTGGACTGGTTCTAAAGCATGCTATGTCTTATGTCGTTATGCGATAACTGACACTTAACCCAGGAAGAGAGGTTAAACGCCTAGTATGTATTTGAATAAATCCCCTGAATTTTCATCGTATAGCAGACTTCAGTTGGTAACAAATTTAGATCGCAATTTCGACCAGTATTCTGCCTTAACCGTTTCCCTGTTCTATGTTTATTTCAAATATCAATACGAACTGAATATTCATGAACAAAACAGTTATAATGAAATATGGAAGCTGGAGCTTTATAGCCAATTTAGAAACTAAAGAAACATATCTATCAAATTCTAATAGCAAACAGAGCAGACCCTGATCAGACGGCTCCTCTAGGAGCCGTCTGATCTGGGTCTACTCTGTTTGCAAATGCGTGAAAACACGTTTATATGAGGGAAAGGGTTAAAGGAAACGATCGTTAAACTATTAATTTAGCAAGACATAGACTGATGTTTGAAATAAAAATCATTAAATGGATTCAATAAGGGGTGTTTCCTTAAAAAAGGGAATTAAATTCAAAAATAAAAATTGAAACAGATGACAAATTTTGCAGACGACAATACATGGCAGCGGACGAATTAATTAACTCATTCCCTCCTAGTGACGCATTTTGGTGCCTCTGTAAAAGTCATATTTAGAAACCATTGAGACAAATAGAGCATTTACTCCTCTGGAGCAAATGCTCTATTTATCACAATGACTTAAAAAATACGCAATTCTGAAATTCTCCTTTTCTATAGTAAAATTTAATGCTCCTTTCGGTAGATTAATTCAAAGAGTTGGGTCTAAAATTAGTCCAGGAGGGAATGGGTTAACCAAATCTCGCTCGCATTTACCAGACGACAATACATGGCAGCGGAAATAATTAATCAAACCTCGTTTGCATTTACCAGGCGACAATATGGCAGCGGAATAATTAACAAAACCTCTTTTGCATTTACCAGGTGACAAGACATGGCAGCGAAAGAATTAACCAAACCTCTTTTGCATTTACCAGGTGACAAGTCATGGCAGCGGAATTATTAATCAAACCTCGTTTGTATTTACCAGGTGACAATAATGGCAGCGGAAATAATTAATCAAACCTCGTTTGTATTTACCAGGTGACAATAATGGCAGCGGAAGAATTAACTAAACCTCGTTTGCATTTACCAGGTGACAATAATGGCAGCGGAAGAATTACAATTAACTAAACCTCATTTGCATTAATTACCACGGTCTTATGAATGTCTGCTCAAGTTTAGATCTGGTGCTACTTCCGATTCGATAAAACCTTTGAGAAACTATTGACCGAGTATCAAACAGCTTGGATCCAGATGAGACGCCGAGTAACTCGGCGTCTCATCTGGATCCAAGTTGTTTGCAAATGCTAGACATGTCACGGGTGGCGGTGTTCTCATTAAAACTGTTTCAGCGCAAAGATAGTTTCGTCTGAAAATAGTGTCACCTGCAACAATAATCCGAACGTACATATTGCTTCCGTTTCTTTCCAAACCTACGGTGGCTGAAAGTCAGACAGTTTGGATCCTGATGATGAGATACTCGGTGCCAAATCTTGATCAAAACTATTTGCAAACGTCTTCACAAATTGACACATATTGCATCAAGGGTTGACTATGTCCTTTCTAATGGCGAATTTGTGTCAAACAGTATGGATCCAGTTGAAACACCAAGTTAGTCGGCGTTTCATCAGGATTCCAAACTGTTTGATGCTGTGATTATGTGGACGTTTTCAAACAAAATGAAAAGAAAATTCAAATATGAACATTGGAGCAGACGACAAAGTTTGCAGACGACAATACGTGGCAGAGAAACAGTTAACCCTTTACTCCCTATATACGCTTTAGGGCGCCTCTGTAAACAGAGTAGACACAGATCAGACGGTCCCTGTAGGAGCCCTCTGATCAGATACTGTTCAGCTTGCATATGAAATAATTACAGCTTAACCAAAGCAAAAAACATTATAAATATTAAACTTATAAATATTCATATATATACATTATTTCTAACCTGAATATTCATGGAGTAAATGGCTAACCCTTTCAACCCGGGACACAGTCATTTGTAAGCAGTGTAGACCCAAATCAGAGGGCTCATAGAAACAAATAACCCAAAATAATCACGGATGGTGCGAAAATTACTCTGACATGAACCATTGCGTTCAGCTTGCACCTGAGGCACACCCATTAATCATGTACAGTTGACATTCGATATCTCACACTTCAAATGACGTTATGTACAAATTACTTGGAGATAACAGAATGCGAGTAGTCCGATTCCTAATCTGAACAATTTCACAAATTCACAGCTTAATGCAGGTCTCAAGTAATGCTGAAAGCTTCTGAAGGAGTTTTCAGCACTACTTTAGTCGAAATAAAGGCGATGTGTTATGAGACTGGGTTCAAGTTACAGTAAAACTTCGATTATCCGAACACTAAAATACGTATTATTATCGATCTTTAAGACAGGTGGCAGCTTAATGCATGGTGAAAGTCATGCAGAAAGCTCCTCTAGGAGCTTTCTGCATGACTTTCACCATGCATTAAGCAGCCACCTGCCTAAAAGGGTCAAAATTCTTCTATACCGAAAATTCGAATAATCGAGGTTTTACTGTATTTACAAATGCGTGTCAGATATCGCCCAGGGGACAAAAGATTAATGCAAGTTTCCATCCATTAAGAATATTACTTAAGTTGATATATTCTGAAAGTGGGTGATTCTTCGAAAACAAAAGTAGCAATGCCAAAGGAGAAAATTTCAGACTCGGTTTTATTGAGTCTGTTCATGAGTAGTAATTAAAAGTGCAACACTACTCGTGTCCCTAGCACTGGCTTAAGCAGTATTCAATTTTCAAAACTTATACCATCAAAACTAATGATCAAGAAGGGCTAGAAATATAACAACACTGAGAATAAAGTACGGGGCTGTTTTGTTATCAATCATATAATAAATGTGGCATTTTACTGCAATAGCATAAATGATTGTCAAAACAGTGTCGTAACTCGCGGAAATGCACCACTGCATTTTTATGCAAATGAGCAGTTTGAACCCAGATGCTCTACATCATAAATAATGGCAGATACAGCCGTCAGATATAGTTTGTTTCACTTTCTATGGCAATGTTAAGGGTTTTGTAATAAAAAAGATAAAAATAATAATAATACATTCATTACAATTGTTTTCATGAAACTCGATTACCATAATGAATATGACATTCGCTAAAGCTCGTTAACTTATTATAGTAAACTCGTTTAAAAAATGTAATGAATACTTATGTCCTCTACATGTGCCTTCAGCAAGTGGATATTTTAATGCTTTTTATATAGGATAAAATGTATCGCTTTGAATGCATTGAACGTAGCGCAATTTTTTCAAGTCGATCTCATTATTGACATCTTCCATCTTCGTCTTTTTTGTTCAAGTCGTTTTCAAGATTAATAGTATTTGATTATTGATTTTGATGTAAATCAACATAAATGTTATTTCTAGTGGGGTTTTTTTTGTAAAGTTTAAGTTTCTGATAGTTTGAAGGGGCAATGTTTAATTTATGTAGTTTAATCGAAATAAACAAATCAGATCTAACGCTGAATGTTTTTCACAATGAGACCTGATGCCTGAGGTGTGGGATAAGTCAATAACCGTGCCATCCATATCCATCTGCCTTGTTACTAGTAACTATGTCATTTAATGACAAGCTGACATCACTCAGTGTCTACCCTTAAGCACCTCCATTACCCTACAAATACAATTTAAGGTCACGACCTACCATTCAATCCTTTACTCTTTGAATATTCATATACCATTCAGTCCTTTACTCTATGGATATTCATATACCATTCGATCCTTTACTCTTTGAATATTCATATACCATTCAATCCTTTACTCTATGAATATTCATATACTAACAATGACACAACAGATATCAATGAACTGCTTTCAAAGCAGATGAACAAGGGAGTGTTTGGCCATGGCAAAAAGTGTACACTCATAGCTATACAAAGCAGATGAACAAGGGAGTGTTTGGCCATGGCAAAAAGTGTACACTCATAGCTATACAAAGCAGATGAACAAGGGAGTGTTTGGCCATGGCAAAAAGTGTACAATCATAGCTATACAAAGCAGATGAACAAGGGAGTGTTTGGCCATGGCAAAAAGTGTACACTCATAGCTATACAAAGCAGATGAACAAGGGAGTGTTTGGCCATGGCAAAAAGTGAACACTCATAGCTATACAAAGCAGATGAACAAGGGAGTGTTTGGCCATGGCAAAAAGTGTACAATCATAGCTATACTGTACCATAAGCAAACAGAGCAGACCTTGATCAAACGGCTCCTAACTGATCTGGGTCTAATCTGTTTGCAAAGACGTAGAAAGGAGTATTCATGATGTAAAAGGTTACATGTTGATGCATTCAAAGTCAAATAGTCCATCAGTGTTTAACAACAGAGTCCATTAAGTATGAAATAGTGTGCTTTGCGTGAGAATTTGAAATGACACGCGGTTTAGAGCCTAGTCAGGGGACTTTCCTAACAGAGTTCCTGCCTTGTTATAGACCGTTTTCTAATGCCACTATACTCGTTTAATGCATTCAAAGAGTCACATTACATCTCAGCTGAGAGTTTTATTTAAAATAGAAACATATGTGTTAATTATTCAATTTGCTAAACATGGAGCTATTAAATCCTTTCCCTGTAATGTTGATGTAAGAAATGATAACATGATGAATATTTATACGCTGATTTTAAAAAAAAAGTACCTAGTTATAGTCTACTTTCAGTCCGAATGACCGCTCAGCCGACTGTACATTTACTCCCCTGGTCATTGAGTCATTGACCTACAATATTGAGCACTGCTAACATATGGCGCAATCATGCAGCCGTGGTACCGGCGAGTGACCCTCAAAGGTACCTATTTTAACCCCTGGGTGGAGAGGATGTGCGGGTGGGAGACACGGAAAACGTCTCTGAAATTTCCGGGTGGGACCGGGATTTGAACCCCGGGCCTCCGGAATGATAGTCAAGCGCGTTACCACTAGACCACCGCCACCTACAATTTTCTAAGGTTTATGTACAAAGGATGCTTTGGCTCAAACAGAAACTGAAGAATCATATCTGTATTATACCACAAGCAAACAGAGAAGACCCTGATGAAACAATTTGTAATGAGCACGAATGTAAGATTCTTAATATCACATAACCCTTAAAAGTGTCATAGAAAGTGAAACATACTATATTTGACGGTTGTTTCGGCCATTGTTTAAAGCATAGCCCAGCCCTATTCAAACTGCTCATTTGCATAAAGATGCACTAGTGCATTTTTTGCGACTTATGGCACTCTGTTTCGGCACTCCAACATAATATATTATGTGATAAACTATAAATAGATGTCATAGGGTGGATTTTTATATTTACTGTTAAATTGTGAATAAATTGATATAATACTGTGTATTAACAGTATTATAGTCCGACAGGGAATTCCTGACAGTTACGTCATAATTTGTTTACTTGAATATTCATATGACATATTATTTCTTAAAAGAGAATACTGTGACAATTTGATTACGATAACATGCTTATGGAGTCCGTAGCCGAGTGGACAAAGGCGCTCTCCTCCGAATCAAAATGTACCTGGTTCGAAACCCACATAAGTCAACGCTTTTTTTCTTCTTTTTTTTTCTTTTTTTTCCCTCAACAACACGTATGTCAAAAACAGAAAAGAAAGACCAAGCAGGATTTAACAAGAACAGGAAAAAAGATATAGCGACAATAGATCATATAGAAAAAAATATACTGACAAAAGTATTTAAACAAAACAACAAATAAATAAAAGTATAAATGCCGGCGAGTTTCGAACTCGGGTAGCGCGCATGCAAAGCCGCATACATATCCTTTAGACCTCGGTTTCGGATATCCCCTAATGTAATGTTTGTCTTATTTATTAATTATCCCATTCAAATCGTATATTGAGGAAACCCGGTCTATTTTTAGTTTTGTTATTGTTTTGACGTAACTGCCAGACCTACAGTAGTATTGTCCTGTTTTATTAACCTGTCAAATTTGAATATTCCTACGTCACTGAAATGATATATTTAGCTTGGGTAAACCTGTGTTCCAAACGTTTTTCACGAGATTCACAAATAAATATACAGGTACTTGAATAAGCTAAGTAAGAAAGCTTTTATTAGCGGAAACGATCGATATCAACCGAAGCTATATATGGCGTGTTCAGCAAGCGTGTAATTTGACAGGTTAATAAAACAGGACAATACAACGATCAGATGGCGTTGTTTACAAAACAATACGCATGTAAACACAGAAAATTAACGATAAATTAAACTGCGACATGTTGTATAGGTTAATCCAGGCAGTTGACGTGTGTGGCTCCACCACTTCTTCCTATCCTAATATACATGTCACAGTTGTACTTATCGTTAATTTTCTGTGTTTACATACACACTGTTTTGTAAACAACGCCATCTGATCGTTGTACTACTGTAGTTGGTTTATCTATATCACCTATTTTCTTGTTAT
Organism: Azorinus chamasolen; assembly: GCA_963576725.1. Lineage (NCBI taxonomy): Eukaryota > Metazoa > Mollusca > Bivalvia > Cardiida > Solecurtidae > Azorinus > Azorinus chamasolen. The sequence goes on from OY755252.1 coordinate 53,727,602, forward strand.
GTGGATTTCCCCGTTAGAATAGTCGGTAGGAAAGAACCTTAGATCTTAGTTTATGCTTTTCAGTCAAGGGGAACTAACTATTTACTAACATTCGTTGGCTAACCTTTATACATCACGTGGCTACGGGTCATCTTTAACAGGTCAACTTAAATGGCAGCAATATTAGGCATTTGTTTACCCTCTGGATAAATTGAATATTTATACAGGTACATATACATTTTCATATTGTTCTCAATTATTTATATATTTTTGATACACTTAGCGTTTCATATATTTATGTTAGGATAAGATAACTTTTGTATAAAAGTAGTGATTTGTATTGTAACAAGTCGGTGTATTTTGCTTTGCTTGCACCGAGTATACATGTTTGTTTACAATTATTACTTATAGCTGTGTACAGTTATTTTGTTTGTACAAGTACGAATTGTCAATGCTATTTTTTATTATTGTTTTATTGTTTACAGATCACCATGACTTTGTCATCATTGTGGTAGATCGATATGCACTGAAATAAACCACTGATTGACATTTATCAGTCTCCTTCCTGAGTTTGAACCCCTGATCTTGGCCTGAACTATTTTTGCACCTGTCTACAGCAAAAGCTTTATGAATAAACATGAGTGTCTTGAAAGCAGGGGAAGCTTAATGCAGGACTAAAGTAATACACAAAGCTCCTTGTCACTTTAGAGGGGTTGTACACTGCTTGAGTTAGTCTCTCCTGTCTAACGTCATTGTTTATTCATAAAGCGGTTGCTGCAGACATGTGTAAAACTTACTGTATACAGTTAAACTTCAAGGGACCATACACATTACTTCGATATATCAGAGATTCGAGTCATGCGAAACATTGTTTCTAATCTAAACACGTTCACGGCTAAATGCAGCTCCTGTATTGAGATGCCGCGTGTGCTTCTAGATCTGCGTAGTGATACACTTTAGATCAATTCTGTACTGCAAATTGTTTCAGGACAGAACTTTCAGTTCTAGCTATCCTGAAGTTCGGGATATCCGAGCTCATGATATCGAAGTTCTACTTCATAGTATATTTTCGGTGGAAAGGATAAATTGATGTTTTTCAGCACAATAAATAATAAGATAAAAACAAAATAAATAGGTGAATATAAAAAAAAAGTAAAGTACCTAGTTATAGGTCTACTTTCAGTCCGAATGACCGCTCAGCCGACTGTACATTTATACATCATATACATTAATATTTGACGGACTTTGGCGGATGTTGTTTGACGACTGTTGTTGGACGACTGTTGTTGAACAACTGTTGCTGCATAAGGCCGAGTGTTGTTGGACGAGTTTTGCGGGACGAGTGCTGTTGAAAGAGTGTTGTTGGTTGAGTTTTGTAGGACGAGTATTGTTGGTCGATTGTTGTTGGATGGCTGTTGTCGGACTAATATTGTGGAACGAGAGTTGTTGGACGGGTGTTATCGGAGGAATGCTGTGGGACGAGTGTTGTTGGACGGGTGTGTCGGACGAATGTTGTGGAACGAGAGTTGTTGGACGGATGTTATCGGACGAATGCTGTGGGACGAGTGTTGTTGGACGGGTGTGTCGAACGAATGTTGTGGGACGAGTGTTGTTGGACATGTATTACCGAACAAATGTTGTGGGACGAGTGTTGTTGGACATGTGTTACCGGACAAATGTTGTGGGACGAGTAACTATAAATTCCGGTTTATACTGAAATTCAATCTCGTATGTAGAAGCTTTCTGCATGACTTTCACACTGCATTAAGCAGTCACCTGCCTACAAACACAAACATATTCCATTACTAAAGTGTTGAAGTATTGAGCTTTTAATGTGCATATGCTGATTACTCACCCTCTTCTTGTCCATCTTATAATTAACGAACCCGTCTTTTGTCAACAGCCTGACGGGCACGTGTGATCTCTGCAGGTGATTCAGTTTGAGATTAAAACGAACTTTCCGAGAACCCAACTCGAATGTGAATGTCATTCGCTCGGGAAATTCAAAACCTTCACTTGCATCTGCCTCAGAAGCGTCAGCATTTCTCTTGAGGCGTCCAGAAACATGTCGAACGTAGACATCTGGGAACGAAAAGAGAACAAATTCATACCCTAATCAGAGTTGTATACATGTATTTATTACATAACCTCCTTTATATTCGGGTCAATATAGCCATCTCTTATATATCTCTTTATTACACGCATTTAATGCAAGCTGTTTAAAACGTCACGTGGAAATACCACGACGTCATGTAGAAATATATATGTAGGACCTGTCAAAAACGATATTTCAGTCGAAGTAAATGATGAGATAAAAAGAATATAATGCTCGTATAGAAAATATAACAACACTAAGTAAAATACGTTTACACTTCTCCGTCAAACACTATCCAGAAACATGCTGAATGTAGACATCTAGGTAAACCAAAAGAAAGAACAAGAACCCTTATAACAGTTGTAAGTGAAATAAGCATTAAGTTAACCTAAGAAAGGCCAGAGACCCAGATATTGTGCGTAAAATGATACATTTGCAAGAATAAATCCTTTGTTTCTCCACCAAATCCTATGTTGTGACCACTCTTTAGAATCGTCTCGAAGAGACGATTCTTAGGAGTGGTCACAACAACGGGCTTAGTGGAGAAATGACAATATTGGTATTTGAGTATGCATATTTATCTGTTGCTCTGAAGACACTTTTATATTTCTTCTCTTAACCCTATTTTGCTGCTACTCGTTGGAATTAACTCAAAGAGGCGATTCTAATGAGTAGCAACCAGATACGGTTTGGAGGAGAAACAAAATACATTTTATGGATCAGTGCGCATCTTTTTTTCTTCAGCTCTGCTTTATATTGCTGATAGAAATATCTCTCTAAGCCTTCATTTCGATTCGTTCACGTTGTAGAAGAAATTATTGTCCGAGTACCAAAGAGCTTGGATACGCATGAGACGTCTGTATCCAATCTGTGTGCAAGTCCATGTCAGGTAGATTTTGGCAGACAAATAAACCTGCGTTATCTTCATTTTTCTGGTAATCGACTGCACACCGAGTGACCCAGCAACGACAAACCCTGTCGGTGCAAAGCTTAAGCTCACATCAAGAGATGTTTGTTGCGCTATATATATACCTCCACTTCCCCAGATACAATGGTCTGGTCAGCCTCATTTGCATAATTACCAATCTACGAACGTTACAAGATTATATTACATACCGGTCAGAGATATCTCTTTTAATATCGTCACTAATGATGTTAGACGGCAACGATATCAAATCCGGTTAAAACTCTCGTTTTCAAACCGTATAACTACACATTCTCGTAACATAGTTTGATACCAGCCAGCAAAGGTCAATATCCTCTATTTCATGAAATCATAAGCGTCCTAAACTGGTACTGTCCAGCACTGTTACTATTACCACTGTCCAGCACTGTTACTATTACCACTGTCCAGCACTGTTACTATTACCACTGTCCAGCACTGTTACTATTACCACTGTCCAGCACTGTTACTATTACCACTGTCCAGCACTGTTACTATTACCACTGTCCAGAACTGTTACTCTGTCCAGCACTGTTACTATTACCACTGTCCAGCACTGTTACTCTGTCCAGCACTGTTACTATTACCACTGTCCAGCACTGTTACTATTACCACTGCCCAGCACTGTTACTAATACCACTGTCCAGCACTGTTACTATTACCACTGCCCAGCACTGTTACTATTACCACTGTCCAGCACTGTTACTCTGTCCAGCACTGTTACTATTACCACTGTCCAGCACTGTTACTCTGTCCAGCACTGTTACTATTACCACTGTCCAGCACTGTTACTATTACCACTGCCCAGCACTGTTACTAATACCACTGTCCAGCACTGTTACTATTACCACTGCCCAGCACTGTTACTATTACCACTGTCCAGCACTGTTACTCTGTCCAGCACTGTTACTATTGCCACTGTCCAGCACTGTTACTATTACCACTGCCCAGCACTGTTACTATTACCACTGCCCAGCACTGTTACTATTACCACTGTCCAGCACTGTTACTATTACCACTGCCCAGCACTGTTACTCTGTCCAGCACTGTTACTATTACCACTGCCTAGCACTGTTACTCTGTCCAGCACTGTTACTATTACCACTGTCCAGCACTGTTACTATTACCACTGTCCAGCACTGTTACTATTACCACTGTGTTAAAGTGTTGTATTAAACTGTTCGAGTGTATGATTACATGTATCTACAGATCACTATTTGCCATTTGAGTGTTTGTCTCGGTCAAACACCCAATGACGAGAAATCCTATGGAAATGTAGCATATAGTCCAATGTGAGTTTATACTAAGATATGTCCGCGCTAAATTGTTTGGCCGAGACAAAGTTAACATTAAGAAGTTCACCATGAACATTGATATGTACATTTAAAATATAATAATAATTGAAAAAAACTTCAGTTTTATAATAGAATTTCTTGTGGCAACAGTTATATTATAATATGCTGAGGTGTTTCATAGATGTAATTTATTAAGTAATTTTGCAACATGAAACCCCGATGTGTTTGTTTGTGTTGATTAACGTCCGTTTCTGTCAAAATGTGCCAACTGGACGCCCCAGTGAGAGAGAGAGAGAGACAGAGACAGACAGACAGACAGACAGACAGACAGACAGACAGACAGACAGACAGAGACAGAGACAGAGACAGAGACAGAGACAGACAGACAGACAGACAGACAGGGCGAGAGAGAGGGAGGGGAGAGAGACAGACAGACAGACAGAGTGGAGGTAGAGACACCCGGCGCGATGCCCAACTCTTATTATCGACAGAGTGTATCTGGTTCACCGATGTCTTCCTGTATCTGATGAATGACTAGGTAAGAAATAATGACTGTATGAGTTACGGACAAGTGAATTAATGTTCATCGCGGACATTGTACAATTAGATATATATTAAAAGGGAATTTATATAATGCATAAATACTTATATAGCTCTCATAAATACTTATATAGCTAATCGTGATTTTCTTTGAAAAAGACCCTTAGTGGTCGAAATATTATTTCATAAGCAGACAGAACAAACCCGGATCAGACAGCACCTACAGGACTTGTCTGGTATGGGACTGCTCTATCACATGTCTTTATGGATAATGATTATGTGCAGTTGTGAATTGTACATAAATTCTGTTTAACAAATTTGGAAGGGATCGAATTTTTAACGCGAATGAACGTTAATCGAGTTTACATGATTATAAGAGGCCACGTCCAAAAAATCGAATTATATAATCAAAGTATTTCATTTTCAGGACCTTTCAGTTGGAATAGAATACCTGATTCAATTCGATCCATGAATAATATCGAAAGCTTCACATCTCATTTCATTCGATGGCTTAAATCACAAAATTGATTTTATCCATTGCCTGTATTAAACTTCAATCTCAATCTATGCTGTTTCATTAGTTAACATTTTCATGTTTTATATTCACTCAAAAACGACTGAGAGCTAGCACTTAGCAAGTTGGAGGTGTATGCATACCATTTTTCACATATTGTTGTGTAGTTGTGTATTTTATAGTTAGAACTTGTTATTGTACATGTTTATTCTTTAAAAATTCAGCATACTCAGACCAAAACCTTTTTGAAGACAATGATTCTTATTCTGATGGAATATCTAAAGATGATTCTCAAAAGGACCATTTGGACTAGTCCATTTTAATATTGCTAATAAAAGGTTTTGAACCCTACACAAATGTAAATGACTGGTTAGCATTTGCATTAGTTATTACCAATTAGCAATACAAAGTAAATATATGTCTTTTTTCAAGATATAACTCTATCTTGTAAAGCGTTAGCATCTTATAAAACATCAGTGTGAATTCTTTAAAATTTATTCCATTTCCATTAGCAAACACAGCAGACCCTGATCAGACGGCTCCAGTAGGAACCGTCTGATCTGGGTCTACTCCGTTTGCGAATGCTTAGAAATGCGTTTATATGTAGGAAAGGGTTAAACAAATACCCCAACAAAATATCTTTTTTTTCGCAAGATATCGACTAATATTTAAGGTGAAAATCATTAACTGTAGTCATGTCTAGTGATTATATAATTTTGAAAATAATCACCAGGTAGTGAAATTTGGAATAAACATAGAACAGGGAAAGGGTTAAAATGCCATTATAAAAATCACCTGTTCACAGTACCATGAAAATCACCTGTTCACAGTACCATGAAAATCACCTGTTCACAGTACCATGGAAATCACCTGTTCACAGTACCATGAAAATATTGCCCTAATTAATATTCATATAGTACATGATCACATGAAAAGCTCGGCCATAGCAGAAACTGTAGAATCCTATGTGCATTATACCATGACAAGCAATCCGAGATGTCCCTGGTCACACGGCGCCTATAGGAGCCCTCTGATCATTATACCATGACAAGCAATCCGAGATGTCCCTGGTCACACGGCTCCTATAGGAGCCCTCTGATCATTATACCATGAGAAGCAATCCGAGATGTCCCTGGTCACACGGCGCCTATAGGAGCCCTCTGATCATTATACCATGAGAAGCAATCCGAGATGTCCCTGGTCACACGGCGCCTATAGGAGCCCTCTGATCATTATACCATGAGAAGCAATCCGAGATGTCCCTGGTCACACGGCGCCTATAGGAGCCCTCTGATCATTATACCATGAGAAGCAATCCGAGATGTCCCTGATCACACGGCTCCTATAGGAGCCCTCTGATCATTATACCATGAGAAGCAATCCGAGATGTCCCTGGTCACACGGCGCCTATAGGAGCCCTCTGATCATTATACCATGAGAAGCAATCCGAGATGTCCCTGATCACACGGCTCCTATAGGAGCCCTCTGATCATTATACCATGAGAAGCAATCCGAGATGTCCCTGGTCACACGGCGCCTATAGGAGCCCTCTGATCATTATACCATGAGAAGCAATCCGAGATGTCCCTGATCACACGGCTCCTATAGGAGCCCTCTGATCATTATACCATGAGAAGCAATCCGAGATGTCCCTGGTCACACGGCTCCTATAGGAGCCCTCTGATCATTATACCATGAGAAGCAATCCGAGATGTCCCTGATCACACGGCTCCTATAGGAGCCCTCTGATCATTATACCATGAGAAGCAATCCGAGATGTCCCTGGTCACACGGCTCCTATAGGAGCCCTCTGATCATTATACCATGAGAAGCAATCCGAGATGTCCCTGATCACACGGCTCCTATAGGAGCCCTCTGATCATTATACCATGAGAAGCAATCCGAGATGTCCCTGGTCACACGGCTCCTATAGGAGCCCTCTGATCATTATACCATGAGAAGCAATCCGAGATGTCCCTGATCACACGGCTCCTATAGGAGCCCTCTGATCATTATACCATGAGAAGCAATCCGAGATGTCCCTGATCACACGGCTCCTATAGGAGCCCTCTGATCATTATACCATGAGAAGCAATCCGAGATGTCCCTGATCACACGGCGCCTATAGGAGCCCTCTGATCATTATACCATGAGAAGCAATCCGAGATGTCCCTGATCACACGGCTCCTATAGGAGCCCTCTGATCATTATACCATGAGAAGCAATCCGGGATGTCCCTGATCACACGGCGCCTATAGGAGCCCTCTGATCATTATACCATGAGAAGCAATCCGAGATGTCCCTGATCACACGGCGGCTATAGGAGCCCTCTGATCATTATACCATGAGAAGCAATCCGAGATGTCCCTGATCACACGGCGGCTATAGGAGCCCTCTGATCATTATACCATGAGAAGCAATCCGAGATGTCCCTGATCACACGGCTCCTATAGGAGCCCTCTGATCATTATACCATGAGAAGCAATCCGAGATGTCCCTGGTCACACGGCGCCTATAGGAGCCCTCTGATCATTATACCATGAGAAGCAATCCGAGATGTCCCTGATCACACGGCTCCTATAGGAGCCCTCTGATCATTATACCATGAGAAGCAATCCGAGATGTCCCTGGTCACACGGCGCCTATAGGAGCCCTCTGATCATTATACCATGAGAAGCAATCCGAGATGTCCCTGATCACACGGCTCCTATAGGAGCCCTCTGATCATTATACCATGAGAAGCAATCAGCGATGTCCCTGATCACACGGCGCCTATAGGAGCCCTCTGATCATTATACCATGAGAAGCAATCCGAGATGTCCCTGATCACACGGCTCCTATAGGAGCCCTCTGATCATTATACCATGAGAAGCAATCCGAGATGTCCCTGATCACACGGCTCCTATAGGAGCCCTCTGATCATTATACCATGAGAAGCAATCCGAGATGTCCCTGATCACACGGCGCCTATAGGAGCCCTCTGATCTGTGTTTACTCTGTTTGCAGAGGCGTATAAATGCTTAATTGTTGAGAGAAAGGTATTATCCAATCTATTTAATAGACAACTGAATTAATCTACATTGAGGCCCTGAAACAAAGGCATTTTTTTTATAAAAACGATTTCTACACAAATAAAACTGAGCAAATTTGTAGAATTAACTCTGGTCATACCATAAATATTCATGTAAGAAATTTCATGTAATCATATTTATGAATATTAATTACACTACGTGTATTTTGATAATGGCATATTAATATTTCCACGAGAAACACTATACACTCACATCTTCATTCATTCATCAGCAAACAGAGTACAGTAAACTCCCTCTAATCCGGAAACCGGAATACTAGTAGACAAGAATTTAGATACGTTTAGACAGGTGGCTGCTTAATACAGGGTGACAGTCATGCAGGAAGCTCCTATAGGAGCTTTCTGCATGACTTTCACCCTGCATTAAGGTGCTACCAGTCTCTAAGATCAAGATTTGTATTAAATTTAACGTCCGGTGTGGTGAGTTTATACTGTAAATCCTTTAAACCATGCAGGAGCCGTCTGATCTCGGTCTACTATAGTTGAAAAGGCTTCCCTATCATGTAAATGGTCATCTGTAATGTGTAGCAATATAACAATGAACCCTTTCGCTCATATAAACGTGTTTTCATGCATTTGCAAACAGAGTAGACCCAGATCAGACGGCTCCTATAGGAACCGTCTGATCAGGGTCTGCTCCGTTTGCTAGTAGAATTTGAAATGTCTGTTTCTTTACTTTGTAAAATGGCTACAATGTTCTATTTTCCATATTTCATTGTAACTATTTTCCCCATGAATATTCCATAGGTATTGAAATTTGGAATGAACAAAGAGCAGGGAAAGGGTTAATCTGCTGGATAGTCATGCAATACTTCGTCAGTGATAATTATTTTATATACATATATCATTTTGTGAACTTATTATTTCCCTTAGGATAACTTGTTATTATATCATATAATTTTATATTGATTAAACCTTTACCGATTCAATATTAATGTAAGAAAGAATGATATCATTAATATTAGTAATATTGTTTTTATAATGGGATAAAAGAGTATACCCATATCATAACAGAGTATACCCATATCAGTATTATCAGACGGCTCTGATCATGGTCTTCATTGTTATCAATAGCGTAAATGACGAAAACACCAAGTGCACGAATTAAACTTACCACTGTGTACTGGAAGATAAGAGAAGACAGAGTGTGCAGCGCACGTGCCCAGTACAATACTTGTTACAACTGCCGTAACGATAACATGAGCCATCCTTGATGCAAGTTAACGAAATCAAAACTTAAGTCACTACTACAATGTTTTAAGACTGATTATGAGCAAACCACGTGTTTGGCCGTTTGATTTGGTAGGGAAAATGCGGGTAGGAATGTTTAGGGGGCATCCCATGAGCGCCACCTGGTCACGGATGTGTGCAAGTCACGGTTGTGTGCAGGTCAATTTTTAGGATTGTCACGCCACTATTACCTACATCCGATCACTTATACTGCTAAGCAAGATCCGACTTGCATTTGATAACAGTTTGGATCCAGATGAGACGCCGAGTAACTCCACAGTTACTCCGAGGATCCAGACTCTTTGATACTCTGGATCAGGATGCTAGTTGCAAGACTCCGTCAATAGTTTCTTAATATCTTAAGTGATTCGGAATAAAAACTAGCAACAGTTCGGAGTTTAACCCTTTCCCTCATTTTTTTAAAAGCGGTTTTTTCACGCGTTTGCAAACAGAGCAGACCCAGATCAGACAGATTCTATAGAGTCTACAGGGGCCGTCTGATCAGGGCCTGCTCTGTTTGCTTTTGGCATGGTATAGACCGTTGTCATTAATCATTTACAGTAAAACCTCTCTATAACGGCCACTAAATTGCATCAAGTATTTTGTGTTAAAGGCAGATGGCTGCTTCAAGCAAGGTGAAAGTAAAACAGAACGCTCCTATAGGAGCGTTCTGTTTTACTTTCACCTTACTTTAAGCAGCCACCTGTCCTAAATACCAACTAATTAGCACAATTTGGTGGCCGTTATAGAGAGGTTTTACTGTACCTCAGAGAAAGCACCTTTTCACGCCTTTGCAAACAAAGCAGACCCATATCTGACCGCTCCTATAGGAATCATCTGATCTGGGTCTGCTCTGTTTGCTTAAGAACTAATATAGGTACGATTTGTGTCATGGTAAAATATTAGGGTATCTTGTTCAAACAGCCATAATAAAATATCAGCTAATCAATATTTATACTGGTTATAAATATGCATGGGATAAAGAGTGAAAGGACAAACAAATGTATCCGTGATTCAGTATTGTTCAAACCTGTTGTTAACTGCTGTAAAACATCTTCAATAAGATTGCAATCATTTAGGAATTGCCTCTGGGTTCGAAGAAATTGAACTATCGTCACATCCTCATCATCGGTGATCCCCATAGCGTATTATCAATGTAATTTTGTTAAAGGCGGACATTTGAATGTCGTGTTGAAAATGCCATGCATACTTATACAAGCATGCTAATTCATTATTAGTGTCAGAGCTCTAGATAAAATACAGAAATTAAAACATTTCCAAGAATACTTCCTTTATTTCTCCACCAAACCCTATAATGTGACTACTCTTTAGAATCGTCTCACAGAGAAATATCTACATATCAATATTTGACTCATTAATTCTTATGTCGGCCAAGCATTAAAATGCTGAAAAATATGGCGCGAAACTAGCTTAACTTCTTATTTATAATTATACCGGTAGTCACTTACGAGATTCCTGCCAGATTTTCGAGCGCTTGAAAAGTTATGGTTGAGGCAAATATTGATGTGCATATATTTTGCTTATATAAAGCCTCTAAGTTTTATAAGATTTGTAGCGATAATAGTAATGGTTCATCATGCGTATGTGATTGTGATTGTAATTTATTAAATAGTTTTGCAATGTCTAATTTTAAATCCCTTGGTAAATTATTGACCGACTGATTCTGATGAGAAATTGAGTTACTCGGGGTCTTAGCATGGTTCAAAATAGCTTAATCGCTTAGCGTGCACAGATATTAAACATTTCCCTGTTTTATATGTATTCCTAATTTCAATACCTACTGCATATTCATGAACAAAATAGTTATAATGAAATATGGAAGGTTGAACAATGTAGCCATTTTAGAACTAAAGAAAAGGTCTACCAAATGCCACAAGCAAACAGAACAGACCCTGGGCAGTCGGCTCCTATAGGATCTGGGTCTATTCTGTGTGCAGATGCGTGAAAACACGTTTATATAAAGTAAAGGGTTAATATACTTTAGTAACCTTGAATGGCCATGGAAAATAATTAAAGCTTTATTTCATAACAGGTACTTTTTAACAAACATGGTAAAAAATTTACTGCATAGGTTGTTGTTTTTCAATTACTAGTCTTATTTTAAATTGCATTACCGCCACTAGTAGCCATATCAAAATTCTTCAGTGGGAAACCCTAGCATGATTCCGGCCAGCTGCTGTTCGTTTGTTTGCATTGGGTTTTTACATCGCTTTAACATTATCTCAGTCATATCGCGACGTTCAGTTAATTACAGGCGGAGGAAGGCCCAATGTCATGGAACAGCTTGCATTATGTCGTGCACATAAGAAAACACTTGTAGAACCACCGACCAGCAAGCCAGCTGGAAGACTTCCTCATATGTAAATTCAAAATGCCCAGACCAAGATTCCAACCACAGCGGTGAGAGGGCTAACCCTTCGCTTGCTGAATTCTAAAATACATTTCTCCTTCTTTACCCATGTCCTGTTGTATAATTACATTTATCTTTACTGTGTGCAAGTATATCGCTGTGCAATCACTGCTGTGGAGTGCACTGGTTGTACAATCAACTTGTAAATAGTGCAGACCCTGATGAGACAGCTCCTGCAGAAGCTGTCTCATCTGGGTCTTCACTAGTTACAGGTAGGTATATTGACGTGATTAGCAAGCGAAGGGCTAAGTGATTGTCAGTTGAAGACTATCCAACCAAATTTCGCATATATGAACTGTATATCTAGTGGAAAGATGTGCGAGAAATCGCTAGAATAAGCATACATGTACATGTACACCATCAAACAGATCAAATAGAAACATTTACGAGCATTCACCGCAGAATAATCTTAGATAAATGCATTATCGTTTAACCCTCTTCCTCATTTAGCCGCGACTTTTGACACCTTTCCAAACAGAGTAGACCCAGATCAGACAGCTACTGTAGGAGTTGTCGGATTAATGACTATCCTGTTTGCTTATGGGTAACAGGAAGCTTAGAGTTGGAAGATTCTGTCACTATATTCTTAGAATTACCCCGCTATCATGCTGGCTCGCATTTGCAAACAAGTTGGTTCCGTTGAGAGAGTAACTCGGCGTCTCACCAGGATCCAAGCTGTTTGACACTCGGTCAATAGGTTCTCAAATCGGACGTAGTCAAATTGAACAGATCCAATGGTTGAGCAGACAGTACGTTTATACAATGGACTGAAGGTTAATTGTCATTAGGAACAGGGATATGTAACACGCAACAACATTGGTTTTCTCGGTAATCTACCATCAATAATGACTAAAAGGTTTATTTCGAAATATTGCCTCTAGTTAATATACATGTATAAGAGACATCTAGTGATCGTTCCCCCTTTTTTTCAGTTCAGCTGTACTTTCAAAGGTGTTGTGCAATATGTGTAACTAATTTCCGCTTCATATCTTCCATTCACCACCAACCCTTAATCCGCCATACATCGTAGATCACTCAAGATATCACCAACGCTCTCTCTCTCTCTCTCTCTCTCTCTCTCTCTCTCTCTCTCTCCTTGTTTGTGTGTGTGTCTATCTCTCTCTGTCTCTCTCTGTGTGTGTCTCCCTCTGTCTATGTCTCTCTCTCTCTCTTTCCCTCTCTGTCTTTTTGTCTCTGTCTCTCTCTGTCTCTGTTTCTCTCTGTGTGTCTATATCTCTCTCTTTCTCTCTCCATGTCTCTCTCTCTGTCTATCTATCTCTTTCTCTCTGTCTCTCTGTGTCTCTCTTTTTGTCTGTCTGTCCCTGTCTGTCTGTATGTATGTATGTCTATCTATCTATCTGTATGTCTGTCTGTCTATCTATCTATATATCTATCTATCTATCTATCTATCTATCTATCTATCTATCTATCTATCTATCTATCTATCTGTCTGTCTGTGCCTCTGTCTTTCTGTCTGGTCTGTCTGTCTGTCTGATTGTTTGTCTCTCTCTCTCTCTCTCTCTCTGTCTCTCTCTCTCTTTGTATGTCTCTCTCACTCTCTCTGTCTCTCTGTCTGACTGTCTCTCTATTATGTCACTGCTATTCTCTCATCCCCTGTGTATCTGTCTGTCTTTGTATGTCTGTCTGTCTACTTGTCGGTCTGTCTCTGTTTTCTCTGTGTTTCCCTGTCTTTTTCTGTCCGTCTCTGTCTGTCTCTTTTTTTTTTCTCTCTCTCTCTCTGTTTCTCTGTCTCTTCCTTCCTCTATTTCTGTCTCTTCCTCCCTCTATTTCTGTAACTGCCTCTCTCTATTTCTGTCTCTACATGTACCTCTATCTGCCTCTGTGTACCTGTCTGTCTGAGTCTCTAACTGTATGTCTATGTCCGTTCGCTCACCTGTCTCTCTCTCTCTCTCTCTCTCTCTCTCATTTTGGGTCTCCGTGTCTGTCTGACGTTCTGTCTCTACCTCGATCTACCTCTGTGTATCTGTATGTCTGAGTCTTTGTCTGTATGTCTGTACGTCCGCTCGCCTGTCTCGCTCTCTGTCTCATTTTGTGTCTCTGTGTCTGTTTGTCTATCTGTCTGTCTCTTTGTCCGTCTGCCTGTCTCTGTCTGTATCTCTGTTTCTGTCTCTCTGTCCCTCCCATCTATTTATGCCACTCTCTTTTCTCTTATCTCTCTTTCTCTCCCCCTCCCTCCCTCTCTCTCTCTCTCTCTCTCTCCGGTTCTCCCTCCCCGTCTCTCTATGTGCCTGTCTGGATGTCTGTGCATAAATATTAAGCTAATTAATTGCAATCAATTGACCATATCCAATACCAGTACTTGCTATACAGATGTCTCTGTAACTCATTCCCTCCCAGACTATTTTTAGACCAAACCTATGTAACGTGCACACAGAGTGCACTTCCCATGACACAATGATCTGGTCAGCCTCATTTGCATAATTACCAACGTTCTGCGAACGTTACATTACTCTCCCCTCCGAGAAGTCTCGTCCCGAGACTTGGACCCTGGGAGACCCGTGGGTACGGCAACTCCGGTCAGGCAGTTGTCTTTATCCCACCGCTGCCACCATTTGTAACGTGCACACCGAATGACCCAGCAACAGCAAACACTGTCGGTGCAAAGCTTAAGCTCACATCAAGAGATATTGGTTGCGCTTTATATATACCTCCACTTCCTATGATACAATGATTTTGGTCAGCCTCAATTGCATAATTACAACGTTCTACGAACGTTACACCTATTTGAATAAATCTACCGAATAGAAGCATTCTCTAGAGAAAGGAAACTTTTAGAATTGTGTAGTTTTGAAACCATTGTGATAATTAGAGCTCCATTTATCAAAATTATTTAAAAACAGCACTTTTACAGGGGTGTCAAAATACGTCAGTGGAAGGAAATAGGGTTACCGACAGTCGACTGTTGTCAATTCGACTGGCAATTTGCAGCACACTTCACATGGACTAAAGGTTAAAGCTAACCTAATTGCAATCAATGATCGGGACCAACACCCGTGAGATTTAAAGCCCGGATTAGCTCACGGTCAGCAGTTTGTCAGACACCGATGCATTCAGTAAGTATTAACCCAAACCCCGCAGAAAAGAAAAGGAAATATAATGTCAGCTCAAAGATGGACATGATGCAGTTTTGACATTATAAGGATTTGATAGAAAACCTTTTGATCGAGTGTCAAACAGCTTGGATCCTGCTGAGAGTTACTCGGCGTCTCATCAGGATCCAAGCTGTTTGCAAATACGAGTCAGGTCGCGGATAACGTGAGAAGGGTTACTTTAAGAATTGTCAATCGGATTACCATTGTTTTCTTCATTTGCTATCAACAGATTTAACCTTGGTATGCTCTCGAAGCCTTTGAAAGACAGAATGACTCCTTTACGCGACGCAGAGTCTAAATCATGACCAAGATTTTGGCACTTAGATCGTGTCTGTCAGAAGAAAGAAACTGTAATTTTGAAAACTGAAGCAATGTAATCAAAAGGGGGTTGTTTTTAAAAGCAAAACAATAATGTCAGTATTAGGCGGAGGCTAACTCCATCGCAGCTAGTAACACATCTGTGATGACGTATGTACACAGTTTGGATCCAGATGAGACGTCAAGTGACTCAACATCTCATCAGGATCCAAACTGTTTATAACTATCATGATGTATTTAGAGAATTGAAGAAAAATCAAACAACGAAATCTGTAGCTGAAAATAGATTCTGCAGACGAAAATATATGACCAAGAAGGGATTAATGGGAATACTATTTTTTTGTACAGTAGCGGCTGTCTTAACCCTTTCCCTCATAGAAACGTGTTTTCATGCATTTGCAAACAGAGTAGAGTCTGCTCTGTTTGCTTATGGACGTTGATAGATCTGTTTCTTTACTTTCTAAAATGGCTACAGTGTTTTACCTTCCATATTTCATTATAACTATTTTGTCCATGAACATTCAGTAGGTATTAAAATTTGAAATGAACATAGAACAGGGAAATTTTAAGCGGCCATCAGAAGGAGGTACAATTATGGACCTGTAAGGCAGGTGGTAGCCTAATGCAGGTCAAAAGTAATTCAGAAAGCTCCTATGTGAGGTTTCTACATCACTTTTGCTCTGCTTTAAGCATCTATCTGCTTTTTAACACTCCTATGCTCAATTAACTATTTCGCTACCAGTGTCGCAGTTGGCATTACCTATGCAAACAGTTTGGATCCAGATGAGACGCCAAACTGTTTGTTACTGCTACTATTTTATTAAACAAAATTTAAGAAAAATGAAAAAAGTTTAAAGCAGACGACAAATTTTACAGACGACAAAAGTTGACAGCGGAAGAGAGGTGCTTTTGTAAATCAACGGGCTTGGACATTAATAGCTATTAAGGACTCTAATAGCAGATTAAACCATTGAATCACCTACTTAGTCTCATATCAAAATACTTCAAACGAAAATGGACACGGACAATCTAGAACAAGGTAAATGTGATCATTTTATAAAAATCAGTTTATTTATGAATTAGTGTACACATTACCATTGAATTAAAAATCGGTAAAAACTTAGCTTTGTGCTTGATTTTGTTTGCTGGTGTTTTAGGCTGGGTCCTAGTAGTGGTTACCGTAGCATCCCCCCCTAGACTTTTTTTCATGGGTACCAAATTGTTCGTTGGGGTCCTTAGAACACATTTTGAGCATGCCCCCCAAAATAAGTTTGTCCCAGCTATGTTTTATTTAACGGTTTCCATGGTAACCCGAGGTAATTTTCAAAACTACCTTGGTTCAGAAAATGCGCCATAACTTTGTTTTTAGAAGCAATAGAAGGACAAAACAAGTACCAAAGTAAAGCAGAGACATATAGCTTGAATATGATATATGATTTTATTAATATTCATAAATGCATTCTTATGAATATTAATGAGGAAGTAAAAAATGTGATTTTTTTAGAAAAAAGGAGTTTGTTGTTTAGTCTGAGAGGCTTATTAATGCACAGAAATTATTGAATTTAGGTTTAAGTTGTTCGTTGGACTCCTCAGAACACATTTTGAGTATTTTCCCAAATAATTTTGTCCCATCTATGTTTTATTAAACGGTTTCCATGGTAACCCGAGGTAAATTCCGAAACATCCTTGGTTCAGAAAATGCGTAATAACTTTGCTTTTAGAGGTAATAGAAGGACAAAACAAGTACCAAAGTAAAGCAGAGACAAATAGCTTGAATATGGTATATGATTTAATTAATATTCATAAATGCATTCTTATGAATATTCATGAGAATGTAAAAAAAATGCGTTTTTTAGAAAAAGGAGCTTGTTGTTTAGTCTGATAGGCTTATTAATGCACACAAATTATTGAATTCAGGTTTAAATTGTTTGTTTGGGTCATCAGAACACATTTTGAGCATTCCCCAAAGTAATTTTGTCCCATCTATGTTTTATTGAATGGTTTCCATGGTAACGCGAGGAGGTAAATTTCGAAACATCATTGGTTCAGAAAATGCATAATAACTTTGCTTTTAGAGGCAATAGAAGGACAAAACAAAAACCAAAGTATAGCAGAGACATATATCTTGATTATGATATATAATTTTAATAGTATTCATATATGATTGCTTATGAATATTAATGAGGAAGTATAAAAATCCGCTTTTTTAGAAAAATGGGGTTTTTGTTTAGTCTTAGAGGCCTATTAATGCACAAAACATATTGAATTCAGGTTTAAATTGTTCGTTGGGGTCCGCAGAACACCACTTTAGCATTCCCCAAAATAATTGTGTCCAAGCTATGTTTTAACGGTTTCCATGGTAACCCGAGGTACATTTCGAAACATCCGTGGTTAAACAAATGCGTCATAACTTTACTTTTAGAGGCGAAAGAAGGACAAAACAAGAGCCTGAATAAAGCAAAGACATATAACTTGAATATGATATGTAATTTAACTAATTTTCATAAATGTATTCTTATGAATATTAATGAGGAAGTAAAACAATCCGATTTTTGTTTAGAAAAAAGGAGTTTATTGTTTAGTCTGAGATGCCTATTAATAAACAAGAGTTATTGAATTCATGTTTGAATGTTTTCATGTGAAGGAAAATAAACCATCTTTGTTTCAGGTAATATTTCTATAAAGCATGCGTATTTCAGCTTATTTGCATATAATGTACGTATATGAATATGCAATTTTCTATGAGCATTGTATTTAGTATTATTTTGAGTATACGGTAAAATCTCGATTATTCGAATTTTCTTTATAGAAGCATTAAGACCCTTTTAGGCAGGTGACTTCTTAATGCATGGTGAAAGTCATGCAGAAAGCTGCACTATAGGAGCTTTCTGCATGAATTTCACCATGCATTAAGCTGTCACCTGTCTTAAATATCGATAATAATACGTACGTCAATGATAATACGTCAATGTTTGAAGCGAATCCCATCTGTTGGATGCAACTGCCGGTGCTAAAGAAGTGAAAGAGAGAGAGAGAGAGAGAGAGAGAGAGAGAGAGAGAGAGAGAGAGAGAGAGAGAGAGAGAGGGGGGGCCTAATGCCCGCCCCTGGGGCTGTCGGAAACAAGTGAGGAGATCTGATAAAACACCCCAGGTCGATTTTCATTTGGAACCGGAGGCCTAAAAGATACCCAGGAAACCCTTATCCGTAAGAGTTTAGCGGACATGATCCATCCAGTTGCCGGGCTGGCACAAAAATCTTCGTCCAGGTCAGGCAAACGGAAAAGAAGTCCTGTGGAAGGAGAAAGAGACTCCCTAGACTTAATTAGGTTATGGAGGTCCACTTTTTCGACTGGCACTAGCACGGAAGAGGATAGAGGACCCCTGTGAATAGGATCGGGGGTATATGGCAGACAGAGGGTGGGATGATACAATCTTCACACGCATTCTCAATAGAAAATATTGATGTTCAGAATCATCTAAGGAAAAAGAGGACTAAGTCCCGTCTAAATCTGAGTGAGAGGCTTCCACAAAGTCTGATTCCCTTAAAAAATAGGACCATCCCCAGGAGCCATAATGGACAAAGTGTCTTCCTGCTCTCCCTCAGAATCCGCCCTGGTGAACGCCATGGATGGCAGCACCCGGGAAGAGTGGGACCCGCCACAGACATAGAAGTGTGGACTGTGGGTTCACGTGAGAGCTATTCTCTCTCTAGGTGAAGCTTGCTGGTTCCCAGAATGAGTGTCGGCTATCGAGAGCGACCAGCCGGCGAATCTGAGGAGGCAGAGCGATGTCTTCGCATAGAAGAGTAATGGTAAAACCTCGATCTGCGATGAGAGCGGTGCGAGTGCCGGTTCCCATTAGAAGAATAAGAAGGTTTTTACGCCTCCTACGGGGTGGGTGGGATGGGGGCTGGGGAGTCCGAGGTGTACTCAGAAGATGAAGAGTAATTGCAGGGTCTAGACGACCAAGAACGTCTAGATTTAGCCAGAGCAGCGTCCTGTTGACTTTCACCACTGTAATGCGGTATAGAGACAGAATGCCCTGTAGAAAAGATTGGACTGGTAGATTTACCGGTCCACTTCGGTATCCTGGTCCAAAGGACCAGACCGGGCCACCGGAGGACCGCTGGAGAGCAAACTTAGGACACCGGACCAAAGAATACACAGTGACATCTTTGGGCGGGGGCTCGGTAGACCGGTCTGCTGGTGATGTCATGAAACGGAAGCACTAACGCCAGGACACCGGGGACCGGTGACGGATAACTGGGCCTGGATTCAGCGGGACCAAGCAAAACTCTTCAAATAATAAGCGGACCGGGAGACCTGGCAACAATAGTACATGGGACCAGAACAAAGGGTACCATTCAAGTGGTAAACAGGGAACCCGCGCCCGGGCCAGCAGTTGGGTGCCGATCTGCAACTAACAACTGGGGAATCGACTGCACCACAGGGGCTGTTGACGAAAGAGATTTTAAAGAAGAAGCAGGCTTCTTCTGAGCTTTAGAGGACAGTGATTTGTCTGTTGCGAGGGAGTCGCTGACCAAAGAGAAGAATACTTCTTCCGTCGGGCAGCAAACTCCCACGTCTCCCCTGTCCAGAGGGATGAAACTGGACAGGGAGCTGACGCGGAGCATCCGCAGCAGGCCAGACACACTTAATGAGTTGTCCAGCCTGTCGCGAAATGCTCGCAAGAAACCTTGCGTTGCTCTGGCATGCTGTGGTAAATAATCAAGCAAATGCATAAGACATCGCGAGTAAGTTAGAAGTCACGCAAGGCTAATATGGGTAAACATAAGGTGATGATTACAGTCGAGATGCTATATATTTTCTATTGCATTGCAAAACACCCATAACAGTAATATTCTTCATAAAACATGCATGTGGCTCAATTCCTCTGCTGTAATTTCTTACAAGAAATGTGTTGTTCACATACATGTATATTGCAATATAATAGAAAAACTTACTTTCCTACAACAGTTTACATTCTCATTAATATTCATGATTTTGAAATAATATTCATTATCTACATATTTATATACATGAACATCAATATCGCTGTTTCAGTCAGTATCAAGCTCTATACTGGTTAACTAAAATAATCTCAGATAAAAAGAACAGCTCATTCATGTGTGTTTATTTTACATCTCATTAATATTCATAAATATGCATTAATATTCAAGAACCCAAAGTAATGACCCTCTGCTCTTGTCAATGTTTGTTGTTCTGGTATTTTACGTAAAATAAATAATAGAAAAGATAGTACACTCGAAACAATGCTAAATATAGGGCTTATGTTAAATTGCTTATTCATTTACGCACGTTATATGCAAATTAGCTTAAATATACATGTTTTAGAAATATTACATGAACCAAAAATGTTTTCCTTTATTTGTATGTTGATATTAAAACATTTAAATCTGAATTCAATAACTATTTGTATATTATTAGGCCTCTCAGACTAAAATCAAACTCGTCAAACTAAAAACGCATTTTTTACTTCCCCATAAATATTCATAAGAATGCATTATAAGAATGCATGATATGTATTAATAGAATTACATATCGTATTCAAGCTATATGTCTCTCCTTTACGTTGGTTCTTGTTTTGTCCTTCTATTGTCTCTAAAAGCAAAGTTATGAAGCATTTTCTTAATCAAGATAGTTTCGAAATTTACCTCGGGTTACCACGGAAACCGTTTAATAAAACATAGCTGGGGCACAATTATTTTAAGAGAATGCTCAAAAAGTGTTCTGATGACCCCAACGAACAATTTAAACCTGAATTCAATAATTTTTGTGCATTAATATGCCTCTAAGACTAAACAAAAAACTCATTTTTCTAAAAAAGCGGATTTTTATACTTCCTCATTAATATTCATAAGCAATCATATATGAATATTATTAAAAGTATATATCATAATCAAGAAATATGTTTCTGCTTTACTTTGGTTTTTGTTTTGTCCTTCTATTGCCTTTAAAAGCAAAGTTATTATGCATTTTCTGAACCAATGATGTTTCGAAATTTACCTCCTCGCGTTACTATGGAAACTGTTCAATAAAACATAGATGGGACAAAATTACTTTGGGGGAATGCTCAAATTGTGTTCTGATGACCCAAACAAACAATTTAAACCTGAATTCAATAATTTGTGTGCATTAATAAGCCTATCAGACTAAACAACAAGCTCCATTTTCTAAAAAAACACATTTTTTTACATTCTCATGAATATTCATAAGAATGCATTATGAATATTAATTAAATCATATACCATATTCAAGCTATATGTCTCTGCTTTACTTTGGTACTTGTTGTGTCCTTCTATTACCTCTAAAAGCAAAGTTATTACGCATTTTCTGAACCAAGGATGTTTCGGAATTTACCTCGGGTTACCATGGAAACCGTTTAATAAAACATAGATGGGACAAAATTATTTGGGGAAATACTCATAATGTGTTCTGAGGACTCCAACGAACAACTTAAACCTAAATTCAATAATTTCTGTGCATTAATAAGCCTCTCAAACTAAACAACAAACTCTTTTTTTCTAAAAAAATCACATTTTTTACTTCCTCATTAATATTCATAAGAATGCATTTATGAATATTAATAAAATCATATATCATATTCAAGCTATATGTCTCTGCTTTACTTTGGTACTTGTTTTGTCCTTCTATTGCTTCTAAAAACAAAGTTATGGCGCATTTTCTGAACCAATGTAGTTTTGAAAATTACCTCGGGTTACCATGGAAACCGTTAAATAAAACATAGCTGGGACAAACTTATTTTTGGGGGCATGCTCAAAATGTGTTCTAAGGACCCCAACGAACAATTTGGTACCCATGAAAAAAAGTCTAGGGGGGGATGCTACGGTAACCACTACTAGGACCCAGCCTATTTTTCTTTGATTGTTGTCTTGTTTTTGTAGGGAGTTGTCTTATTTGTTTATCTTTTGTTTGTTGATTGTTCCTTTCGTTCGTTTGTTTGTCTGTTTTTGGCTTTATGTTTGTTTTTGAACTTTTATAATTGCTGTGTTCATTTGTTGCTTTATGGAAAGGTGGGTGTAATTAATATTTATAATACAGTAAATAGCCGGTAACACGACCCGTACGTGGTTGCTTAATGCAGGCCGAAAGTAATGCAGAAATCTCTTGGGGAAGGGGCAGACAGAGAGACAAATAGCACAATGTAGTTGGACAGGCTCCCGTAAGCATTCGTTCTGTATTAATCTGAGTCAACTATGTTTGCAAAGGCGTGAAACCACTTATATATCAGGCAAACCGTTAAGCGGTCACCTGCTTGGAGTGACCACTGCCTTTTATAAACACGAATGTCCTTACTCGTGTTTATAAACCCAGTGGTCACTTTAACCCTTTACTCCATAGGCTATTTTTAGACCCAACCTCTTTGAATAAATCTACCGAAAAGGAGCACTAACAAGAGAAATGATTTTTTTTAGAATGTTGTAATTTGAAACCATTGTGATAAATAGAGCATTTGCTCCTGCTCTATTTATCACAATGGTTCCATAAATTGACTTTTATAGAGGCGTAGAAAGGCGTATTTATGGAGGAAAGGGTTAAAGTTGCTATACTGCATATCATTTCAGCAAGTCACATGTACTTTTCTATATTTATATTCATAAAGACAGGTGTAATAATATACCTATGTTTAACCCTTCTCTTGATAACTTATTCTTTGTTCTAGACGTCCAAATTCATATATAAAAATAACGATCAAATTACCTAAAGGCTTCTCCCAGTAAAGTATGATCCACTCAGTCTTTTGATTTTGTATAACTGTATGTATGACTATAGACGTTGTATAATATTGAACCTTTTCGCTGCCAATGCCGGAACTGTGATTACCTATGCAAACAGTTTGGATCCAGTAACTCGGCGTCTCATCAGGATCCAAACTGTTTGTTACTGTTACTATGTTTTTGAAACAAAAATGAAGAAAATCAAAAGAATGAAAATTTGTAGCAGACGAAGTTAGCTATGGTTACCATGGTGTATCTAGCTGAACTTTCTCTAAACGTTTTGTATACAATACTTGGTTTAATAGTAGGATGGATTAACCAAAAATACATCAAGTCATTTTCTGTAGACATTCGCTGGTCCCATAAAGCAGCTTATAGCAATTGATTGTTAACTAAATTCTTCCTCGTGTGCTTTCGGGGGTGTAAATATGGATCAGACTCGTTAATTAGTGCAGTTTGTATTTTGAAAATAAGCTGCAGACATCTGATGTGAAGTCATATGATACTGATACTTTGTCAAAAAGATACATATACTATTTCCGTACGAATATTTCCTTCGCTGTGCAATGTAAGAAATTTATGTAGGAATAGGAGGTTTTGTTTTTCGATTACTGAGCTAAGCCTATAGAATCCCGGCATAGATTCAGCAATATCTGATCTTACAGAGATGCAAAATCCTTGTATTTTCTTAGCGATGAAGTGTTGAAATTTGTTAATGGTATAGATGTATGTCTGAGTTAAGTTGTTCCACAGCTCGGATCCATATATGGGTTAAAACGGTTGATGGTGGCACCACCTGTATCTAAACATGAAATACAGCTGAACCGCGATATCTCGAAATTCAACGGACCATAAAATTACTTCGATATACCGGTAACTAGAGTTCGAGTTAGCTATTTTCTAACTTGGACACTTTCTTGATGTAACAACTTAATGCAGGTCGAAAGTAATGTAATGTTTTACTTGCAACCTGCATCAATCTATCGCATAACTTGATAGGTATGTGCAGCAGGGAAGTTTAACCCTTCGCTTGCTATTCACGTCAATATACCTACCTATAAATAGTGAAGACCCAGATGAGACAGCTCCTGCAGGAATTGTCTCATCCGGGTCTGCACTATTTACAAGTTGATTGTGCAACCAGTGCACTCTACAGCAGTGATTGCACAGCGAAATACTTGTACACAGTGAAGATATAATTATGTAATTATACAACAGGGCATGGGCGAAGAAGGAGAAATGTATTTTAAAATTCAGCAAGCGAAGGGTTAAAACAATTTTGTATTACACATTTTGGAAGGGACCGATATTTCGAGTTATATCGAGGTTCGATTGTTTAGGTCGATATATCGCGGTTCCGATATTTTAACTCGAGTTATATCGAGGTTCGATTTTTAGGTCGATATATCGCGGTTCCACTGTACTCTGTTTCATATACATGTATGTATTACAGGGCACAACTGATTTCTTTGATCGATGTTTACTCTCTTTTGATCATCTGATATATACATACTCTGTTACATCTGATATATACATACTCTGTTACATATATCAAAGGCCACACATGATTTGTTGTGATGCGACAATATCACAGCACAGAGTATGTGATGGTTTCGCATGACCTACTTTTTTGGCACTGGAGTAACATTTTTACCGTCTGCCTGGAAGAGCTTATTTGTAATGAACGATTTGGACCCAATCCGTTTCGGGCTTGGTCGTTTTGGTCCCATCATAAAATATACATGTAGACATTTTGCGCAAAATTTAGTCCAGCCGATTTGCATTCAAATGTATATAAATGGCAGTTGTGATTTGATTGAACGGAACGTACCAATATACGCAGAATTAAATCCAATCGATATATGTTTTTGATTAGATGATAAATATCTTTCAACACCAGTATATGCCGTATTGTGATAGTCAAGTATGGAAAATGATGTCAATAAGTATCCTGTTTAATTTGAAAATACAAAGTTGAGGAAAATATAAAGTCAAGGCATGGGATTTACAAAACAAATCTTGGTTCATTTTGAAATTGGAATTTTATTTTATTTCTTTGCACAAAAAACCATCCATATAATTTATTCATTAACCCAATGTAAACTTTTAATTGGTCGATATATGCATCAAGGATAAAAACAGTGCATCAGGGATGAAAACAAAGGTTTTCAAATAAAAGGAGCCATGATTGTTGGGGTTTTTTTAAAAAAAAAAAAGCTTCTACATGTACTTTTATCAGGAGCAAACAACTAACTAATGTCCCTCATTGCCATTTACTCAGTAGTTTCAATTATGCTATCAACACCACAAGTGTTCCTTTTCTATTGTATATTATTCAGAAGCTATTTTAAAAATAAAGATAACTAATCAAATCCAATTGTTGTACCTTTTCTATACCCGACTTTTGATCTTCTTATTACTTCCAAGCATAATTAATTCATATCAGCATCAGACGACTAGCCTTTCGTATACTAGTATACTCGAAATAAAAATGGTATTTTACCTGTGCCAATGCTATTTAAAACTACTTTGCTTTCAATGCTCAATTAATAAACACTCTACACTTTAGTCAAAGTATCATTTAATACTTATTAAGCAAATAATTAGGTTTACATTAAATGGTAAGCTTCGTTCATATACAGCAATTTCTTACTTGTTCATCCACTGATATAATTATGTCTGTTTCAGACACACGAGTCACATTTGAAATATCTGTTATTACATCCCCTGATCTACTCTGTTTCATACACTCGAACTACATTTGGGATGTTTTATCACATAATCTGCCATGTGGGGGTGCCGTAGCAGAGTGCCATATTTCGAGAAATGCACTTTTTATGCAAATTAGCAATAGTTAGCCAATCGTAAAGCTCATTTAAGCGTTAGTCAATCGTAACGCCCCATGTGCGCCGTCAGTTGTATTACTACGTTGTTTATAAGCAATGACCGAACAGCCGTCAGCTATAGCCTATTCGTGTTCATTACAAATTGTTTTCATGAAAGTCGTTTACTATAATGAATATGACACTCGCTAAAGTCATATTATTATAGTAAACTTGTTTAATAAAAACAATTTGTAATTAACACTCATGTAAGATCATCTATATATAGTATCTCTCCTGATCTACACTCTTTCAGATATTCGAGCCACATTTGATCTGTTCGATAAGAACAAAGACAAGTCATTGTCTGCGGAAGAACTACGAAAGAGCTTGAACAGTCTTGGATTCAGGATGACCTACAGAGAAGTTCAAACTGCCCTAAAAAAGATAGATAAAAACGGTAATTAGTCGTCAATAAATATCATACCCCACCCCACCATTCACACTTCCCAATAAAAAAGTGTCGGCCCGGTGAGATTTCGCCCTATATAATCTATGTAAAAATGGCTCATTTTCATGCTCTGCAGGCTAGACCACAAAAAGATTTGGGTCTAATGATACACACAATGCTAATCTATAAACAATTCCCTTTTTGTTTAAGCATAGTTTGAATATATTTGTATATACAAATACTCGTCCGAGTAAGAAAAATCAGCGTATTTTGTAGGAATTTTACATCGACACTGGCTACGGCTTAGTCGGAATATATCAAAAGTTATATTATTTGAAAAGTACAATGTCCCAGCTTCACGTTCGTACCAAATATTAGTGGTTATTCCATCATGGCTGTCCAAAACCGGGCTTTATTTCGAATCGGTCGTGAAATTTGCGAATCGATAGTTAGACCCCTTGTATATAATATAACACTAAATCGACCCAATCATTTTTTTTACATTTTAGACCATCTAGGCCCACGAAATGGCCCCCTGTGACCAAAACAATATGGCCAACCGAAGCACTGCCCCTTTAACATCCATCCGAATGGGAAAAAAATCCTGAAATAGAAAGAAATATACACTGCAAATGTTTTGTAATTATCGCAAAAATAAGTTTAAACAACAAAGACTGGCCAAACACTACACCTATAGGCACCAGCACACATGCCAAATATAGCATACTGATTTTTTTCAAGGAACTGTTTGCGATCCGGAAGTGAAATCTCACCTGGCCGACACCAAAGCACATCCTTGTATCTCCATCACAATAACACGTAATGGTGAAGTACAGCTGTGAAGTTTTTCCAAAATGTTTTATAATTAAAGGGGACATAACTCTGTGAAAAAATAGTGATAATAAATAACCAGATTATTCTAGCGATATTGACTTCTAAGCTTCGTGGTGATCAATGCTGTGAAGCTTTATTGGCGTCGACCAAGCCGTTTTTGGAGAAGAAGCGCAGACAAACTTTGTGACAGACAGACATACCAACAGACAAACAGACAGACAAAAACCACAATGTGTGTACGGAAGGAAGGGTCGGAGATCGAGACATAATTGCAAGTATGCTGTATAACGCTATACGGGGTAGACCCAGATCAGACGAGTCCTATAGGAGCCGTCTGACCAGGACATGCTCTATTTGCTTAAGGAATAAAATAGATCTGGTTCTACAGTTTCCGCATGCCTGAGCCAAAACCTACTGTGAACATATGCCATTATAAACACTCAGCCAATAAACATTCAGAATACATTGTACCATTCTTTCTTACATCAATATTCAACAGGGAAATGATTAAGCACCCATCTACTTTTAAAGACACCAATGCTCAGTTAGTGGTCGCTTTATGGTGGTTTTTTTTTTTTGCTTTACTTGATCTTATTATACATTTAGGAGTCTTTTACCTGGTAACCCCGCCTTTTACCTGGTAACCCCACCTTTTTAAATACGCATTTGCAAACAGAGTAGAACCAGATCAGATAGCTCTTGTAGGAAATCAAATATAATTTTCTACTGTTTGCCTACACTTTACAGACCTGACCGGCACTTTTTAAAACAGCCTAGCTTTAGACTTCTTATCTGGATCCAAACTATCTGATACTCTGCCACATGTTGCTCAGAGAAATTGGGGATCCAAGCTACATGTATCTGATTCTCTGTCACATGTTCCTCAAAGGAATCGGGGAATATTAAAATAAACTTTAACAATAATCAAAAGGGATTTAGAAGATGTCATGTTTCCCCAAATGATGATGTTAAGACGAAATGCCATTAAATGGCTAAACTTTTCTAGGCACCAATTTTACGAAGTCTGTCAAACAAAGCCTTAACTCTTTCAATGGTTCTACGTTAAAAATATGTCTACGTATAAAGTGTAAACTCTCTTTTAAGGAAATGGCAAGATCGAGTACAACGAGTTTCGTGATTTCATCATGAGTCAAACAAAAAGGACCAACAGTGATAAGGAGAAGCACCTCCGGCAGCAATTCGCCATATTTGACAGAGATGGAAATGGGTTCATCGACAAAAACGAGCTGAAGTAAGATCAATTTTCAATATTCGGAACGTCTCGATTATGACACGATCACCTGATCTGACCCCGAGGTTATAAAACTTTTTCCTCGAATTTGAGATCATTCTGAGTCTGGATTCATATGATTGGTCAGACTTCGAGCTTGCCCAAACGATCTCAGACTCAGACGTTTTATAACATTGAATCCTCTGGTGTTGTTTTACCGAAAATTGTCACAAGTACTTAATTTACAACAATCGTTATTAATCGGATAGCAAAATACATGTTTATGGTACAGCAGTTAAGTCTAGCTTCGCACAACAGAAAGTATTATTTCTTACAATCGACGATCGTAACCCCGAAAATAATTACATTGAATTACCCACACCTTCACTTTTATTGCTCGTAATTTGCCCCGAGCATATAGAATTGCAGAATCCGACCTATATAATTCTATAAGCAAACGATTCAGACCCTGATCAGACAGTTAATACAGAAGCGCCGCCTGGTTTGGATCTTCTCTGTTTACAAAGGCGTCAAAAGGCTTCTCTATCAAATAAAGGGTTGCGAGGACTTTGTCTCAAGCATAAATAATTGTAGAATTCTATAAGCAAACAGAGCAGACTCTGATCAGACAACACCTACAGGAGCCATCTTATATGGGATAGATTAGCCCTTTTATTCATATAAATTCATTTAAAAACAGAGTGGACTGATAATGAGGAGCTGTCTGATAAGGGTCTGCTCTGTTTGCTAATGAAATGTTGTAGATCTGATCAAGCAGTTCTTATTTAAGCCAACAATTCCCTTTTAATGTTTTACATCATAAAAATTAAATCACCGAATATTCATGAAGTGATAATTTCATACATATTCATTAAGGAAAGGGCTAATACAACGACAATAATATCAATAGTTTTGTGACACTACACTATAAATAGTATGGGGTGTTTTCGCTTTTACAGTAAATCTCGCTGATTCCAACTTTAAGTAAAGAAAAGGTGAGAACTTTCCAGGCAAGTGACTACTTAATGCAGACTGAAAGCCATGCAGAAAACTACGAGCGGGGCCTTTTTTGTGTGACTCTCGCCCTGCCACCTTTCTTACATGCCGATAATAACACTCATTTGAGTGCCTCGTATTAGCCAGATTTTATTGTATTAAATTCTAAAAAAAATTCTATGCGTTTTGTTCTAGGCGTGCTTTGCGAACCTTAGGCGAAGAATTGACGAAAGAGGATTTGGAAATGATGATGGTAGAGGCTGACGAGAATTCTGATGGGTTGATTGACTATGAAGGTAACACTGATGCCCAATGCACTAGACATAACAGAAACTTTTTAGAATAGTTTTGCCGTTATTGCGTACCAACTGTTAAAAATGCCAACGTGTCGAGAACGTCATTATTTCCAATCCGTTAGAATTTTAATCTGTTGAAATGAGTAATAACTATAACTAATGATAAGAAAGTATTAAGAAACATGAAATACAAAAAAGTAATTCAAAAGTATTAACCCTTTACTCCATGAATTAATATTCATTTAAGAAATAATGGCATCATGAATATTTATTCGCTTAATTGCTATAACAGCACATGAACACAATAATGTTGAGCCATGACAGAAATTGTAGAATCATGCCAATACTATATCATAAACAAACAGGGAAGACCTAATCTGGCGGCTCCAAAGAGAAAAGAATAGCAATACCGACCCCTCTGCAACTTTACTATAAATAAACAGAGATAATTCTGAACAATGGAATGAACCGTTATAGGGGTGTGATAAAACATGAACCGTTATAGGGGTGTGATAAAACATTTGAATACAGTAGAACGTCTCTTAAGATGCTATCAAAAAAGGAGTATAAGTGCGGGTCTGTTATTCAGGCGGTAGCTTAATGTATGTCAAAAGTAATGCAGAAAGCTCTTATAGGAGCTATCTGCAATAAGTTTGCCCTGTATTAAGCAACCACCTGTTTTAAGACTTCTATGTTCAATACATGAATGGTCGCTTAAGATATGTTCTACTGTGCTATCTATATACAAGTACATATCTTGATCTGAATTCCTAAATATCGTGCAACCTTGTTAATCTTGTTATTGGTTATCGTCTTAACCCATTCCCTCATATTGACGAATTTTGACGACTCTGTTAAAGTCACTTTGTGAAACCATTGTGATAAATAGAGCATTTGCTCCTTATAGGAGCAAATGCTCTATTTATCACAATGGTTTCAAACTACAAATTTCTAAAATGTTCCTTTTCTCTAGTTAATGCTCTTTTTAGGTAGATTTATTCAAAGAGGCTGTATCTAAAAATAGCCTATGAGGTAATGGGTTAAACAGGTTATGTTTACAAACTTAACCATTATCCCTGTCATATTTTCTCTTACAGAATTTGTGCTGCTGTTGACTAAAAAGTTATCTGGGTGAATTTACGATTAGAATGGACAGAATTACAAGATTAACGAAGACTCTCACAGGAAGAAATTAAATAACAATACATGTATACATG
Source organism: Azorinus chamasolen (assembly GCA_963576725.1). NCBI lineage: Eukaryota > Metazoa > Mollusca > Bivalvia > Cardiida > Solecurtidae > Azorinus > Azorinus chamasolen. Next base: position 53,758,757 of record OY755252.1, read on the forward strand.
TATATGTATAAGACGATTTGGGGAAATGTGACAGTCGTTGATAAGAAAAGTCAGCGTGTGTGTACTTAACTCTTACCTCGTGTACTCGTCTTTTGACGCCTTTGCAAACAGAGTAGACCCAGATCAGATCTAGAGGAGCCGTCTGATCAGTTCCTGCTCTGCTTGCTTATAGAATTACATGTTTATATATATGTTTCTACAGTTTCTGCCATAAATTCAAACTCATTAATATACATGGTGTCATTTTTCTTACATTAACCATTCGCTTGCTATTCACGTCAATATACCTACCTGTAAATAGTGAAGACCCAGATGAGACAGGAGCTGTCTCATCAGGGTCTGCACTATTTACAAGTTGATTGTGAAACCAGTGCACTCCACAGCAGTCACTGCACAGCGAAATACTTGTACACAGTGAAGATATATGTTATTATACAACAGGGCATGGGCGAAGAAGGAGAAATGTATTTTTAAAATTCAGCAAGAGAAGGGTTAATTGTAATGGGGTAAAGTGTTGAAATACTCAATATATAACTATACGGTGCATTAATCCTTTATTTCATGAATATTCGTGTAAGAAATAACGAAATCATGAATATTAGGTTTTTTTCTTATGGCACATGAACACGGGAAAATTTTAGCCATGGCAGAAACTGAAGAAAATTGTCTATATAATTTTATAAGCAAACAGAGCAGACGGTTCCTACACGCTATTCCTCCTTCAAACATTCGATCATATGTTACATACCTCGACAAGTGTGTACATATTATCATGCAAGTTTTACATGTTCGTGTTTTATGTATTACACTAATATACATGCTCGTGCGTTATGTAATATTCTAATATACATGATCGTGTTTTATGTAATACACTAATATACATGCTCGTGTTTTATGTAATAACTAATAAACTAATACACGATCGTGCTTTATGTAATAAACTAATACATATGTTCGTGGTTTTTTGTAATAAGCTAATATATATGCTAGTGTTTGATGTAATAAAGTAATACATGTTTTTGTTTATGTAATAAATTAATATACATGTTCGTGGTTTATGTAATAAACGTGTATGTATACATGCGTGTGGTTCATGTAATAAACGTTTTTAAGTATAATCCACTTACTGTTGTCACTTAACCCTCTACATGGTGAATATTAGTCTCATTAATGACCCCGTAAGACAGCATGCTAATTTTGTGACAGGTGCCGTCTTACATACTCTGCCGGGATATCGTTAAAACCGAAAGTAGCTCGATATCACCATTTAGAGTACACAGATGTGAACTAGGTGAATATACAAGTGAGAAAATATGCCATCATGAATATTGATTGGATGAGGTTTTATTAAATGGATGCAGGCATACAGACACATTAAATGTTTTTGCTATGGCAGAATCTGTAGAATTGGGCCGATATCATCTAATATGCAAACTTAGCATACCCTGATCAGACGGCTCCAATAGGAGCCGTCTGATCAGGGTCTACTCAGTTTGCTAAAGCGTTGTTAATGTATATGTATATGCCAATATTTGTACCAAACATAAAAGCGTATGTTCAGACGGCACAGTGATTACCACATCCGCTTCTCGTCTATGCGATCCCGGTTCGATAGCAAACAGGGACAATATGTCAGTTGGTACAGTGGTTGACAATCCGGACACGAGGATTCACCGGATGCTCCGGTTTTCCTCCAACATAGATAGCTGCGTCATGGCCCCGAGGTCATAAAAATGTTTTGCTTACGTATGAGCTCATTCTCGTGCATCTGATTGGTCCGATTTTGAGCTTGCTAAAAATCTGACTAACCAGATACTACTGAAGGAATTCAGACTCAGATTTAGAAGTTTTATAACCTCTGGACCAGGAGAATGATTTATTAAAGGGTGTGTTATAATCGTTATAAAATTTAGTACAGAACAATACATGTGTAAATAAAATTAACGACAATAATTCACTTATTGAAAACAATTTTAAAAAATTGGTCTCACTAACGTGTTGACGTTTAATTTCGTACGTTCCTTACAAATTATGAAGCATCCTTATACCTTACAGAGATCTTTTGCAACCATAGTAGGCCCAGAAAAAACGGATCCATTGGATCCGTCTGATCAGAGTCTGCTCCGTTGGCTTATATAACAATTATATCTTGCTAAATAATATGTGCATAGCCATATAATCATTTATTTTATACAGTTGAACTTCGATATCTCGAACTTGGATAACTCAAACATAGGATAACTCGAAGTAAATGATCGATCCTTCAAACATTTTCAATACAGAATACATGTAGTTCTAATATGCATCACTACGCATCTTAAGAAACACATGTGGCAACTTAATTCATATTGAAAGTAATACTGAAAGTTCCTATAGCAGCTTTGAGAAATTGTCCAGATCAGAAATCGGATAACTCGAGCTTCTGTTATCTCGAAGTAATTTGTATGGCCCCTTTAAGTTCGAGGTATCGAAGTTCAAGTCAGTGGCACCCTTTCAGGTCTTTGCAAACATAGTAGATCCCAAGATTAGAGGACTTCTTTAGGAGACCTCTGGTTGCTTGTAGAATATCTTAGATTTGATTATATACCATTTGTTATAGCAAGCAAAGTATTTACTTGTTTTATATAACAACATAGAAAAAATAGTCCATATAAACGCCTTTGTATGCCTCTGTGTTGATTTGAGTCAACGCTTTGTGGTGCTGATGTTGCTTGGTCAAAGCAAAACATTTCCTTGTAAATGTCAACATCATAAATAAAGATTCATGGACTCATCGTTTCTTATTGAACATGTTATTGGTGGGTGCTTCATCATCGGGTTAACCTTTGACCTTTTGCATAGTTGTGTAAGAGATAATGACATAATGACTATTTATTAGATGAAGTTGTTTTTTTAGAATAACATAAGTATGTACACAGGATCTTTTAGTATTAGTAGAATCTATAGAGTCGGATCTATTATAATTTCATAAGCAAAAAGCATAGATCGTGTAGGAGTTGTCTGATCTGGGTTTACTTATTTGCAATAACGTTCAAAGCGTTTTGCGTGCGGGTTACGTGTTAGAAGAGTATGGAAAGAAACAATGGAAGTCTCCGCGGAAGACAATGCGTGACAGACAGACTGGTGGGGAAATCGAGGGTTGTTAAACGTACACAATATCCCTTAACTTCATTCTGTTGGGCGATTTTGTGATGAAATTTGCCAGTCGTTAGAATCCAGGTGAGCCAAATAAGTCGGTATAACAACAGGATCCAAACTACTCCAGACTATGATAGTGTTTGTTTATTACGCAAACATGGAAGAAAATTCTATGGCATTTGTTTTAAATGCTTTACAAAGGAAAGATAATACAATTACTACCAGAGCAACAGATACAGGTGCTTACTCTAATACTAAAATCGTCTTTTCTCTACTAAACTCTATATTGGGACTACTCTTTAGAATCGAGACCATTCTAAAGAGTGGTCACAACATAGTTTGGTGGAGAAATAAAAGAGTTAGTCTTCAAAATGTTTTAATTTACTCACCTTTTCTGGACCTCTGTGCTACAGTATTGTACTTACTCATGGAAGTAAGACATATGCAGATGAACTTCACTCGAACTTCAAAAGATCATACAAATGACTTCGAGATAACAGAAGTTCGAGTTAACCGATTTCTAATCTGAAAACTTCCTTGTTCACATAACGCAGGTCGAAGGTAATGATACAACTCTTGAATGGGCTTTCCGTATTACTTTCATGCTGCATTAATTAACCCTTTACCTGATAGAAGCGGCTTTTAGCGTGTTTGATTTATTCCTCCGCTGAAGAAAATAGTTCAAATTCATACAGTCATGAACATATTGCATAATAAATATTTTGTGTTTTTCTAGATATGTGTAGTGATACATTTAAGAACAAGTCTGTATCGTTAATTTTGGAAGAACCGAAGTTTTACCTCACGTTATCCAGAAGTCGAGTTATCCGATTTCGCGATATCGAAGTTCAATTGTATGTTTATGCATCGGTGTACCCTAGACCTCCGTCTGACCAAAACTTGGCCTGTTTGATTATTGAGTAGTAGCAGAAACTGTGGAATCATATTTATACATGTATTATCATCCCATGGGCAAACAGAAAAGACCCTGGTCAACTCTGTGTACAAAGTCGTTTAAATATGTAAGAGTCTGTGTGACTTGAAACTAATTCTAGTTAGGAAATATGTGTTTATATTACAAAAGAGAATGTTTGTATTAACTCGGAAACACACCCGCCATACACGGAATGTGTTGTATAATCAGTTACGAGGTATGTGCATTCGATGCAAGGTAGGTAAAGTATCCCACAATAGATATTCTGTTATCGCGTAATTGCACTTTCTACTGATCAGCGTCTTTTATTGTTGTAAAACTGTTTAATCATTTTCCTGTTCAATATTCACACAAGGAATTATGACATCATGAGGAATTATGACATCATGGATATTTATTAGCTGAATTTTTATAATGTATTTTTTCTAGGAAAGTGTGTGCTGTGAAAAACTGTAGAATCAGATCTATATAATATCTAAAGCAAACAGAGCAGACCCTTAACAGACGGCTCCTACAATAATCTACTCTGTTTGCACATGCATGAAAATGCGTTTACATGAGGGAAGTGGTTAATATTCAGTGTTGGTCCGATATAAGAGATTACTGTAGTTAAATGTGTCCAAGTTTTCTTACTATCAAAAAGACGATGGTCTTCTACTGATTTAACAGTATTCAGATAGCGTTAAAATTAATATTTAGCTGAATATACATGTATAAACTGATGGAAAATGTGTTGTTTGCATTATTTTATTGATATGAATATGTGTACAATTTTTGGTGTCGATTGATTTATACGATAAGTGGACAACATATAACTTTAACCATAACCGTGCTGTAAAGTTTGATCTAATGCGAGTTCTTAACATAAATAATGATAACATGTGCCATTTTTTAATTCATTTCATATAATATTATCAAAGACCTATGATAGCAGAACATGATGTGTTATCATAATTCTCTGATATTATGAACTTTAAGGCAACACCATGTATATGTCAAATCAAAGTAAAAGTGACGAATAAATAAATCGACATACCGCTTAACCATTTGGCTCATATCGGAGACACAGCCATATAAATTTACAAATGCCTTTCACGCATGTGAAAACAGGGTAGGCCCAGATCCTAGAGGAGCAGATCTGACAGTAGAGTATACCCCAATGCCAAAATATCCCGTCATTTATGAACACCTAGCAAATAAATATACCTGATGTCATTATTTTTATATGAATTTTCGATAGGGAAATGGCTATGGTTTTCCCGCAAAATATACAGTAAACAGTCCGAATTTACTTTACCTGGTCACCTCTGATGAGTTAACCGTACCATAATTTTACTGGCTCCCTGTCTTTAATATGTGCGGTAACTGTCAAAGAACCAGCGAAATGTAAAATGGCGTCTCCAGGAGTCGAATTGCTGTTCAATTCAGTAAAAAATCAAATTAATTACCCCCAAGACAGCATTATTTGTTTAATTCACTGGCAGATAGTTTCATCAGGATACAAGTGTATTGGACTTAGCGAGAATGTAGGTTGACACATTTTAATCTTACCACAGACGTCTACTTTCTGTTTGTAAACTGTGACACAGCAATATGCTACTGTAGTCTGTAGATACTGTTCTGGCTATAAATAATGCAATCCGTCTAACTCTTTCAACAAGATTCACACATGGTGTGCTGCAATGGGCGAGCCTCTGATTACATTTTCAAACAGTTTTAATCCAGATGAAATACTTGGTAATCTCGCCAGGGTTGAAATTGAAACTGACAGACACACACATTTCATTTCACCTCGGATAGTATATATCATAAGCCCTGTATGGCTTTTATTCCGACAAACATAAGTATACAAACAGAAACAAACAAATAAATACAATATAAACACCATTCTTGCACAAAACTAGTCTCATTAATGACCAGTAAGACAGCATGCTAATTTTTTGACAGGTGCCGTCTGCCGGGATATCGTTAAAACCGAAAGTAGCGGTTCTCGTGCTCAAGCGCTGTTGTTGACCGGTTTTAATTATACCCATTAGGGGCCTAAGGTAAACAATGGACGCGAATGCTATAGCGTTATGGCCTAAGCTAGGTGAACGGTGCGAGTATTTCAGGGGCACCGACAATGAACTGTTTTAAAGTAGTACAACGATCAGATGGCATTTTTTCCAAAACAGTGTGTATGTAAACTCAGAAAATTAATGATAAGTACAACTGTGGCATGTATAATAGGATAGGAAGCAGTGGTGTAGTGGTTATGCTGTTAGACCTGGATTAACCTATACAGCATGTTGCAGTTTAATTTATCGTTAATTTTCTGTGACACTTTACATACGTTCTGTTTTGTAAACAACGCCATCTGATCATTGTACTACTGTAGTGATAGACATATTGAATGGAATTCCGTGTAAACAGTATTTTGATGTCATGAAATGACATCAGAAAGAAAACAGTGGCCCGGAAACAGCATAAATCGAACGAAGTGTGTCAAAGAAGTGTATAGTTTTGCTTGTATTTGGAAGAATTAAATTGATGCAGGAAAGCAGAAAATGGGTTTTATGCAAGAATTATCAATAGCGTTAATACACGTTTTTTTTCGGGCAATAACATCTGCAGTGTCCCTTGGGAATGTTGTTGCCCTCCCCCTTCGGGCTCGGGCCAACAACAGTCCCTCGAGACACTGCAGATGTTATTGCCGGAAAACAAACGTGTATTAACCCTCTATTGAAGATGCGTAATTTCTCCACCAAACCCTATTACTGTAGGCCTACATACTTTATATCGATATTTCAAAATCAGAATCTGTATCATATTGATAGAAATATTGATGTATGGATGACAAACTAGCAACAAATAGTATTAAGCCAGTAGTTTCTACCATTACCAAAGTAGTCTGTGTACATAATTATGCCATTATAGAAATTCAGCTAATAGATATTCATGATTTCATTATTTCATACATGAATATTCAAACATGAAATATTCAAACAGCATACGGTTTGATGGAGAAACATACAGGTCATTTTTGGACAATGGTTCACTTTATCCCTTTACTCCGTAAATACGCCTTTCAAAGCCTTTGCAAACAGAGTAGACCCAGATCAGATTGTTCCTATAGGAGCCTTCTGATCAGGGTCTGCCCTGTTTGCTCTTGATATAATGTAGATATGATTCTACAGTTTCTGCCATGGCCAAAGTTTCCTGTGTCAATGTGCTATTATAACAAACTAATATTCATGATGTCATTATTTCTTTCATGAATATTTATCGAGGGAAGGGTTATGCAGCTTATCTATGTCTCTGAGCAGAACTTGTGTTTTGTTTCAGAGTGGTGGTAAGCATGACCTGCCAGAAGAGACCGAGATGTTGCCAGATGGTTGGAATACAACACCTGACCTTTATGTCCTCAGATATAGATCCAGCAGAGCAAGCTACATCCTGAAAGTTATAGCCGTTGATGGAATGCTTCTTGTTCATTTTTGGGTTTGTATGAAAACATAAGACTTACAATTGGTGGATATTTATCTGCTTATGAATGGTTTTGTAGTTAAATTTTTCCTTCATACAACACTTTTTCATGTTTGCAAACAGAGAAGACCCAGATTCATATGGCTCCTATAGTCCTGGGTCAGCACTGTTGGCTTATGAAATTACAATAAATCTGACCAAAATGTCCCATGTACATATGCCATTATAAAATTTCAGCTAAAAATGTTTCGTACATGAGTATTGAAAAGGGAAGGTTTAATTTGAGTTTCCCAGATTGCTGATGTATGAAGCATATACTGTTTATGCAATCATTGTCACAATCATTGTTGGCGAAGAATATCTGGTTGACAGTTTGAATGAAATTTTTATAATGATCGCATTTTTAAAAGTGGAGGTATTTTCATGACCCTCTTGTCAGCGTTGATGTCAGCGTCAGCGTTGGGTAACCTTTTTGTTAAGATCCATTTATCAGAAACCATCAAAGATACTTGGTTCACATTTGATATGCATATTTATTCTCACAAGGGGAACCCATTTCGCAAGGTATGGTAACCTTAATTTTACTATAGGTATCTCCCCTTTCAGACTTAGACTTCCACTACACTATCCAGCACTAAGAAAGTGCTGTCTATGGACAGCTCTTGTTATAATTAATAATTTGTTTATTACTTATCTTATTTCTTTAGTTGTTTGGATTTTTAATTGAATTATATATACTACCTTAACCCTTTACTCCATATATATGGAATCAACTTTTAACACCTTTTCAAACAGGGTAGACCCTGATTAGGTGGCTCCTGTAGGAGCTGTCCAAACTGGGTCTGCTCTGTTTGCTTTATATTGAAGAATATTAATATGATTCTACAATTTTGGACAGGGCCAAAAATTCCTGTGTCGTATTAAAAGTCATTATTTCATACATGAATATTCATGAAGTAATGGGTTGACTGAATTAAAATATGTTTGTATAACATATTTTTACACAGTGAATTGTTTGGGTTTGTATTTCAACAGAAAGAAAATGATGACAATGTTGCCACCATGAACGTGACTGTAGCCGATTATGCAGGAGAGGATTTCGCGTCATACAAAAAGTGAGTACCGTACTCAAGCAGTAAAATTTGTCAGGTTTTTACCTTGTTACTGATTAACCCTGGTTCCCTGTTCTGTATTTAGGCCAAATTTCAATACCAACTGTATACATTAACAAAATAGTTATAAAGAAATATTGAAGGTGGAATATTGTAGACATTTTAGAAAGCAAAGAAACAGATTTATCAAATTCTATTAGCAAACAGAGCAGACCCTGATCAGACGGCTCCTCTAGGAGCTGTCTGATCTGGGTCTACTCTGTTTGCAAATGCGTGAAAACACGTTTATATGAAGGAAAGGGTTAACCCTTTCCCTGTTTAGTATTTGTGTAAGAAATAAAAACAACATGAGTTTTTACTAGCTCAATTTTTCTAATGTAAACTTTTCAAGGAAAAGTTTTGCTTTGACAAAAACTGCAGAATCAGATCTGTATCATGTCAAAAGCAACAGAGCAAACCTTTTTGAGAAGGTCCTATTGGAGCCTCTGGTCTCGGTCTACTCTGTTTGCAAATGCATGAAAAGGCATTTCAAGGAGGGAAAGGGTTAATGGACATATCATAAGTGACTTTAGTTGTCAGCTCATAATATACTTAGCTATAAGTCCATTATTAACCCTGGTAGAGTTGTCTTTTAATGTCTTTTCAAAAAAGAACAGACCCATATCAAATGGCTCCTGTTGGAGTCTCTGATCAAGACTACTGTTTGATTATGGAATTACAAAAATCTGATTATATGTAGTTTCTGCCATGCAAAGTAAAATCCTTGCCATTAGAAAATGTCAGCTAATACACAGTCATGATGTAATTCTTTCTTACATGAATATGCATGAGGTATAGAGTTAGTGAACCCTTTCTTTCCCAACCTCTTTGAATGAATCTACCCAAAAGGAGCATTAACTAGAGAAAAGTAAAATTTTAGAATTTCGTAGTTAATGAAACCATTGTGATAAACAGGAGCAAATGCTCTATTTATCACAATGGTTTCAAGAAGTGATTATTACAGAGGTGTAGAAACTAGAAAGGCATATTTATGGAGGAAAGGGTTAATAAAAAGGTTGAAAATTAATGAGAATTGTCTTTTCATAGTTTCCAGTCATGTTGTAGTCAACACCTGTTAACCTTTTGACCCTTTCCCTGTTCAATATTTCTGTAAGACATTTTGACACCATAACTATTAATTAGATTACTTTTTATAGTAACATATGATCACAGGACATTTTGGCTCAGGTTGAAACTGTACCATCATATCTATATTATATCTTAAGCAAATAGAGCCGACCCTGATTTGAGTGCACTCTGTTTGGAAATGTGTGAAAAAGCATTTATATGAGGGAAAGGGTTAATCCTTTCCTTCATACGAACACTTTTTCATAGCTTTGCAAACAGAATAGAACCATATATTTCTTCCACAGAGCATTAAAGAATGTTGATGAACTGGTAAAGAGATTTAAACAAGAAATATTGGATTGTGTCAAGCCATCGAGTCCCAAAGCTGGATCATCTAGACAGCGGACCCAGCCCAGGCCAGATGATGACGACCCTTTACGAATACCTTCTCGGCGTCAGCCTAACCCTAGACCAGAATGGTAAAGCTACATAAACCATGGGAAGATTACAATCAGAGGTCCAGATAAGATTGTAAAGCAAATCATTTTCAAGAATATCTTCTTTATCCACACTTTAGATCGTCTCTTCGAGAAAATTCTAAAGAGTGATCAATACATAGAGTTAGGTGGAGAAAGGACAGTTTTAGAATTCAAATACTGTAGAACCTGTCTTAAGTGACCATTCATTTATTGAACATAGGGGTGTCAAACTTATTATACCCCTGCAAACGAAGTTTGAATGGGGTATATAGGAGTCGGTGTGTTGGTTGGTCTGTCTGTCTGTCTGTTCATGGCGCAACCTGGCACAAATCTTGTTTGACTTGCAATCAAGGCAGCTGAGTGGGAGTATTCCATCACCTTTAGTGAAAGTTCTAGATGACTCTCTGATTACACTTGACAAAGGAATGGAAGAAAGTTTACTTTCAAATTTGAATAAGAAGATGAGTTTTGTTGACGAAAAATATGTTCCTCTTTCTAATGGTTGATTGTTATAATCATTCTATTCTATCATTTATATGGAAAATGGGTTGAAGTAAATATTGCTTGAAATGATTTTCCAGATTCCACTGATTTAACCCTTTACTCCTAACACATTACCCTAGTGACACACTTTTGCACCTCTATAAAAGTAACATTTTGAAACCATTGTGATAAATAGAGCATTTGGTCCATAGGAGCAAATGCTCTATTTATCACAATGGTTTCAAAACTACACAATTCTAAAACTCTCCTTTTCTATAGTTAATGCTCCTTTTCTGTAGATTTATTCAAAGAGGTTGGATCTAAAAATAGCCTAAAAGAGAAAGAGTTAAATATGCAAATAGAGTAGACTCAGATCAGATGGCTCCTGATTCAGGATTTACTGTTTGCTTATGAATTAGTATAGAACTGGATTCTACAGTTACTGTGATGGGCTAAATGTTCAGTGTTCATTATACTATTATAAAAATACATGTAATTATGACACCTTAACTCTTCACCTGGTTGAAACACTTTTCACATCTTTGCAAACATAGTAGACACAGATCAGACAGCTCTTGTAGGAGCCATCTGATCAGAGTCTGATCTGTTTGCTTAACCTATTACCTTGTATGCTATTTTTTAGATCCAACCTTTTTTTAATAAATCAACCGAAAAGAAGCAATAACTAGAAAAAAAAAATTTTGTAACTTTAAACCATTGTGATAAATAGAGCATTTGCTTCTATAGGGGCAAATGCTCTCTTTATCACAATGGTTTCAACAGGTGACTTTTGCTGAGGCGTCAAAAGGCGTCAATATGAGGGAATGGGTTAATATGTGATAATAGATCTGATTCTGCAGTTTCAACAATGGTATAAACTTCCAATTTCCATTGTTAATAATTAAGCTAAAGAATTTGATAAGTTAATATTCATCAAAGCAGCAGATAAAGGTGGGTATTCAGATGTTAACATCGTCATATCTCCACCAAACCCTGTGTTGTAACCTTTCTTTAGAAACATCTGTAAGAGGTGGAAAAATAAAGAAGTTATTCTTGAAAATGTTTTAATTTACACATCTTATATTGACCTCTGATTCATATAGTCATTATTTCTCACAGCAATACTCGTGGGAAAAAGGGTTAACCCTTTCCCTGTTTTACATTTAATCCAAATTTCAATACCTACTGAATATTCTTGGACAAAATAGTTATAATGAAATATAGACGTTGGAACTTTGTAGCCATTTTAGAAACTAAAGAAACAGGTCTTTTAAATTCCATTAGCAAACAGAGCAGACCCTGATCAGATGGCTCCTATAGGAGCCGTCTAATCTGGGTCTACTCTGTTTACAAATGTGTGAAAACAGGTTTACATGAAGGAAAGGGTTAAGACAATGAGTGATATTCTTCATCAACAGCACCTGTTAGTATATACCTACAATCCTGCTATATTTCTGTAGAAGTAACAGAAACCACAGGCACCATCATTATGTAGTCATTTGGTTTGTAATTAGATAAAGAGATACAATAGATGTGAGCTAAGCTTTAACCTTTCCCTCATATGAAAGCTTTTTCATGCCTTTACAAACAGAGACTGCTCCTATAGGGTCTGCTCTGTTTACCTATATCATGATATAGATCTGATTCTACAGTTTTTGTCAAAATATGAAATTCCCTTGAAAAACTGATAATATAAAAAATCAGCTATTAAATAAATATTCATTCTTTCTTACATGAATATTTAACATATAATTATTATAATTGTAATGGTAATCTAACTAACTTCTGTTTTTTTTAATATATAGGTCAGATCCAGATGACCCATTTTCTGTTGGGCGGGGTGACCTTGACCCTTTTGGGCACAGAGGTGGCGGAATGTTATTTGACCCTATGAGGGGTGGACGTGGCCCTAGATTTGGTATGGATCCTAGTGCAGGCCTGCCATCAAGATTACCTCCGTAAGTAGATATAATAAAACTGCTCTAAACATAATATTGGAATTAGTTTCAATACCAGTCTTCTTGGACAGGTAGCAGCTTAAGTTAATGGAAGTTGAAAGTCATGCAGAAAGCTCTAATTCATAGTAGAACCTGTCCTAGGTGGCCATGAAAGAGAAGTCTTATTATGGGTCTATAAGGCAAGTGGTAGCTTAATGCAGGTCAAAAGTAGTGCAGAAGCACCTGCTTTTTAAAACGTTTATGTTCAATAAATGAATGACTGCTTAAGACAGGGTCTATTGTAGACTTATGAAAATACTCCCAAATTGAATTATTCATCTTTATAAACAGGTGGACAGGTGAGATTTGGTATCAGTATATTTGTGGTAATTACACTACAGCATTAGCAAATTTACTTACAATGGTATTCTAATGGAAAAGCTCATTAACTTTTTATGCAGGCAGGGCCTCCGTGGTGAGTGGTTATGGTCTTCGACTGACAATCGATTAATCCCTTACCGCTGTGGGTTTGAATCCCGGTCTGGGCATTTGGATTTATCATGTGAGGAAGCCTTCCAGCAGGCTTGGCAGTAGGTCGTTGGTTCTACTAAGATGTTCTTCTGTGCATGAAACAATGCAATTTGTTCTGTACACAGAAGAACCTCTGGGGTCTTCCTCCACCTGTAATTAGCTGGACGTCGTGATATGACTGAAATACTGTTAAAAGGACATAAACCTAATGAAAACCAAACTTCTTATGCAGGCTAGTGGCAAATATGTGATTATCTATCCAGACAAGTTACATCCAGATGAGATGTGATTATCTATCCAGACACATTACATCCAGATGAGATGTGATTATCTATCCAGACATGTTACATCCAGATGTGATGTGATTATCTATCCGGACAAGTTACATCCAGATGAGAGATGTGCTATTTTATCCAGACAAGTTACATCCAGATGAGATGTGATTATCTATCTGGACAAGTTACATCCAGATGAGATGTGATTATCTATCCAGACAAGTTACATCCAGATGAGATGTGATTATCTATCCGGACAAGTTACATCCAGATGAATAAGTCATAGTCTCATTAGGATCCAACATGTTTGAAAAATGGGAGAAAAATTTATGTTGATAATTGCAGAGAACAACAGCTTTTTCAGACAACATTTACTCAAGGTACCAGGATTGGATAATTCTTTTTTTCTCACTTTCTAGAGGTGCAGTTCCTCCAGGGGCGAGGTTTAACCCATTTGGACCCCCAGGTACACATCCACAGAGAGGACCAGAGTAAGTGTATAGTTATACTAGAGTGAAGGAAGTGATATTATATTCCCATTACTTCATGAATACTCATGAATGAAATAATGACATCATGAATTTCAAGAAATACCTTTCTTTCAGATAAACGTCTTTTCATGCATTTGCAAATAGAGAAGACCCAGATCAGATGGCTCCTATTGGAGCCGTCTGATCATGGTCTGCTCGGTTTGCATATGGAATTTTTAAATCTAATTTTGAAGTTTCCACCTTGGTGAAAAAAGCCTTTTCCATGTTAAATTGTATTGATTCTGTCTATGAATATTAATGAGGTAATTTTATCTTGAATAAATGTTAAATGAGGAAAGGGTTCACTGATTTATTTTTGAACTAGAATCAGATTTATATTACAATGTATTTCATATTAAAGCAAACAGAGCAGACCCAGACAGATGGCTCCTATAGGAGCCGTCTAATCTGGGTCTACTCTGTTTGCATATTTATGGAGTAAAGGGATGCATGCTCATGTATCCCTCGTTACAACAAATTTGAAAATTGTATTGAAAATGTAATGAACATTAGGTTACCATATTCTTGCTAATAAACAGCCCCACTGTAATAAAATCCCATCACATTCTTTTTTCTTTTTCTTTTTGTTGGGGGACCATTACAACTGGTTCTACCCTGTTTGCAGATCCATTAAAGGGTGTATCTGTTAATTACTTTATGAAATTTGCTTTCAGCAAGAAGAAGAAATAACAGTGACACCTGAAGTAAAATCCTTAATGTTAAGTTTGTTCAGTTTTTACACTTTGCTTCATATAAAACGCATTTTCACACCTTTGCAAATGGAGTAGATCCAGGTCAGACTGTAGGAGCTGTCTGATCAGGGTCTGCTCTGTTTGCTTATGGAATAATGTAGATATGCAGAGGACCAAATAAGGTGCATTTTCAAGAATATCTCCTTTATTTCTGCACCAAACCTTAGTCTCTTTTCGAGACAGATCTAAAGAGTAGTCACACCATAGGTGTAGAAAAGACGGTTTTAGTATTTGAATACACACCTTTGTCTGTTGCCCTGGATATGATTCTACAGTTTCTGAAAAATTGTACAGTGCTCCCTCCCTACAACGGCCCTCTCAATGACGATTCCCTCCTTACAAAAACACATGTCACTTTTTCCGAAACTACAAGGCTCCAGAAACAACCTTTTTTCCATCATATTTTCTTTATGCCTCCATCAAACCCTATGTTGTGTCCACTCTTTAGAATCGTCACTTTGTGACGATTCTAAAGAGTGGACACAACATAGGGTTTGATGGAGGCATAACAGTTTTAGTTCTCGAAGTACACCTTATCTGGGTATCTGCAAACAATCTGATAATGTTTGATTTTTCCTCCCTATAACAACTCCCTCTGAACAACACATACAATCTTCGTATCCCAAAGGGTGTCATTGTAGAGAGGGAGCACTGTAACAATAAATACCACAACTTCCCTTGTTTATTGGTTGTCGTATATATTCAGTATATGAATCTTTTTTACGTCATGGATACTTGTAAAGGGATTAAAACAGTATACTTTAATTACCTTTACCCTTTACTCCATGAATATTCATGTAAGAAATTACGATGTCATGAATATTAATTAGATTAACTGTAATATGCTGTAGCACACAGACACAGGAAATCTTGCCCCTGGCAGAAACTGTAGACATATCTTTATTATTTCATAAGCAAAAAGAGCAGACCCTGATCAGACGACGAATCCAACAGGAGCCATCTGACCTAGGTCTACTCTATTTGCAAAGGCGTAGAAAGACGTATTAATGGAGTAAAGGGTTAAGTATTTGGACAACAATCTCCCGTCTCGTTTAGGTCTACTCTGTTTACAAAGGTGTTTAACCCATTACCTCGTAGGCTATTTTTAGATTCAACTTCTTTGGAATAAATCTACTGAAAAGGAGCATTAACTAGAGAAAAGGAAAATCTTAGAATTTTGTAGTTTGAAACCATTGTGATAAATGGAGCATTTGCTCCTATAGGAGCAAATGCTCAATTTATCACAATAGTTTCAGCAGGTGACTTTTGCAGAGGTGTCAAAAGGCGTCAGTATGAGGGAATGGGTAAAAGGTGTATCTTTGGAGTAAAGGGTTAAAGACAAATGTTTCCTGCAGACCTTGATTCTTCTGATTTGTTCAAATGTTCTGCAATAGAAGATTGCACATAAGACTTGCAACATTTGTGACTAAAATTAAATTGTCTTATATATTCTGTGTAAAGTTTACGAACCAATTAACCCTTTCAACACTGAATTTTCAGAGTGGAAAAACCCATCAGTGTTTAAATATAGAGGAAAAACCCATCAGTATTTAAATATAGAGGAAAAACCCATCAGTATTTAAATATAGAGGAAAAACCCATCAGTGTTTAAATATAGAGGCCACTCAGTATCAAAGGTGCAAAACTTGTTATAGGATTTTGAAAGACAAATAGTGCAGACCCTGATCACAGGGCTCCTCCATGACACATCTGATCTGGGTCTACACTGTTTGCAAATGGCAAAGCATGCATGTCCCACATTTAATAGGTTAAAGTATCTTTCACAATCTTGAGTTATTTTTCTCACATAACTTCCGTTATTTCCGGGTTAGAACAACGGGTTAAGAATCCCGTAGCAGTAACATGCATAAGAACGCTTTAGAACATATATGATGTCATATGTCATATATGACGTCAAACTTGAAAAACCGATGTTTACATGTCATTAAAACAGCGAAAATACATTGTTGTGGTTATGTGAGCCACTATATCAACAAACAAAAGATTTCTCTAAATCTAAGTAATCAAAATGCTAAAACTCAGCTGTTGTTTTTCAGATTTGATCGTTTCATTAATTGATCAACTGTTATTACAGTTATGTTGAATTTATTCTTTTTCAAGTGTTGTGAATACGATTTTTAATGCCATTGCAGATAGAGTAGACTCAGATCAGAGTCTGCTCTGTTTAATGCAGGTCTAAAGTAATACTGAAAGCTCCTGTTACTGAAAGCTGTCACATATTTGTGTCTAGATATGTGTAGTGATACATTTGAGAACAAGTCTGTATTATAAATTTTGGAAGGACCAAACTTTTACTTCGAGTTATCCCGAAGTTCGAGTTATCCGAGTTTGAGATATCAAAGTTCAGTTGTATATGTCTAACTTATATCCATGATGTTATTATAGTTTAGATCAATATTCATGGAGTGAAGGATTATTTGATATGTTGTCATGTCTCACTGAAAATATTGATTTAATCCTTAGAATGCGAAAAATAGTACACTATATTAGCATCCGTTTATGAACTGCAGATATAAAGAAGTAAAGGCAGTCAGATATACACAAGTAAAGGCAGCCAGATATGCATAAGTGAAGGCAGCCAGCCAGATATACACAAGTAAAGGCAGTGAGATATACACAAGTAAAGGCAGTGAGATATACACAAGTAAAGGCAGCCAGATATGCATAAGTAATGGCAACCAGATATACACAAGTAAAGGCAGCCAGATATACATAAGTAAAGGCAGCCAGATATACACAATAAAGCCAGCCAGATATACACAATAAAGGCAGTCAGATATACACAATAAAGGCAGCCAGATATACACAAGTAAAGGCAGCCAGATATACACAATAAAGGCAGCTAGATATACACAAGTAAAGGCAGCCAGATATACACAAGTAAAGGCAGCCAGATATACACAAGTAAAGTCAGCCAGATATACACAATAAAGGCAGCCAGATATACACAAGTAAAGGCAGCCAGATATACACAATAAAGGCTGCCAGATGTATACAAGTAAAGGCAGCCAGATATATACAAGTAAAGGCAGCTAGATATACACACGTAAAGGCAGCCAGATATACACAATAAAGGCAGCCAGATATATACAAGTAAAGGCAGCCAGATATACACAAGTAAAGGCAGCCAGATATACATAAGTAAAGACAGCCAGATATACACAAGTAAAGGCAGACAGATATACACAAGTAAATGCAGCCAGATATACACAAGTAAAAGCAGCAGTTCACTCTTTGCCTGATAAATGTTCATATCAGACATATTTACACCATGAATATGTATTACCAGTACCTGAAAATTTATAATGGCATATGAACATAGGACATTTTGGCTATGGCAGAAACTTTAGAATCAGATCTGTACACTTCCATAAACAAAAGAGGTCTACTCTGTTTGCAAATGTTTCAATATCGGGTAAAGGGTTAAAGGTTATACCATTTTACACTATTAAACTTGAGTTTTTTACATCTACTTGCAGTCCAGATCCTGATCATATGCCACCACCAGGCTATGACGACATGTTCATGTGAGATGAGAAGTGGAGACATATTCTATTGGATAAATTATATCACATGACCTAATATTTTTGGTCTGATTGGATGTTATAGCTGTACGGCCGTCATATGACCAGGAGTAGTAAGGTGCAGTGTCAGCTCCAGTTATTGGATTACTCTGGGTCACGGTGTAACTTTGGTATCATTAACTTTAATGTTTCTACTAAAGACAGATACCAAAGACCTATGATAACACATTTATCATAGGTCTTTGCGGATACTCAATGAGCCTGACAAGGCATTATGAACCAACAGTCTTGAGAGTGATATTTTCTGTACCATCAGAACTAAAATACACATCTAGTATTGTGATGATGAATGCTCGAAATGCACGTCTTTTGATGCCTTTGCATACTGAGTAGCAGCACTTCAGATAAGATGCGTAAATTAAAATATTTTCAAGTATAACTTCTTTATTTCTCCACCAAACCCTATGTTGTGACCACTCTTTAGAATCGTCTCTTCGAGACAATTCTAAAGAGTGGTCACAACATAAGATTTGGTGGAGAAATGACGATTTTAGTATTTGAGTACGCATCTTTATCTGTAGCTCAATGAGTAGACACAGATCAGATGGCTCCTGTAGAAGCTGGCAAATCTGTGTATGCTTTGTTAGTTTTTATGTGACAGATTCTTTATTATTTGTCATAGCAATAAATGTCCTTATTTTATTTATTTTAAATAAGAATATGATTAATTGATATTCAAAATGCGCAGAGTCCAGCATGAATTTTCATCAGTTATAGGGATTAAATGTGTAAGCTGTTTTACCTTTTAAATTTGGAAAGCAAATAAATTGGTATTGAAATTTGTTTTTTATATTTTTTTCAAAATTAACCCTTTCCTTACTTTACAATTTACAACCCTTTCTTATTTTTACAATTAACCTTTTCTCCCATTTGCATACAGAATAAACCCAGAGTCGTCAGATCAGGATCTTCTCTGTTTGCTAATAGAATTTGATAGATCTCTTTCTTTAGCCTCTAAATTGGTTTCAGTGTTACACCTATCATACATTTGTATTCCATTATAAATATTTGCCCATGAATATTCAGAATTGGACAAACTATAGAACAGGGAAAATGTTAACCCTTTCCATTCTCTATATTTATTCCAAATTTCAATAGGCCTACCTACTGAATATTCATGGAGAAAGTAGCTAGCCTATAATGAAATAGGGAAGGTGGAAAACTGTAGCCATTTTAGAAAGTATATAAACAGTTCTATCAAATTCCATTATCAAACAGAGCAGACCCTGAACAGTTTCCTACAGGAGCTGTCTTATCTGGGTCTACCCTTTTCACAAATGCATGAAAACACGTTTATATTAGGGAAAATGTTAAGTAAGAGGACCATTAGCTTGATGGCTGCAGCGGTCATTTGATCTGCTTCTGCAATGTTTGCTCTTTAGCCCTTACATTGCGGGACACAAGTCATTAATATCCTTTGCAAACAGTGTAGACCCAGATGAGAGGGCTCCTAGAGGAGCCCTCTCATCAGGGTCTGCACTGTTTGCCATGTTACCCTTATAAGAATCCCTAAATATTCACAATAAGCTTGACCAGTTTAAATTTTGGTAAAGTCCATTTGAAAAGTCAGCATTGTAAGGGTTAAGATTCTTTGCAGCAGATACAGTGAAACCCTTATAAACTGGACGTTCAGTTTGGTATCTGTATTGGCCCTGCAGACAGGTATAGTTTAATGCAGGGTGAAACCCTTATAAACTGGACGTTCAGTTTGGTATCTGTATTGGCCCTGCAGACAGGTATAGTTTAATGCAGGGTGAAACCCTTATAAACTGGACGTTCAGTTTGGTATCTGTATTGGCCCTGCAGACAGGTATAGTTTAATGCAGGGTGAAAGACTTTCATCTGGCATTAACCCTTATCTGTTCTACGGATATTCCAAATTTCAATACCTACTGAATATTTATAGACAAAAAAATAGTTACAACGAAATATGATAGTACATTTTACATTGTAACCATTTTAGAAAGTAAAGAAACAGATCTTTCTAAAGGAAAGGGTTAGGCAGCCATCTGCCTAAAAAGTATCTAAATTCTTCTTTTCTAGAATTCTGGTTTTAGACTAAATAGATGCAATTGGTAAATAGTGTTGTCACTTGGAAAACCAGGGTGAAAATAGAAAAAGTATTTACCCTTAATTGGCTGCCAAATAAAAATGTCCACTTAAATTTTGATCTGATGCAGTTTTAACTATTTAGATTCTATCAAGCTTTTGAGAAACTATCAACCAAGTCTGAAACAGCTCGGATACTGATGAGATGTTGAGTTACTCGATGTCTCATCTGGATCCAAACTGTTTGCAAATGCGAGTCAGGTTTTGGACAGCGACATAAGGGTTAATGAGAAGTTGAATATTAACTAAAACTAGGGTTTTACAATAGAAAACTAATCTTTCTTTTTTTTTCAAATAATTTTCGGTCGAACTTTAGATCAACATTAACCCTTTACCTGTTCTGTATTTAGGCCACATTTCAATACCTACTGAATATTCATTAACAAAATAGTTATAAATAAATCTGGAAGGTGGAGCATTGTAGACATTTTAGAAAGTAAAGAAACATATCTATCAAATTCTATTAGCAAACAGAGCAGAACCTGATCAGACGGCTCCTCTAGGAGCCGTCTGATCTGGGTCTACTCTGTTTGCAAATTCGTGAAAACACGTCTATATGAGGGAAAGGGTTAAACAGTTTGAGATTTAGTCAATAGTTTCTTAAACGCTTTAGAAGTAGAAACAGTCAAAATTGCACCAGATCTGCGATATATATGAACAGACGTTTTTTTCACAGCAGCATAAGGGTTAAAGAAAATAACTGTTACATGTATCATATAAACTAAGCCTCAGTTTAACCCTTTCCCTGTTCAATATTCATGTAAGACATAATGACATCTTGAATATTGATTAAAGGACTTTTTTTTATAATGATACATGATCACAGGATTTTTTACTTTGGCAGAAAAGTGTAGCAATACATCTACGACTCGTACATGTATGTAATTCAAGAAGCAAACACAGCAGGCCCTGGGCAGACGGCTCCTACAGGAGCGTTCTTACCGGGGTCTGCTCTGTTTCCAAAGGTGTGAAAAAGCGATAATAACAGTGCAGTAATTTTATTCATTGATCTGTAAATACCTGTCTAATTTAAGGTTAATAAAATTTGATTATCTTTTCTGTACTTGACTGATCATTTTGATATACATTAATTGTTACACATGTAAAGAAATTCTTTCTGATTTTAGACTTTAGGATTACCGGTATTAAGAAAAAAACTTCACGGAATTGTTTATTGCCTGTTCCATCATTGAAAAACATCACTGATAATAAGAACTACTATTTCTTTATGTTACTTGTGGTCAACTTTCATAGTTGTCCATTCACCTTTTAGCCAGTCTGTGTATCCGCCTGTTGTTGTTTTTTGGGTAATAACTTTGGCATGCATCCAGAGCGCAGAATAACGCTTTAGCTGCCATAGGTGAATCTGTGATATTCTTTGCAAAAAGTTTGGATCAAGAGGAGACGCCAAGTAACCCTGTGTCTCCTCAGGATCCAAACTGTTTGATATTGATTATATTTTTGTAAAGGAATCGAGGAAAATGCCACTTTCAAACCCCGAAGCAGACAATATTCTTAGCAGTTGAAGCTATTACCTGTTTGACTGCCATAGGACAGTGGCATCTTGTAATTACTCTTTAACTCCATAGGTACGCCTTTTGTCCTCTTTATAAATAAGCCCCTATGGTTTGTGATGAAATGCAAAGTTCACATGTCTTATTGAGTAGGATGAATCCAAACCGTGTA
The DNA here is from genome assembly GCA_963576725.1 of Azorinus chamasolen. Taxonomy (NCBI): domain Eukaryota; kingdom Metazoa; phylum Mollusca; class Bivalvia; order Cardiida; family Solecurtidae; genus Azorinus; species Azorinus chamasolen. The sequence continues at coordinate 53,780,900 of OY755252.1, forward strand.
AAAAGCTTATTATTGACACCAAGCTTCATTTAGTAAATTAACACTCTTGCCATTGACATTAAGAATAGGGTTTTTACACTTTACTCTATGAATATTCATTGAAGAGGTGATGAATTTATGAATATTAAATAGTTTACATTTGGCCTAGTAAAAACACGCAGAATCAGATCTTTTTAGCTCCACTTTTTCAAAAAGTGGAGCTATTGTCATGACCCTCTCGTCGGCGTTGGCGTTGGTTAACCTTTTTGTTAAGGTCCTTTTCTCAGAAACCATCAAATATATTTGGTTCATATTTGGTATGTATATTTACTATCACAAGGGGAACCCATTTCACAAGGGTAGGTAACCCTAAAATTAATTTTGCCATAGTTATGCCACTTTTTCGACTTAGAAATTTCATTGTTGGTTAAGTTTTATGTTCAGGTCCATGTCTCAGAAACTGTTCAAGATATTTGGTTCATCTTTGGTATACATATTAACTATTACAAGGGGGGCCAATTTCACAAGGGCAGGTAACCCTACAATTAATTTTGCTGTTATCTCCCCTTTCTGACTTAGACTACCCAGCACTAAAGACAGTGGAGCGTGCTGTCTGCGGACAGCTCTTGTTATATGTGTAATTCTATGTGCAAACAGGGCAGACCGTGATCAGATGGAATCGTCTGATTTCATTGATTTTTAGTGCGTGTTTAACAATCTTATTCCGTTTATGGTCATATGATTAGTTAATTGTGATAGTAGTATATACAGAATTATGAAGATATTACCTTATATAGTAAATTGTGTTGCCTGCTGCTTACTACCAGTCTTGCGTCGGCGTACACATTAATTGATAGAAATAAATCTACACGAGACAAACATGCACATCTTAAGTCAATCAATTTTCATGCAATATAGAAAAAATCTGTCGGGGGGCATCCGCGTCCCATGGACACACTTTCTTTTATTTAAATTTAAAAGCAGGTGGTGCCTTAAAGCAGGATGACAATTATGAAGGAGCTTTCTGCTTACTTCCGTACTGATTAAGCACGGGTAGAACCACCGACCTACCACAAGCCAGCTGGAAGGCTTCCTCACATGAAAAATCTAAATGCCCAGACCAGAACCACAACAGTGAGGGGCGTTAGAAGCGAGTGTTAGTCTAAGACCATAACCACGCGGCCTCCGAGGGGCGTTAGAAGCGAGTGTTAGTCTAAGACCATAACCACGCGGCCACGGAGGCACCCAAGACCTCAGTTTGAGCCGTCAGCTTAACATCATTTTACAGCAAGGTAAAGGTTATTCTTATATCCATAGTTATGCCTTTTTACACCGTTACACACAGAATAGACCCGAAACTGATGTTCCAGTAGAAGCCGTCTGATCAAGCTCTACTCCGGTTGCTTGTAAAATAATACAGATTATGCTTTTGCCATGGCCAAAACAACGTGTTCACATGTCATAAAAATTGAATCAATCAATAATGATGCTGTGCATTAAAAATCATGGGGCAGAACCCCTTTTGATATCCATTATGTTACTGGTCGGCTGTGGGGGATCAAACTCGAGACTTCCAAATTCCTAATCAAACACTCTGTCACATCGCTAAAAGGCCAACTGTACAAGCGTTAGTGGGATGTGACTAGTGTTGCACTTTTAAAACAGCTTATGATTCATGAACACACTTAATCTGCAATTTTATCTTTTTTCATTTTTGCTTTCGAAGGGTCTCCTACATTTAGAATGTTTGATACCAAGGAACTAGAAATGTAGGTAAACTACACACCGTGACATACTACCCCATCAATTCGGCCCTAATTTCTAATTCGAAATTCGGCCCTAATTTCTACGAGCACGGTGAACAATTTGCAATGACCACAGAGCACAAACAGTCACGGGCCAAATGCAACGGATTTCTCTGAGAGAAAGTACATCCGTCGAACTCGAGACCAAGATATTCCTAGTCAAACACTCTACCGCATCGCCATAAAAGATGTACAGGTGTTTATACAGGTAAACTCTTCATTCATATTTTTATATGTATGTTTTCGCAGTTTACACTACCCGGTCCCTCTCGAACATTCAGAGACGCTTTTCAGTGTCTCACACCCGCACCTCCTCTCCACCCAGGGGGTAAAATGGGTACCTGTGAGTGTCACTAGCCGGTACTGCGGTTGCATGATTGCGCCATATGAACTAGCAGTGCTCAATATTGTAGGCGAATGACTCAATGACCAGGGGAGTAAATGTACAGTCAGCTGAACGGTCATTCGGACTGAAAGTAGACAATAACTAGGAACTTTTATATCAACAGCTTTCTCTGCCACCATTATGGTTGGTGCATTTGTATTACCTGTCATTAGAACAGGAAATATTGAAGCATTCACGACCCTTAGTCCGTCAATTCCTTTCACCCTCAACTCTGGATCCACAACATCACCACCACAATTCTGACGCGCATATAGTTCCGTCTACTTTAGTGGAGCTACCATCTGCTTGGCATTCACTCGGCTTAGCATGTCAAATGCGGTAAGTCTGTTTGGAGATTGAAGTGTTTGTTGGTTGTTTCACCCTTATCCTGCTATAATTGGTTGCTTCACCCGTATCCTGCAGTAATTGGTTGCGTCACCCTTGCCCTGCTATAATTGGTTGTTTCACCCTTGCCCTGCTATAATTGGTTGCTTCACCCTTATCCTGCTATATATGGTTGTTTCACCCTTATCCTGCAATAAGTGGTTGCTTCATCCTTGCCCTGCTATAATAGATAATCTACTTCAATTCCGATGTTCGCTCAAGCTTTAGAGAAACTATTGGCCGAGGGTCAAACAGATTGGATCCTGATGAGACGCAGAGTAACTAGTCGTCCCATCTGGATTCGGCTATTTACAAATGCCAGACAGGTTGCGCTTAGTATGCAAAGGGTTAACATCATATCTGTATATGTTCTTCTGTAAGCTCTGATCAGACGGCTTCTATAGGAACCACCTGGTATGGGTGTTATCTGTTTGCAAAGGTATTAAAATGTTTATCTATGGAGTAAAGGGTATTTGTTTTCCACTGCCAAAGACGGGTGTGTTATTGTTTTAGCGTGGGCTGTCCGTCTCTGTGTCCTTCCGTCCATATATGCATCCTGAACTCATATCTGAGATTATTGTTAGAGTTTTTCTTTGAAACGTAAATGTTTAGTACCATGAAGGATTGGAGACCTGCAAGTGTTACTCACTGACCTTGGAACACCAGAATTATGGCCCTTTGTTTGACAAAACTGTAACGTTTTTGCCTATCCGGAGCCATTTCTCAGACATTCTTTCAGATTTTCCCAAGACACTGAGTAAATGCTAGTATCATAATGAGATGTGGCCCTGCAAGTATCACTGATATGGACATTGGGACACCACAGTTACAGCCCTTTTCCATTGGGACACCACAGTTACAGCCCTTGTCCATTGGGACACCACAGTTACAGCCCTTGATTTGGGAAAAATGTAACAGATTGTCTGTCCCGAGCTATATCTCAAATACTGCGTTTTTCTATGAATCTTTGTTTACATGTTAAGGAAGCATAAATACACGCAACTCTACAAGTATTCTTAATATTGACCACCTTGGAACACCGGGGTAATGTTCATTATTTGCCAAAGGTGTAACAATTTTGTTTGTCCAGATCCATTTCTCAGAAACTCTTTGGAATGTTTCTATTAAGCTCTATGTAAACATTAAGTAGCATAAAGACATGCGGCCCTGCAAGTTTCAGTGATATTGACCATGGAACACCAGAATTATGGCCCTTTGTTTGCAACTTTTTTTCATTCCGTAGCCATATCTCAGAAACCGTTAAGTTTTTCTATGAAACTTCGTGTAAATGTCAAGTACATGTAGCATAAAGGCATGCAGCTCTGCAAGGATTATTTATATTTACTTTGGAACACCAGAGTTATGGCTCCATATTTGCCAGAAGTGTAATGGGGTTTTGTGTGTGCCCGGTGCCATTTCTCAAAAACTGTTTAGAATTGTGTCATGAAACTTTGTGTAAATGTGAAATAGAATAAGGACATGTATGTCTCTTTTATTGCCAAAAATGTAACATTTTTGTCTGTCGGAGTCAAACTATTTGGCGTCTATGATTTTTTAAAAAATGTTAAGTAGCATAAGGACGTGCAGTCCTGTATGTGCCATTGCTATTGGCGTTGGAACACCAGAGCAATGTCAGTTCGTTGCAAAATGCTTAACATTTTTGTCCGTCTGTCATATCTCAGAAAGTTTTTGGACTTTTTCAATGAGACGTTGTGTAAATGTTGGTACTATACAGAAATGCAGCCATGCAAATATCACTTACATTTACCTTGGAACACCACAGTTATGGCTCCTACTTTGGGAAAATTTAATCGTTTTGTCCATCTGATCAATAACGCAGAGGCCATCACTAGTTTTCGGAATATCAATTTAGCGAATTTGCTTATTTTCCTAAGCTTTTATCCAAAGTACAATGCATAAATTCTTGACCTGCTCTGATCTAATATTTCGACCACTATGGGCCTTTTTCAAAGATTATCATAATAATCTTTGAAAAAGGCCCATAGTGGTCGAAATATTAGATCAGAGCAGTTCAAGTATTTATGTATTACAGTGCTCCCTCTCTACAACGAGTTGTTAAAGAGTGGTCACAACATAGGATTTGATGGAGGCATAAAGAAAATACGATGGAAGAAAGTTGTTGGAGCCTTGTTGTTTCGGAAACAGTGACATGCGTTGTTGTAAGGAGGGAATCGTTATTGAGAGGGCCGTTGTAGGGAGGGAGCACTGTATATTAATTCCCTATTTTGGAATATTTTCTTCATTGCAAAGTACAATGTACATGTACAATCTACTGGTCGGTCTTTATGACGTGAACTTGGAAAAGTGCACCCATGGAAGCAGAAAGGTCTACGCCCACCTGTTTTCGAATTCTATAATTTGTATAAAAGTACATATGTATACAATATCAAAACAGCACTGTTAGTATTACTTAAATAACAGCTGTATACAGTAAACAGTAAAACTCTTCAAGAGCGACCACTACAAAGCAAGGTCATAAAGATGGTAGCTTAATACAGGATAAAAAAAAATATGCAGAAATCTCCAGTAGGAACTTTCTATCGTCCTGCATTGAGCAACCACCGGTTTTTATGTTTATTTATAAAGTGGTCGCTTTAGAGAAGTTGTACTGTATTTGAATATTTCCTGCCGAAGTTGATATAAACCTGAGTCTTTGACGGGTTCAGCCTCATCCTACAAGTTAACACCGACTATGCAGCCTAGTCCTACAAATTAACACTGAATATGCATTTGCAAACAGTGTAGATCTAATACAGACATCTGGTAAATCAACGTCTGAACAGGATCCAAGCTGTCTGAGACTTAATCAAAGCTTTTCAAACGTTTGTACGGTTTGAAAACAAATAAAAATGTTTCATATCTAAGTTTGAGTTGGCAGTTTGACATCATTTAACACCAGAGGAATCGTTAACCTTTTACTCCATCGGTACGCATTTTAACACATTTGCAAACAGAGTAGACCAAGCTCAGATGAGATGGTTCCAGTAGGAGCCGTCTGATCAGTCTACTCTGGTTGCTTGTGAAAGACTAGTCCAAATAGTCCCGTGTTCGTATGTCAGCATAAATTCGGAGGATGACTGATATTTATGATGTCATTATTCTTACATGAATATTCATGAGCTAAATGTTTGTCATTATGTTTTTGCAATTTACACTTTACCTCGTAAATGCTTCACCGAATCAATACCCCGTATCATATCAGCAGCTTTTTCTGCCGCCATTATGGTTGGTGCATTTGTATTGCCTGTCATTATAACAGGAAATATTGAAGCATCCACGACCCTTAGTCCGCCAATTCCTTTCACCCTCAACTCTGGATCCACAACTGCAGTTGGGTCACTTGTCGTGCCCATTTTACATGTGCCGGACTGATGATGTCCTGTTACCACCATGTGGCGAGCAAAGCATTCCCAGTATGCATCAGACCGGAACTCGTGTTCCGCACAGAAAGAGACCTTTACCCGATTTATGTCAACTCTCAATTCTTTCATTGTTGGTGTCTGAATAAACTTTTCCCATATCCGGATACCAGCTGTCATTGTATCTATATCTTCTTTTTCTGCCATAAAGTTTGAACGAAGTATAGGATAGTCAAATGGGTCATCACTTTTTAGCCTTATTTGTCCAGTGCTTTTTGGGTGTGTCACTATTATTACAGTGCTAAAACCGTTAGTGTTTGTCTCTGCCATGTATTCCTTGAAAACACTTGGATTTAAGTTAACATAATTGCCATCGGCAATGGCGCTAAAGAAATTATATTGAATATCAGGAGCCGCAGTCGAAGACTGCGACGGGTCAGTGTGAACAAATGCGCACGCTTCAATGCCAGTTACAGCTAGAAGACCTTGACCAAGCAGATAATATTGCAACATAGTCCAAAAGGATTGGACTTTATCCATCGTAATCCCATATGGCTTGTTGATCTCGCTGTGCATGAAGACAATCGGATGATCCTTGAAGTTTTCTCCAACAGCCAGATCTGCCAACACAGGTATGTTGTGTTCCTCGAGATGCTTCCTTGGACCTATACCAGACAACATGAGCAACTGGGGCGAGTTTATAGCACCCCCAGAAATTATTACTTCTCTTCTTGCTTTAACAAAATGTTTCCGGTTATCTTTTATATAATACACGCCTTTGGCTTTGCCATTATCAATAGCAATTTTTGTGGCCAACGATTGAAGCCCAATGTGCAGATTTTCTCTGTCATGGACATTCCCGAGATATTCTAACCCCACACTGCTCCGAACACCGTTCCTAACATTGAACTGCATTCTGCTGAAACCAGACTGCTCACCACCATTGTAATCTGTAATGTTGTACCCAAGTTCCTGTCCAGACTTCAGGTAAATATCAGGCATTTGTGTAGCATCTATTTCCGATACGGCCATTGGGCCACCGGTTGAATGATATGGCGATGACTGAAATCTGGGTATTTGCATATCCTCGGCTTTCAGAAAATACGGCAACACATCTTCATACCTCCAGCCAGTGCACCCAATCTGTTCCCATTGATCATAATCTCGTTTATTGCCTCGTGTGTACTGAAGAGCGTTTATCACACTGGATCCGCCCAGGACACGCCCACGAGGCCAGTATTGTCGCCTTTCATTTAACCCAAGGCCTGCATGTTCCTGTGGTTCTGAATAGAAATCCCAATCATACTCGGAGTGATACGACATCCCACTTAATAACGGAACATGGAGTGTCCATTGTTCTTCATAGCTTCCGCCAGCCTCAAGCAGTAATACTTTGGTTCCCGCGTCTTCCGATAGCCTCGCTGCCAGAACAGAGCCAGCTGAGCCTCCACCCACTATGACGTAGTCATATTCATCGTCCAGATTTGCTCGTCCAATAGGATTGCTTCTTTTGAATGGCCCAATCCCCTTGAAATATGCAAATACCAAGGCAATGCCAAGAACCAGAACTGCTTGAGACTGCATTCGTAGCCTGAAAGTATATACAAGTCATATCTAAGTTACCAAATATAGACAACTGTTGTGCAAACAGCGAGTAGCATTTATTTAGTGGCTACATGATCGCCCAGCCCACGTGCGTATGTATTATAATGCTAGAATATCTTCACAACTATGCACCTTCATAAACTCGAGAAAAAACAGAGTTCAACAAAAATAATCTGTCATTACGAGTCGAACAATTCTAACAAATTTGATAAACAATTCGGAATCAAAGCCATTTTCATATGATTTGATTGCGACGTGGTCAATTCGGACATACAGAAACCAGAGGTAAACACTTCATATAAGAAAACCCTTTGGAAAAATGGTATCCGTTTGGCTAAGATCGAGTTACAGATAGTAACACCATACAGATGTCGGGCCTCATCTTCGCCAAAAAAGGTACAGACTAGTAATGTAAAATGATAAAATTGAATTTGATTTTTGCAATTTAGTCCAATGGGGGAGACTCGCTAGAACTGATTACTATCAGTACTCAAGCGAACACGCCAAAAGTCACGTGAGTTACAAATCTGTTTTGTACAGTAACGCTCCACTGTTATAATTAACCCTTACATCGCTGAGAAAAAATGAAGTGTGCTCAAACTTCGATCTACATGGAGCTCTTTTGACTACCGTACTTCCGATCCGAGCAGTTATTGAGATTTTTGTCCGAGCGTCAAACAATTTGGTAATTTCAAATAAATTGTACAGGTGGAGGATAAAACAATATTAACCCATTACCTCATATGCTATTTTTAGATACAGCCTCTTTGAATAAATCTACCGAAAAGAAGCATTAACTAGAGAAAAGGAAACTTTTAGAATTTTGTAGTTCGAAACCATTGTGATAAATAGGGCATTTGCTCCTGTAGGAGCAAATGCTCTATTTATCACAATGGTTTCACAAAGTGACTTTTACAGAGTCGCCAAAAGTCGTCAATATGAGGGAAAGGGTTAATGGCACCCTTCGTCCTGCTAAACGGGTCAGACAATTTTTTTATTGTTGTTAACTTTTAAATACAGTAAAGTAAGCTCAGAGAAGCATTCTTGTCTGAAAGTCATGCAGTAACTAAATGCAGTGCGATAGTTTTACAGAAAGTTTGTATACAGGAACTTTCTGAACTACTTTCGACCCACATTAAGCATCCATTCGCTTTCAAGTGACACCAATTCCTGACCACGAATAATTGCCTCTATATCTAGCGATTATATTTTGGTGTTTCCAATACACTTAATTACCGGTCGGAAGTGTTTTTTCTTTTCCTTGAATAATGTTAACTAAAAAAGCCCGATTGTTTCCTCTTCTTTACCTTTCCAATAGCATAAATATGAAAGTAGAGCAAATAGTTCGGTATAATTAAACATATTGCTGTCTTTGAGAGTGACATGATATAGATATTACATGCCAGTATGTGAGACATTCATATTGTGAACTAGAGAAGCAGAACGTCAGGCACGGTCTGTAAGTATATAATAACCCTTTTCTCCATAAATGTGCCTTTCTGCGCCTTTCTAAACAGTGTAAACCCGTATAAGACGTCTGAGCAGGGTCTGCTCCATTTGCTTGTTTGTTTATGAAATGATATAGATGTGATTCTACGGCTTCTGCCATTAACTATTGTTAATGATGGCGTTATTTTTACATGGATATTCATGGAACAACGTGTACTTAACCCAGACGTGGTACACTGCATCGCATAAATATTTAGAACATTGAACTTTGTACAGAATATGTCAAACTTAGGACAGGCGATTTATTAAACCTGGGACACACTTTTCTGAACTGTTTATTCAACTGTCTATCCCAGATAAACGATTATGCATTGTTAATACATTAATCGAATACTCGGAAGAAACTAGAAAATTACGTGACAGTAAAAACAGCAGTTGATAAATCAGTTATATAGTAGTCTAAAGGAACAATAGGAAAATGGATTAAAACACCACTGATCGAGAGTAGACTGGTATATAGACTTGTCTCATCAATGTTAAAGTAAATGGTCTAGTCTCATGCTAATTTTGTGATGATTGTCGTCTTAGAGGGGTGTGGGTGGGTTGGTTTGGAGTGTGGGGGGGGGGGGGGGGGGGGGGGGGCGTTATCGTCCCAAACCGAAAGTAGCCCGATATCACCATTTAGAATACACAAATATGGACTAAGTATAGACATGACTATATTTAAGACACATAGTACCGTGGGTGTTTCTATCAGTATGTAGCTGTCTGCAAAATTGCTATTCATACTGTGTTGCAACATGTGTGTTGAAAACGTACACAAATTAACAAACAGTGGTGATCTATCTGATATCAAACACTGTAATTAATATGCAGTTTCAATTTCAGTAAACGACAATGACTATTTACTCTCGTGTAGTACATTGTATATAGTAGTCTGTATATAAATTTAGGAAGGAGATTATGTGTGCATACTGAATGTTTTTTCTTACAATGTACCTTCTCCAGACGTTAAAATATTCCTAAGATGGCATAATAATTGGTTGAAATTTGCTTACCATTTGTAACTCTAAAAAACTCATGGTGATTCTGATTGGTAGACATGTGGGGACTAACACAATTGACAAATTTAAACAAAACTTACCTGGAAGTTGAAGTTTGGTGTTTATTCTGTCCCCTATCTACCAGAATCACATGCGCACCTAAACATTTAGTTGGTCCCTCCCAGTACCAGGGTCTTTGTAATGTTAAATAGCGAATTCTAGATCCGATTTAATACATGTCACTATTTATTAAAGATCTGAGGGGTTTTGGGTCACGTGATTGCATTTCCTCATTCATGTGATTCTGGTAGACAGTGGCTAACAAAATTAACATCAAACTTCAACTAACAGGTAAGTTTTGTTTAATTTGTCAAGTTTTCTCTTTAAAGTAAGGTCAAATTTGAGAACGATGAAATACGACTACCTTACGGTATATTAAGGACCAAAATATACCTACTTGTGTAAGTCCATTCGCTCAGAATGAGAGGCACGTGTCGTTTATGTACTTACGTCGCAGGTTTATATCCAGAATATTATAATAGTCTCTGCACTTAGAAAATTCTGATTAGTAAATATTTATTTAAAGGGATGTGAGATGATAACGATATTATTTTCCGATTATTCGGTATATGTTGGTATTATTCAACTTGACTTGATGTACCTTAAACTATGTCAGTTGAAATTCAACCCCCAGTTCGAAACTCGATAGTTCGAAACAGTCGGGACCGGTGCTTTTTTCGAACTAACGAAATTTAGAGGTATCGAGGCCAACCAGTCATATGAGACTTGTGATTTAATGAAGTGTAACAATGAATATCCATCATTTTATCTATATAGTCGGACACTTGTTGTTCTCCACAAATGTCAAATAAATATCAGGCACATATAACAAATCATGTGACCATAATATGAATTGATGATTCTCTCAGAGGCAGTTACAATGTACTCAATGAATAAAGAAATTTGCGTTGGTGACCTTTTATAAGCAATTAGGTACTCACGTCCACAGAAGTAACGGCAGCAACTTCGGGTGGTCAGTTTGATAATAAGCATAGCGGGAAGCGGCTGGAGTAGCAGCTGCAACTGAATTAGGCCTACCCATTGGAAAGAGTGTTAATCCTTTCTCTTATAGATACGCATTTTCGTGCCAAATTGAACTAATTTGATTTTCAACACGTTGATCACATGCAAAAAATACTGCAGCGTCTGCAACACTTTGATATTTCATATTAATTACTTACCATGCTAGGTTACATCATGAGTCGGGCATGTTTCAGAGGATTGTGACATATCTATGCCCATCAAGACACAGAGAGATGCTTGATCAGGCATTGCAGGGTGACCTGAACGTATACTTGCTGAGTGGGGGACGGAGTTGTTGGAGGATGACCTTCAACATTGATAAATGTCACAATATAAAATAATCTATCCATCTATCGATCGATCGAACTGTCTGTTTGTCTGTCTGTCTATCTATCTATCTATCTATCTATCTATCTATCTATCTATCTATCTATCTATCTATCTATCTATCTATCTATCTATCTATCTATCTATCTATCTCTATATATTAATAGAATCAAGCATGGGTTTTGTTAAAGACGGGGGTTTCTATACCCGAGGTTGGTCTGTTCTAGTCGGAAACGAGCTTTAGCGAGTTTCCGATAGGAACAGACCAACCGAGGGTATAGAACCCCCCGGCTTTAACAAATCCCATGCTTGATTATTTTTCTCGCTGAAATACGCCCTAAAACCAAGAAAATTAACGAATTTGTGAAGTACTACTTTACATTGCGTAATACGACTTCCATATCTAATAGCAACAGACCGCAGCATAACTTTCGGCGTGACACCAAATTCTTGCATAAAACGTGCTGTTGTAGTCCCGCTAGACCATGTATTAACAAGGCGATTCTCGTGCTCACGCGCTGTTGTTGACCGGTTTTAATTATACCTATTACGGGCCTAAGGTAAACAATGGACGCGAATGCTACAGCGTTTTGACCTAAGCTAGGTGAACGCCGGGGTGTGAGTATTTCCAGGAGCACCGACAATGAACTGTTTTTAGTGATAGACATATTGAATGAAATTCCGTGTAAACGGTATTTGATACAATCATGAATTGACGTCGAAAAGAAAACAGTGGCCCGGAAACAGCATAAATCGCCGAAGTGTCAAAGAAGTGTATAGTTTTGCTGCCGTTGTTTTGCTTGTATTTTGAAAAATTAAATTGATGCAGGAGAGCAGAAAATTGGTTTTATGCAAGAATAGCGTTAATACACGTTTGTTTTCGGGCAATAACATCTGCAGTGTCCCTCGGGAATGTTGTTGCCCTCGCCCTTCGGGCTCGGGCCAAAAACAGTCCCTCGGGACACTGCAGATGTTATTGCCCGAAAAAACGTGTATTAACCCTCTAATGACGTCATTTGTTATGACAACCACAAACATTTCCTTTTTGGGCGTAAATATAAATGACTGAGTGACTACAAAACAACGTCTTCGATTAATTAAATAGGCTTTTAAAGTGTTTATATGATAAATAGAATTTCATATTCGTGCTAATTACTTATATTAATTTCAATTCATAAGGCTGTTGCCTATAGAAATGTTGGTATAATTCTGTAAGAAGTCCTTCCCTTGTATTGATTTTACCCAATTGCGCGTATGAATACACTAGTCACGGGGTGTTCCAGATAAGGATTTCTAGTACGGCTATTTTTAGTAACTCAGCTTATCTAGCACGACTGAGAAGCGAGAAATGTCTGTCTGTCTGTCTATCTATATTATCTATCTTATCTGTCTTTCTATCTATCTATCTATCTATCTATCTATCTATCTATCTATCTATCTATCTATCTATCTATCTATCCTATCTATCCTACCTACCTACCTACCTACCTACCTACCTACCTACCTCCCTATCTATCTATCTATCTATCTATCTATCTATCTATCTATCTATCTATCTATCTATCTATCTATCTATCTATCTATCTATCTATCTATCTACCTATATCTATCTATCTATCTATCTATCTATCTATCTATCTATCTATCTATCTATCTATCTATACTGCTAACCACGTTTAGAGTGTTATAGGCAGGGTAGTGCATGTCGAAAGTTTAGTAAAAGGTTTAGTGACGCGTGAGCAAGATAAAAGGATAGAAAATGATAAAGAAATAAAAGTGGTGGCCGTACTAGTACTGAATCATCAGCACAGCTTGCTTGAAGATGTCAAGATCAGAATTTGTGGCGGTATGTACAGGTAGTATGTTGCAGAGAGTGATACTGTGTGGGAAGAAAGAATATTTAAGATAGTCAGTAGAAAGCGGTAAATGCTTTCAGGAGAGATGGTGCATGTGTCTAGATATTCTGACATTTGTTTGTATGTTAGATGGAAGGCTGGCTGCAACTAAGTTGTGGTTGATCCTGTAAACCTTTATCAGTTTGAAGTCTAGGCGTCTGTATTCGAGCTTTATATAATTTCTGAATTACTTAAGCTAGACAATTCATATTTAGTATGCAGATAGCTTGGGTAAAGGCCTTTCACTTGATACAAGGATACATGAAATCTGGTCTAGGTCAATGTCGCTATTTCAAAAAACTTTGCCGTTTTTAACAAACTTTAACAGTGCTATAACTTCTGAACTACAAATGCCAGGCAATTCATATTTGGTATACATATTGCTTTGGTAAAGGCCTTTCGGTTGATATTTGAAATTAGGTCAAGGTCAATGTCACTATTTTGACAAGTTGGCCATCATTGAATAATTTCAACATTTTGTCGTAATTAACTTCTGAACCACATATGCTAGACAATTCATATATATGGTATGGAGATAGCTTTGGTGAAGGCCTTTCAGTTGATACAAGGATACATGGAATTGGGTCAATGTCAATATCAAGCTTTTGAAAACTGTGCTGTTTTTAACAAATTTTAACATTTTGCTATAACTTCTGATCCACGAACGCTTACATAATAGGTTTCAAATTGCACCTTGGGTCTTCCTCCACCTGCAATTAGTTTAACGTCGTGAATTAACTGAAACTGTGTTGAAGCGACGTGAACACCTATATCAATAAATAAATCCTTAGGTACCCCCCCCCCCCCCCCCCCCCAATCCGGCTTTAATGCGGTTTCCGCATGTTTTGCTTATTGAAATACTTGAGTAGGGAGAATAGCCATTGATAATCCTCTGCAATACCCAATCTCCACTTTCCTGGCGCAGCATTGTATGTAGAAGCTCAAGATTTGTGAGGCATAGTTAGGGGCGGACCAGGGATTGATAGTCCAGTTGGCTGTTTTGTTTGCACTTGATGTAATTATTGTGATACGCGTGCGTGCATGCGCGCGCGCGCGCGCGTGTGTGTGTGTGTGTGGGGGGGGGGGGGGCGCTAGATCCAGCCCAGCCGATATAGTATACTTTTAACTTAATGCATTTTGTGACGTTATCATACTCTTTCGTAAGTTATGGCGTCACAGCTTGTTTGGTTGGGTTTGTTTATATGACCGCTGTTAATATGCAGTCGGTGTAAAACAGGCATGGAACAGTTCTGTGAAGGTCTTGTATATGTTTTTTTAACAATATTGAAGACCGTCTAGACACAACGATACAAATCATTCATAATTGGCACCTATCACTGACTGTTACAAGTGTTCATTTTCCCTCGGATTGCAGTAATGTCATTTTCCCCTCGTAATGTTGTAATGTGGAATTTCTTAACTCTTTCCCTGTTGAATATTCGTGTGAGAAATAATGACATTATGAATAGGCCTATTTATCAGCTGATTTTTTTTATATGATAGCACATGTACACAGGATATGTTTGTACTTGAAGAAACTACATAAATAGATCTATTATAATGTCATAAGCAAACAGAGCAGACCCTGGTCAGATAGTTCCTACAGGAGTCGTCTGATCTTGGTCTTCTCTGTTGCAAAGGCATTTAGATTCTGTAGGAAGAAAATGAATAAACACTATGTAGTCAGTGCTGTCTCAATCGAAGTATTCAAAGTCAGCACTTGCCACAGCTACCACACCCTACCGATACACACCGTATTTGATATTTTGTTACCATACTAACTTTTTGCCTCGTACTATTTTTACTGTTCATATCATGTGCTACTTTCACAGTACATGTACTTAACTGGCTTATTTGATTGAGTAGCTTAGTCTAGTCTAGCCTCGTACTCTACCTCCTCCCCCAACGCACACACAAGGTTATTTGTAATCCGATTGAACTGGATCCACCATGTTTGCAAATACATGAAAATATTAACCTTTAAGGTAAAGGGTTAAAGTCAATCATTTGCTAAAATGATTATATACAGTTTTATCGTAAATCAGAAAAGAAAATATATGGAGGATGAGAAATTTAATTACTTTAATATTTGCACCAAATTACTGTATTGATATACATTGTAGTATATATATGTAGAGCTTGGTTTTCTTTTAAATAACTTATATGTTGTCAGCTATGTTGTCAAGTAACTGTTTTCTAATGTCTTATTTTCAAATGAACAGTTCATTGTACATAACCTCTTGTATTCAACCCTTCCCATGAACATTCATCTAAAACACAGCATAATTCTTTTACAAATATAGCTATTTTTTGGTAGTTTTAAAACCTGTTAGTTTATGGGATAGTCAAGGGAGGCAACTTGCCATACGCCATAACAGTTAGTTTATGACACTATAGAACATAAAACACTTAGCAATATGTTGTCACGTGATCAAGTTTACGTTATGTGTGTGGTCTTATGGTGTACATTAAGACTCAACCGTGGTCTTACGGACTTTACACGGTTCTTTATCTTACGTCAATATTGATTAAAGATCAGATGAGCCGACATAAATATGTGTAAGTCAAACTGTAGATAGGATGTGTATTTTGCGAAATGTGAATGGCATGCAAGATAACATCAATTTGACCCAGTTATTCGAGGAAAAAAGTTTTGTCTTTGTCAGCCAAAACCCATGGGGTGGTCTTACTGAAAAACTTTTAAAACAGTCAGATATCCACCCACAGTATTTAGTCATACATCCAAACATGAACTGATGGAGTCATATCACACAAGAGGACTCACAACTTTAAATGTGTTAAATTCACGCATGGGTTCGAACATTAGAATGCCAAACTTTTAGGTGTAACATTCACAGTTCACGTTGTTCGAACCCACACTTTTAAAAACCTGTCGGTACCATTCCCTGTTGAAGATTCATGTCAGAAATAATGACAGCATCTACATTTATTAGCTGAATTTTAATAATGCATATATATGTACGTTGTTTTTTAAAGCAAACAGAGCAGACGACTGATGCACGATCTGGGTCTACTTTGTTTGGAGGTGCGCAAAAGTGTTTATATGAGGGAAAGGGTTTAACCGATAACCAAAGATATATACATGTATGTATATGTCTATATGGGTTAACCCTTTACTTGAATATTTATGCAAGACTCCGCCTGTTATGAATAGAATCTATAACAGTAAATAATTATTTATTTTTTTAATATTAAAATATCAAATAAGCAATTTATTACCATGTAGCAAACATTCTGGAGAATCAGATTAATTAGAATTAATTGGTTAAATCAAGTTCTAAGCAATTGTACTATAATTTAAAATAAAGGATAAAAGAAACAGGGTACCATAAAGGGTTCTGTGATTAACCATAGATGCAATTCGTTCCATGCACAGAAGAACCTCTGGGGTCTTCCTTTATCTGTAATTAGCTGGACATGCCATGGTGATATGACTGAAATACTGTTAAAACGACGTAGGACCTGTTAAAATCACACCATACCAAATGTCTAAACCCCACCATTGCAGGGTCCTAGATAAGATGGCATGATGTGATGGTTGTGTCTAATACTTGAATCTAACTTACAGTGTCAGTCTTTGCAAAGAACATACATGTTGACAATATATCAGACGGCTGCTGTAGCAACCATCTGAATTCTGATTAGGGTCAATTCTATGTGCTTATGAATTTACATAAATTTGTCTCTAGATACAGTTTCTATCAATACCAAATTTCACTTGTCTGCTTGTCTTGTTTATGATTTGCCCATCTTTCACAACTTTATATATGTTGCACTTTTTGCAGGGAGTTTTCTTGTCTGTCTTCTTTGTCTACATGTTACAGAACGAGTGACAATTTCAAAATTTTTGATCCCAGTAAAGATTTGTAGTGTAGTTTATGATGTTGATAATACTCATAGTATCATACTTAAACATATAAATTACTATTTTAGATTTGGAATTGAAACAGAGTCGTCAGGAGTAGATAATGGCAGGCCTGACCATATATGTGTGCCTGACCATTGCTGTATGTTTGATTACATGGCCATACAAAGTGATAACTGCCCCATGCTATAGAAACACAACAGCATGTGTGCCGGTGAACAGCACCACATGCCTAACAGCCACGGTCACTTTTACACATACCTCAACAGAATTCCTAAATGATACACTGTCCTTATCTGAGATCCAAGCTGATCTTGAAGTATGGACCTTACTGAAAGGCGTCCCGGAGTGCTGGTTGGTCATCCAGCCATTTCTGTGTTCAGTGTACCAACCTAAATGTGACAGCGTCGAACAGAGGGTTGAGAGGCCAAGACGTGAGCTCTGTGAGAGAGTAAGGGAGCCATGTGAGGTGGTTAAACGTTTTGATGGTTCGTGGCCTTGGTTTCTCCAGTGTGAGCAGGAGTTTTATGCCGAAAGCTGTGGAGTAAGTTTGATGCTTGAAGGTTTTATACTTTCAGTTTCCCTAATTACCCTAAGTATTTCATGCCTTTTTCTTGCAACTTTGGGAAAAATGTATTTTAATAATTGGGATTGTTTTTGCCTGTAGATCTCAATGATTTGGATTTTGCATGTTTGGTCCCATTTTAACTTACCGGTATTTTGCATGTATTTTTAGTGTATTAACCATTTACTCTATGAATATTGATGTCAGAAATAATAACATCATGAATATAATTATTATATTAATTAGTTTAAAATACTCCTTATATTAAAAATTTAATTACACATGAATACAGAAGGTTTTGGCCATTGCAGAAACTGTAGAATCAGTTATCACATCAGCACTAGATTATATTATAAGCAATTTAAAGCAAACAGAGCAGACCCTGATCAGATAGCTACAATAGGTGCCATCCAATCCGGGTCTACTCAGTTTGCAAAGGCATAGAAAGGTGTATTCATGGAGTAAAGGGTTTTAAAATCTCTGTTAGGACTTTTCCCCCAAAATTTGGAAAAATGTTACATATTTTGCATTTGGAATGGGTCCTTTAATGGACCCACATCGACGCTAGAAAAAGGCACACTTAATCTCCCCTCTCAACCTGTTTCATAGTCTTTTCCTTCATATAAACACATATTCATGCCTTTGCAAACAGAGTAGACCCAGATCAGACAGCTCCTATAGAAATTAATAGATCTGGTGCTACAGTTTCTACCAATTATACAAAAAATTCATGGATACATTATCATATGACATAAACATTCATTGGTACATTATCATATGACATAAACATTCATGGGTACATTATCATATGACATAAACATTCATTGGTACATTATCATATGACATAAACATTCATGGGTACATTATCATATGACATAAACATTCATTGGTACATTATCATATGACATAAACATTCATGGATACATTATCATATGACATAAACATTCATTGGTACATTATCATATGACATACAATTCATGGGTACATTATCATATGACATAAACATTCATTGGTACATTATCATATGACATAAACATTCATGGGTACATTATCATATGACATACAATTCATGGGTACATTATCGATATGACATAAACATTCATTGGTACATTATCATATGACATAAAAATTCATGGGTACATTATGACATAAACATTCATGGATACATTATCATATGACATAAACATTCATGGGTACATTATCATATGACATACAATTCATGGGTACATTATCATATGACATAAACATTCATGGGTACATTATCATATGACATAAAAATTCATGGGTAGATTATCATATGACAAAACATTCATGGGTACATTATCATATGACATACAAGTCATGGGTACATTATCATATGACATAAACATTCATGGGTTCATTATCATATGACATAAAAATTCATGGGTACATTATCATATGACATAAACATTCATGGGTACATTATCATATGACATACAATTCATGGGTACATTATCATATGACATAAACATTCATGGGTACATTATCATATGACATAAACATTCATTGGTACATTATCATATGACATAAACATTCATGGGTACATTATAATATGACATAAACATTCATGGGTACATTATCATATGACATAAACATTCATGGGTACATTATCATATGACATAAACATTCATGGGTACATTATCATACAAATATTCATGATCTCAACATTTCTTACATGAATATTCAACAGCTCCTGAAGAAGCCGTCAGATTTGCAAAATTTAATGCGTGAAAAAGCGTTTATAGGAAGGAAAGGGTTAGAAGGCCAGCCAGATATTTAACCCCTTTCCTTGTTGAATATTCATGTAAGAAATTGTCAAATAATGACATTATGAATATTTATCAGTTGAATTTTTTTGTCATTTGTACAATTTAGACTTTTTCATAGAAAATGTAGAATCAGATCTATATTATTCGTTATATATGTAAACAGACAGAGCAGACCCTGAACAGATGGCTCCTGCAGGAGTTGTCTGACCAGGGTCTACTCTGCAAAGGTGTCAGAAAGCATTTCTATGACGAAGTCACCTGTTGAAAAACCATTGTGATAAATAGAGCATTTGCTCCTAAGGAGCAAATGCTCTATTTATCACAATGGTTTCAAAACAACACAATTCTAAAATCTTCCTTTTCTATAGTTAATGCTCCTTTTCGGTTGATTTGTTCGAAGAGGTTAGGTCTAAAATTGCCTATGAAGGAATGGGTTAACACAGTCAAATTCAAACCTGTATCTCATCACACCTTTGCAAACAGAGTAGAAACAGATCAGACTGCAGGAGCTCTGTTTGCCTGTTGAATATTCATGTAAGAAATAATGACATCTTCAGTATTTATTAGCTGAACTTTTATAATTGCATATGTACACAGTAGAAAATCTATTATAATTATAATATTATTACTGACGCTGATCAGACAGCTCCTACAGGAGCCGTCTGATCTGGGTCTACTCTGTTTGTAAATGCGTTAAACAGCATTTATATGAAGGAAAGGGTTCTAGTGAAGATTCATAAAGTCATTAATTCTCGTATAAATAGACATGAGCTAACAGATTAACTCTTTCCCTTATAAACGCCTTTTCACACATTTGCAAACCAAGTAGATCCTATAGGAGCTGTCTGATCAGGGTTTGCTCTCTTTGCTAATGGAATTTTTGAAAGATATTTTTCTTTACTTCCTAAAATAGCTACAATGTTCTACCCTTCATATTTTTGCCATGAATATGCGGTAGGTGTTGAAATGTTGAATAGACATAGAACAGGGAAAGGGTTAACGCTTTCAATGATTGCATATGGCAAAGCTTGTGACATGTGGAAAAGAAGGCAAAGTTGTGGGTTTTTTTTTACACAATTCTAGTTTCTATCTGATTTCAGCAAACGTTTTTTGAGGAGACCAGCTTTGACACCACAGGTCAGTGCATCTCCCCACTGATTGTCACAGCCGATGAGTCCAACTGGTTTGACCAGATCAAAGGCTGTGGGGTCCAGTGCCAGAATCCCCTGTACACAGAAAGTGAGCACAATGTGGCTCACGCATTTGTTGCCGTGATGTGTTCGCTCTGCCTCCTTTGTACGATGTTTACGGTGGTGAGTATTAGTATGTACAGGAAAAACCAGTTTCTCCATATTTGACCCCTTTTGACACCTCTGTAAAAATCACTTTTTTAAACCATTGTGATAAATAAAGCATTTGCTCCATAGGAGCAAATGCTCTATTTATCACAATGGTTTCAAAACTACACAGGTCTAAAAAAAAATCCATTTTTCTAGTAAATGCTCCTTTTCAGTATATTTATTCAGTTTCTGTCTAAATATAGCTCATGAGGAAATGTGATAAATTTGTATCCAGGAATTGATTGATTGCTGTACAATGTACTTGTATATAACAAGTGAACTGATAGATTGATCTACAAACACTATGTCTTTCTGATACTCATTAGAGAGTTGATTCTAATGAGTACCATTGAGCTACGGTTTGGGAGAGAATTACTAAAAAGTATTTTTCCTAGATTTCCTAAATACTCCCTTTATCGGCAGCTCAGTTAACTCTTTTCCTGATAGTTGCCTTTTGATGCCTTTGCAAACAGGGTAGACCCAGATCAGATGGATCCAGTAGGAGCCATCAGATCAGGATCTGCTGTTTGTTTTTGAAATGATATAAACCTGATACTGCAGTTTCTGCCATGACGAAAATTTCTTAGTTTCATGTACCATTGTCAGATTGATCTAATTAATATTCATCTAGTCATTGTTTATTACATGAATATGCATGAGGTTACAGGTTAACAATTAAGTACCATGTATTGATTTTTTTTGCGTTCCTTCAGATGTTAATCGTGTTTTCTGAGGACTTTTGCCCCGACAGCTTTTGTATCATATGCTTGCTTGATTATGCTTGTATACCCATGCTTGTACTAATGCAATTTATTCTTTACTTCATAAATACACTTTTCTACACCTTGGCAAACAGAGAAGACCCAGATCAGATGGCTCCTGTAGGAACGGTCTGACCAGGGTCTACTCTGTTTGCTTATAAAATAATATAGATATCCTTCAACAGTTTTCTGCTGTGGCCAAAACATGGCTGCGTCCATGTGCCATTATAAAAAATCTAGTTAATAATCATGATGTCATTATTTCTTACATGAATATTCCTGGAGTAAAGGGTTAAGTTTTCACTCCATGAATATTCTTTTAAGAAATAATGACATCATGAATATTTTTTGTAAGAATCTTTATGTGAAAAGATATGGTAGAATCATATCTGTATTAATTTGTTCCATAATCAAACAGAGCAGACCCAGATTAATTGACTCCTGTAGGACTGTTTTGTAAATATGTTAAAGGGTGTATCTATGGAGTAAATGGTTAACTGAAAGGGATTGTCTAACATTTTTGGGAATTTATATCTTAGTATTATGTAGCCTTAGTATTCAGACATTCAATATCCTGGAGACAAGTCTCAGAAACGATTATTCTTTGAAGCTTAGTGAACATGTTTAGAACTTTAAGGAAATACCGCCCTGCAATAGCCACTTGGAACACAAAGGTTATGGTCCTTTTTGAAATACTAAATTTTTTGGTCCGTCTTAGTCATATTTCAGAAACGGTTTGGACATTTTCAATGAAACTTTGTGTAAATCTTTAGTATCATATATAAATGTGGCACTGCATCAGCAATTCAGCATGTATCACTCTTGACACAATTATCACTCACAGTTACCTTGGTTATGGCATTTTGTTTGTGACAAATCTTTTTGTCCCTCTGGTCAATAAGTCCTGAAGTTAAACACTGAAGCCAACACTTGTTTGGCAGGGGATATCAATGCAGTGAATTGGCTTGTTCAGTTTGGCACCAGGTTGATAACTTTTGAATAGACGGACATAGTAGCAAATAGTGTAGACCCTGGTCAAATGGCTCTCTCCGGAGCTGTTTGGTATAGATTTTCACTATTTACCTATATGTTTGTCTGTCTGAATACTTAGGGTAATTAGGTTTCATGTAATATTAGACCTAGGTACAGAGCTACAGATAACGATGCATACCCAAATACTAAAATTGTCATTTCTCCACCAAACCCTATACTGTGACCACTCTTTAGAATCGTCTCTTCGAGATGACTCTAAAGAGTGGTCACAGTATGGGGTTTGGTGGAGGAATAAAGGAGTTATTATTGAAAATGTTTTGATTTACACTTCTTATCTGGAGCTCTGTAGATAAGAGGCATATTGAGAAAATATATGATACTTATTTTCTATTTCTCTCCACCCACAAGCCATGTTGGTTTGTGCGTGTATGAGTTAGGTTTTATGTCCCACCAACAGTCATTATACCCCCCACAACGAAGTTTGGGGGGGGTATACTGGAATCAGGTTGTCCGTCTGTCTGTCTGTCCGTCCGTCTGTCTGTCCGTCTGTCCGTCCGTGGACACAATTTTGTCCGGCCTTCTTCTTCTACAGTTTTGCTTCAATTTTGTTGAAACTTCATGTATAGCCATATGACCATATAAACCTGTGCACCGCATATTTTCATTATGATCGGACCATTACTTCAGGAGTTATCTCCCCCTTTTAGTCCCCGACCAATGTTTTTCGGTTTTCTGGACTTTTAATGGAAGTGACTGGAGATATCAACTCGATATTTAGTACAAAGCTAAATCTAGATAAGTTACAGCTTATGTTCCAATCTCAGTCTGGTTGAATAATTATTTCCAGAGTTATTGCCCTTGAACTTCCAATTTTTTTCTTCAAATTTTGAATTTTCCAGACTTTTTTGGAAGTGGTTAGAGATTTTAACTTCATTTTTGGCATAAAGCTAAATATAGATGATTTACAGCTTAATTCCCAATCTCAGTCTGGTTGAATAATTTTTGCCAGAGTTATGGCCCTTGAACTTAATTTTTTTTATCAAATTTTCAATTTTCAGGTGTTTCTTTGGAAGTGCTTGGAGATATTAACTTTATATTTGACATAAATCTAAATCTAGATGAGTTGCAGCTTAAGTTTGAATATCGGTCTGGTTGAATAATTTTTCCCAGAGTTATGGTCCTTGAACTTAAGGTTTTTCTGAAAAGGTACGTATTTGTTTAGAACTTTGGAGTTGACACTTCACAAAAATAAACAAAGCTGCTTGAACTTAGTGGATGACATTGTCTGGCAGCAGCCATAACACATCTTTGAATTTTAACAACAGACTTATCTCCCTTTTTGGACTTGACAATATTTGGTAAAATTTGCTTTATTTATGTTTGTGATTGATCTTGGATTGAATATTACATTTTTTCTTTCTTGCTGAACATCTTGTCATTTTTATTACATAAATTGGGTTTTATAAATCTCTTCATGTTTCTGTATGTACATATGTTCAACGATTGATGATAGGTGTTCTGACAAGCAGCCAGGTGGGGGGTATTCGTTAGCCTGTGGCTTACAGTTCTAGTTCAGTTAGTTATGTGGAGATGGTGTGTCCAGGGGAGCAGATAAGCTGCGTATTTGAGTGATTACTCAGTAGAAATTTGCCAAAAACTCAATTAATTTGAAATCTGAAAAATTGGAATACCCAATTGAATCCGTAACATTTGAGTAAAAGAGAACAGGTGCATTTAAAGTGCCATAATGTTTTGGTCATTCTCAAATGTGACCATAGTTGAATAGATCTTTCACCATTTACTGTATTTCAGCCTTTCCCTGTTCTATGTTTATTCAGAATTTCAATACATACTGAGTGTTCATGGATAAAGTAGTTATAATGAAATATGGAAAGTGGAACATTGTAGCCATTTTAGAAAGTAAATAAACAGATCTATCAAATTCCACAAGCAAACAGAGTAGACCCTGATCAGACGGCTCCTATAGGAGCCGTCTGATCTGTGTCTACTCTGTTTGCCAATGCGTGAAAACATGTTTATATGAGGGAAAGGGTTAAGCCATAAAATGTAGGTTACATCGTCTTATGTCTATTCCAAAATAAATGATTTATGTCTGTGATTATTTTGTTCCTGCACACATGTTGTATGAGAGTAATCGCGAGGCTAAATTTGCATTATGATCATTTGCCAATTATACTAGTCTCCAATGTTCTCATGATGGGGAGAACACAGAAGTGTGCTTAAGTACTCAATTTGTTTTCTTGAATACTCGATTACTTCTAAAAGCAGAAAGTAATAATCAAGTTAACTATAAACCTTATCTGTTCCGCTGGTGTATCTACATGTGACATATATACTGTGATAGCATGCTGTAGTCATATTATAAACTGACTCAGGACCAACCAGTCATGGTTCATAGCACTCATCTTGAAACTGATCGTAAGCAAGGGTACCTCTACTTTAACCCTTCACTTGCTGAATTTTAAAATACATTTCTCCTTCTTTACCCATGCCCTGTTGTATAATTACATATCTCTTTACTGTGTACAGGTATTTCGCTGTGCAATCACTGCTGTGGATTGCTCTGGCTGCACAATCAACTTGTAAATAGTGCAGACCCAGATGAGACAGCTCCTGCAGGAGCTGTCTCATCTGGGTCTTCACTATTTACAGGTAGGTGTATTGACGTGAATAGTAAGCGAAGGGTTAATATCTAATTACTTTGCTATGTCGCAAATGGGGATCGAATTTGCCACCTTCAGTTCCGAAAGCTGATGCTATACCGACACAGGTAACCAGGTATGAAAACCATGTTGGTGTGACTGTGAAATGAGACATTGAGATAGAACAATATGCCTCTTATATACAGGCAGTGTTAGAACAATATGCCTCATATACAGGTCAGTGAGATAGAACAATATGCCTCTTATATACAGGTCAGTGAGATAGAACAATATGCCTCTTATATACAGGTCAGTACAGAGGTCCAGATAAGATGCGTAAATTAAAACATTTTAAAGAATATCTTCTTTATTTCTCCACCAAACCCTATGTTGTGACCACTCTTTAGAATCGTCTCTTCGAGACGATTCTTAAGAGTGGTCACAACATAGCGTTTGGAGGAGAAAATGTTTATAACGATGATTTTACTATTTGAATATGCACATTTTTATCTGTAGCTCTGTGTCTGTGTGTACATGTATAGACAGACAAGGTATCAACCCTTAGCTCGCAGTCATATTTTGCAAACAGCTTGGATCCCATTGAGTAAGTTGACCACTCATCTGGACCGAAGCTGTTTGACACTCAGTCAATAGTTTCTGTAATCAGAATTAGTCAAAATTGCCCAAATTCCACAACATTGAATGAGATGCAACTTTGAGCAAACATGTATTGCTTTTTCATAGTAGGATAAGCATTAATATTGCAATATCAACCATTCACTGCACGAATATTCATATAAGAAATAATGATATCATGAATATCAATTAGATTAATTTTATGATAGCACACATACTTTTTGCCATGACAAAAGCTGTAGGATCATATCATTATTATAAGCAAACAGAGCAGACCCTGATTAGACAGCTTCTACAGGAGCCATCTGATCTGGGTCTTCTCTATTTGCAAAGGCATAAAATGATATATTTAATAATTCTTATGGAGTAAAGAGTAAAACAAACCAACGTCTGCTCAAGAAGGAACTCTGCTAATGTTGAGCTATAGCCATTGAAAAGGAGCCTAGTTCTGGGTCATTAACCCTTTCCTCCATAAATACTCCTTTCTACGACAACTGTAAAAGTCACTTAATGAAACCATTGTGATAAATAGAGCATTTGCTCCTATAGGAGCAAATGCTCTATTCATCACAATTGGTTTCATACTACAATATTCTAAAATTTCACTTTTCTCTAGTAAATGCTCCTTTTGGGTAGATTCATTCAAAGAGGTTAGATCTAAAAATAGACTATGGAGGAAAGGGTTTAGGCAGGTAGTTACTTTATGCAGGGATAAAGGAGCTTTTTGCATTACTTTTGCCCTGCAATAACCCTTACAGTGCGGGACCCGAGTCACTAATGTCCTTTGCAAACAGTGTAGACCCAGATGAGAGGGCTCCTAGGGGAGTCCTCTCATCAGGGTCTGCACTGTTTGTCATGTTACACTTTTCTTTAGAAACCATCCCAAAATATTCACTATAAGCTTGACCTATTTGAATTTTGGAAGAGTCCATTTGAAAATTCAGCGTTGTGAGGGTTAAGGAACCACTAGCTTTTAACCCTTTACTCCATAAATTTGCCTTTCTATTCCTTTTCAAATAGAGTAGACTCAGATGAGACGGCTCCTACATGGTTTGATCAGGGTCTGCTCTGTTTGCTTATGCTATAATGCAGATATAGCTCTTCAGTTTCTGTGTCCATGTGGTATTATACAAATTAATCTAATTAATATTCATGATATAATTATTTCTTGCATGAATATTCATGTAGTAAAGGGTTAGAGACTGCCATGTGGTTGATATATAGAGAGGTCCTGCTATATTACAGTAAAACCTCTCTATAATGGCCACTAAATTACATCAAGGATTTTGTGTTAAAGGCAGGTTGCTGCTTAAAGCAAGGTGAAAGTAAAACAGAACGCTCCTATAGGAGCGTTCTGTTTTACTTTCACCATGCTTTAAGCAGCCATCTGCACTAAATACAAACTATATAACACAATTTAGTGGCCGTTATAGAGAGGTTTATTTAGTGGCCGTTATAGAGAGGTTTTACTGTACATGGTTTAGAATAGAATGAGTAATATTAGGAACATGAAAGCATAAATAACCCTTTCCTAGATTGAAACACATTTTCACTCCTTTATAAACAGGATAGTCCCAGATCGGACAGTTCCTGTAGAAGCTGTCTGATCCGGGTCTGCACTGTTTGCTTATGACATGATTTAGATCTGATCCTACAGTTTTTGTCTAAGCCATCAATTCCCTTATAAATCTTTACCATTTGAAATAAGTTTCCCTAGCGAACATTTATGCATGAGTTGGTCACTTCATGAAAATATTAACCCTTCGCTTGCTATTCACGTCAATATACCTACCTGTAAATAGTGAAGACCCAGATGAGACAGCTCCTGCAGGAGCTGTCTCATCAGGGTCTGCACTATTTACAAGTTGATTGTGCAACCAGTGCACTTCACAGCAGTTATTGCACAGCGAAATACTTGTACACAGTGAAGATATATGTAATTATACAACAGGGCATGGGTAAAGAAGGAGAAATGTATTTTAAAATTCAGCAAGCAAAGGATTAACTTGCATTTTATGATGTCAAATTTTCAAGGGAGTTTAAAACTGTATGATCAGATCTATTCAATATTCCATAAGCAAACAGCAGACCCTGATCAGAGGGCTCCTACAGGAGCTGGTTGATATGGGTCTACTCTGTTTGCAATGGCATGAAAGAAGCCTTTATCTGAGGGAAGGGTTTTAACCCAAAAATAATCCTGTTTGAGTACAGATGGCGAGATGCTCTGCCTAAAATATGACCCAAAACACCAGATTTATTAGAAATACTGTCAAAACTACCTAATTTGTAAATATGAATAAAAAATCCAAATTTGGTAAGTTGCAGACTTTCAATTATTACATCATTCAGCGATTTATAATAATAAAAATATATTTTATGCAACATAATTTAATTTATCATGGGAGCTTTCTGTATGACTTTCACCCTGCATTAAGCAGCCACCTGCCATGAACATTCTCAGTTCTTCCGTACTAAGTATTTGAGTTAAAGAGGTTTAACTGTACAAGTAGTTTTGACAATAATTCCAATAAATCTGGTATTTAGTCATAGTTGGCACAGGGCATGTTTGGTTTTGAATGGTCCTTGTAGACAGGTTTTACTGTATTTAGCTCTTTATACCATGAAAACACATTTTCAAACCTTGTCAAACAGTAGACCCAGACCAGACGGCTCCTGTAGGAGCCTCCTGTAGGAGACCTCTGACCTGGGTCTGCTCTGTTTGCTTATGATATAAATGATTCTACATTTTCTGCCATGGTCAAAAATTCTTTTGTCTACATGTATGTGCAATTTTAACAATTTTATCTAATTAATAGTCATGGTGTAATTATTTCTCACATGAATATTCATGAAATAAAGGGTCAATTACATGGATGTGTTACTTATATACATGTATGCTTGTAGAGTTTAGAAGGCTGACTAACACATGTCTTGCTTGCTTTGTTGACCTACAGTATAAAGGGAGATAACTAATGACGGGTGAGTATGCATTTTCCTACTAACATTTAGTTCATTTCATAACCCTGCACTGAAGAAATGATTTTGTCAGGTGTCAGAGTTCCATGATGTTGTTGATGGTTTATCTAGTCTGCTTTGGTACCATTTGTTACTGGGACATATACTGTATTCACTCTAAGAAGTTTACGCCCTCACTCTAATTAACGCCCCCTTATCTCTGGGAACAAACTAGCGATGAATAAAACAACTAAAACCCTATATAATGACTATTAGATAAAGAAGTAGAGTTTTTTTTGAAAATACAGGTGGTAGCTCAAAGCAGATAGAGAGCAGTGCCAAAAGCTTCCTGCATTGTTTTCATTCTGTATTCAGCCACCACCAGTGTACAAAATACAAGAAGTTACAATACCTTTCGAATATGTTGCACCCTCGAGGGGGCGTTTGTTAGAGATGTTATGGTAGGTTCATTATTCACAGCCAGTTTCCTTGTTGCATATTGTATTCTCCTCCTCATCATTTCTCCACCAAACTCTTAGTTTTGACTACTCTTTAGAACTATGTCAGTCTAATTTAAAGTTTACATATTGGGGCCAAATTGAAGTACCCCAATTTTCCTAAGTATTGGGACACGAAATGCCATCTCTCAGCTGGTTTGTACAGCTAAATAATTCAATTTAGCGCTAATTTGATAAACTTTATGTTAGACCGACATAGTAGCAAAATGTGTAGACCCTGATCAAGTTTGTCTGTTTAAATTCATAGGGTAATTAGAGTTTTACCCTTTACTCCATAAATACGCCTTTCTATGCATTTGCAAACAGAGTAGACCCAGATCAGATGGCTCCTATAGGAGCCATCTGATCAGGGTCTGCTCTGTTTGCTTATGGAATCACACAGTCTCTAGTTTCTGACATGGCCAAAATGTTCTGTGTTTATATGCCATTTTAAATAATAATAACCTAATTAATATTCATGACGTCATTATTTCTTACATCAATGTTCATGGAGTAAAGGGTTGAATCCATTTGCCCTTTACTTTTACAGAATGAAATGTGCTAGTATTTCCCAGCTCAGTAGATATTCTTGTCTTATCCCACGAAGCACTCAAATTACCACTGAAAGTGCCCCCCCCCCCTCCCACCCTCCAACTTCTCTCTAAATTCACTTTATGTCTTGTATACTTTCAGCCTAATGATTCTCAAATATCATACTCCTACCATGTGTCATTTAACCCTGTTCTGTAGTTAAGCCAAATTTCAATACCTACTGAATATTCATTAGCAAAAAAGTTATAATGAAATATGGAAGATGGAACATTGTAGGCATTTTAGAAAGCAAAGAAATAGATCTATCAAATTCCAATAGCAAACAGAGCAGACCCTGATCAGACAGCTCCTCTGTGAGCCATCTGATCAAGGTCTATTCTGTTTCAAATGCGTGAAAACGCGTTTTATTATTTTATGAGGGAAAGGGTTAACACATTACCTCAGAGGTTAAGATGCATAAATTAAAATATTTTCAATAATATCTCCTTTATTTCTACACCTAACCCTATATTGTGACCATTCTTTAGAATCGTCTCATAGACACAATTCTCAAGAGTGGTCACAACATAGGGTTCTGTGTAGAAATGATGATTTTTGTATTTAAATATGCACCCTCTCTATAGATTACATGTACTTTGGATCGTCTCATCACACATATGGAAGGTGGCACATATTTTGAATGGCTTACATGACATACATTATGATGACAGTTTTACCAAGTAAACCCTGATCATTTAGTGTGACCTATCATTTGCAAACAGACTGGTTCTAGATTCATGGAGTAAAAGGTTAACCCATTCCCTCATAGGCTATATTAGATCCAACCTCTTTGAATAAATCTACCAAAAAGGAGCATTAACAAGAGAAAAGGAAAATTTTAGAATTTTGGTGTTTTGAACCATTGTGATAAATAGAGCATTTGCTGCTAAGGAGCAAATGCTCTATTTATCACAGTGGTTACAAAAAGTGACTTTTACAGAGGCATAGAAAGGCGTATTTATGGAGGAAAGGGTTAAAGGAGATAATTATCAGTTTTTATTGAAGTGGTGTGGTTACAGAAATCTGCTAATTTTGGTGATGGACAGACACTGTAGTCCTTGATTATAAGTTTGTATTCTTACACAAGGCTTATCTGGATCTACACTGTTTGTATATAACTGAGTGCCCTTTTCAACAGATGCTAGAGAAATATTTTTATATTTGAACTTTTAACCCTTTTCTTCATATATACAGGGCAATGAGAGGGCGGACATTGCAACAAAGTCTGCCCTTGAATCGCCTGAATCTGATATGAGAATACCGTATTCGGATTTCAAACCACAAATTACTAGACATATTCTATATAAATGGCAGGAGTCTTGGAATGAGGAAATTCATAACAAGATCCATGCTGTTAAACCTATTTTAGGTGAACAGTTTTGTTCTTTCCTGCCAATTCGGCGTGATGAGGTCGTATTGGCCAGAATAAGAATTGGACATTCTTTTTTAACTCGTTCATTTTTACTGAAAAGTGAAGTTCAACCTGAATGTTTATTTTGTTTTGAGCCTTATACAATTCAGCACATTCTCATTGAATGTCCTGATTTAATCTTAATCAGAAATAGGTTCTTTCAAGCAGATTCCCCGAGGGAACTGTTTGAGCTGGTAGAAATACCAAACATATTTGATTTTTTAAAAGCCATTAATATATATTCTAAAATTTAAAAGGTATATTTTTAGAATGTCAATTATGTTTTGTCCTTATTTTGTTAAGTGTATTTATGGAGTAAAGGGTTAACCCTTTACATCATAGGAACACTTTTTCACACCTTTGCAAACAGGGTACGCATACACCCAGATCAGACAGCTCTTGTAGGATCAGGCTGAGCAGGGCCTGCTCTATTTGATTATGAAATAATACAATTCTGATTATTAAGTATTTGGCCATAGCCCAAAAAAATTCATTTGTTTATCAGCTATTGTAAAAAAATTAATTAAACCTTTCCTCCATAAATGTGCCTTTCTGCGCCTCTGTAAAAGTCATCTGTTGAAACCATTGTGATAAATAGAGCATTTTATCATATAGGAGCAAATGCTCTATTTATCACAATGGTTTCAAACTACAAAATTCTAAAAATAAATCCTTTTCTCTCTAGTTAATGCTCCTTTTCAGTAGATTTATTCAATGTGGTTGGATCTAAAAATAGCCTATGAGGGAATGGGTTAATGAATATCATGAGTTCTTGTATTAATATACATGTACTTGTTCATGAGGTAAACGATTGGTCAGTATTCATGTTTGTTGCTTTCCCACTTAGTTTCTTTTTCACGGTAATTTTGATCATGTTTCATAATGCCAGTTATCAGCTGCAAATACAATCTTACCTTGATTATCACGCAAAGTTTAATCTAATCTGCAAAGTTTTTGACAAAATGCCATAATACTTATTTAGTTTGTTGTAGGTAATGTTTATGATAGAAATAAGTTATGCTTTTGAACCCCCTTTTACTCCATAAATACACCTTTCTTAGCATTTGCAAACAGAGGAGACCCAGATCAGACGGCTCCTATAGGAGCAATCTGTTCAGGGTCTCCTCAGTTTGCTCATTAAATAATATAGATATGATTTTACAGTTTCTTCAAATGCCAATCATAGACTATGAGGTAATGCATCTTAAAATAGCCTATGAGGATATAGGTTTAAGTTGATGACTTTTGTAGGTTCCATTGACAGAAAAAATGGAGGAAACGCTTCTGATGTTTATGACAGAATCAAGTTAGAAAAAATTAGTGTTGGTGCTTTTTACTAGAATAAAGATTTTTGCATATATTACAGAATAAATTCAGAAAACTTTATCATAGGCGACATTAATGGTAGAATGAAGGCAGAAAACTCTGTTTTATCTGACATAATGTGACATTTATAAGAAAATAAAGGGAGACAATGTTTGCATGTGACAATTATGATAGAACAAAGGGGGAAAACTCTGTTGAGGGTGCCATTTATGATTAAGGAAGAAAACTGTTCTAGGTGACATTTTTAAAACTGAAAGGGAGAAAATAGTTGTACATGCAAGTAACATTTATAAAAGAATGAAAACTGTTGTAGGTGACAGATTTAATAGCATATAGGGAGAAAACCCTGATATAGGCCAAATTTATGATAAAAAAGGGAGAAAACTGCTGTAGTTGAAATGTATGGTAGAATTAAGAGAGAAAACTCTATTGTAGGTGACATTTGTGATAGACTGGAAGGTGGGCAGGAAGTACCCAGCAGTAATCCTCTTCTTTATCAATGGCTGCTTCTTCCTGGCCAGTCTAGGCTGGATGGCCCAGTTTATAGATCGGGAGGATGTGGTCTGCAGAAAGGATGGTACAATAAGACAGGGAGAGCCAATGATTGGGTAAGTACTGTCCTGTTAAATGAGCCTCACAAAGAGTTATTGTTAACCCTTACTCCTTGATTATCCATGTAAAAAATAATGACATCCTGAAAATTAATTAGATGATTTATTTGTCATTGTCCCGAAACTTGAACGTTGGCTGTTACTGTTTTACTATACATGCAAATCTTATGAAACTTCACACACTTAATGTTCTCCGTCACAAGGGCTGCAATCAAACAGACAAACATCGGCACCCACATGCGATGCTCTTGTTCTTCCAACTTTTGCATTTTATATTTTCAGGTCAGGAGAGAGTGCTTCTTGCACAGTGGTGTTCATCGTTGTCTATTACTTCATGCTTGCTGGAGTGGTGTGGCTGGTCATGCTCACATATTCTTGGGACATTTCCTTTAAGGCTATCGGCACAGCAAGGGACGACCTGTCCAGGAAAACAGCCTATTTCCACATAATCTGCTGGTGCCTTCCCCTGGTGCTAACCATAGTTGTCCTTTCTATATCAAAGGTAGGCTGTACATTGCATACAGTACATTACATGTTAAATTTTCAAGGGAATTTTTCACTGTGGCAAAAACAGTAGAATCAGATCTATATCATGTCAAAAGCAAACAGAGCAGATCCTGATCTGAGTTTACTCTGTTTGCAAAGGTGTAGAAAAGTATTGATCATTATGGAGTAAAGAGCTAATGCCTTTGCAGGCACAGTAGGCCCAGATCAGACAGCTGCTGTAGGAATTGTCAGATTAATTTAGGGTCTGCTGTTTTTACCTGTCCATCTGATTCTACAGATTCTGCCGTGGCCAAAAAAGCCTGTATACATATACATATACAATTCTAAATAATCATGAAACAGTTATTTTCTTATATGAATAAACTATCAAACCCTAAACCAGGCCATTAGATTATGAAATGTTTGAGTCTGAGTTTATTCTCAAGTATCTGTTTGGTCAGATTTTGAGCTTGCTTTCTGCCGACCACAATCAAATACTTTAGAATAACCCATATCAGAACTACAGATGTGCTCAAATACTAAAATCAGCATTACTCTATGTTGTGAACACTATTTTCTCATAGGAGCTTCCTGCATAACTTTTGTCCTGCATTAAGCTACTACCTGTCTTAAAAACCCAGATATAATTGTATTGGCCTCTTTAGACCGGGATTACTGTATACTGCTTGCATAATTTAAGTTTCCTGTGACACTGAACGAATGATTATCATTGCATAATACAAATAAATCTGCTAAACTTAAAGTTTTTCCTTGGAAATGCTGTGTCTGAAATAATCGTAATATATTATGTCCTGGCATTAATTTCAGATTGATGGGGACTCTCTGAGCGGCGTTTGTTTTCCTGGTTTCCACAACAACTGGGTTCGGACTGGTTTTGTATTGGCCCCAATTGGGTTGGTTCTAGCCATCGGCACGGTGTTTTCTGTTAGAGGTAAGTTCGAAGCGTTAACCCTTTACTTACTCCATAGATACACCTTTTAATCCCCTTGCAAGCAGAGTAGACCCAGATCAGATGGCCTCTATAGGGTCTACTCTGTTTGCATGGGTGTGAAAAATCTTTTATAATAATATGAAGGAAAGCATTAGCATTCACAAAGTACACAAATGGAACATTTGGCTCAAGCTTATAAAACTCTCGATACTGTTCACTGTGTTATTGAAATCCACAATCCACACTGTTCATACCATGCTGTATACCCTGTCAAACTGCGTGTAATGAATTTATTACCCATCAAATTTTATATGCCATTGTTTACTTTTGACATTAGACAATGTCGTAAAGTCATTTCTGGTTTTAGACAGGACTAGATCTAGAGCCTATAGGTAAAGAATTATAACGAAAGTAAACTTCTTCATTAGATGTTTTTATGAACTTTTATGGGGTACATATATTTGAATAACTATAAACTGCATCTTTTGTTGATTATTTTAACAAAATCTGATATAAATAACAGGGTGAATTCGAGCACCTGGAAAAATCGAATCGAGAGGGAAAGAAATGGCCATCATTGAGAAATTATGTCTATCTCGTACATGGTGTCTCTTGCCAGGGTGTACGGTCCTGTACACCCCAACTATGTGACCAGGTAGAATCCCAAGAATTTTATCTGATGGATAATAAAAACACATACATGTATATGTATAAACTGTATTTTCTTTCAGGACTAATCACTCTGATTAAAGTGAGGAAGGACACACCCCCATTTATTAGTGAAAAAGCTACTGCCAAAATCAAGGAAACCATTGTCAGACTAAGTAAGTGTCAAATGTTTACATGATTATCACCTCCTTGTACCTATATCATAGAGTTCAGAGTATACTTGTTACCAAGGCTTTGTATATGTATTTATATGTACAGTTGAACTTCAAGGGACCTTAAGGATTACATCAAGATAACAGGGTCCATGCTTATAAAGCTTTTAGTTGAGTCTGAGTTTTGTTCTCAAGCTTTTGATTGTCAGATTTGAGTTCTCAAGCTTTTGATTGGTCAGATGCTTGAGAACGATCTCAGGCTCAACTAAAAGCTTTATAAGCATGGACCCAGATGTTTGAATCATCCAATGTCTAATATGGATAATTTCTCAAGTTCACAGCTGAAAACTTTCACTGCCGGCCTACTACCTGGATAATGCCATTCTCGACTTTTGTCGAAAAAGACGACATGTTTCTCTCTAGCTATCATAGTGATCTGCTAAGGGAGGCAAATCTTGCTTGATTGGCTTATTTTGTGAAGCAGAGTCACTGATCGTTAACTTACAATCTGGTAGCTTTTGGTTCCTGTCTTTATCTTTGTCTAAATGAAAAACGAAAGTTGACAATTTGCTAGTGAAAAAAAAAGGTGCCTAAAATCTGTTAATTTGTCAATGTTTAATTCAATGCATGGAACACATAAATATGCACAAACTGTGAACATTTCATGAAGATCCATCGATAAATGAAAAAAGTTATGCATAAAACAGAACTGCATGGGGATTTCGATGAAATTTGCGGCATTCTGACAAACCGTAACAGTTGAGTGCACGGCAGCAAAAGTATTAATGCAGGTCTGAAGTAATGCTGAAAGCTCCTTTAATTGTCAAATGTGTTTCTATATATGTGTATTGATACATTTTCTAACAATTCTGTATTGTCACCTTCAGAAGGACTGAACCTTTACTTTCGAGTTATCTCGAAGTTTGAGTTATCCGAGTTTGAGATATCGGAAGTTCAACTGTATCATGCTGTGTCTGCAGATCTTTGTTAATCCTTTCCCTCATGTAGACGTGTTTTCACGCATTTGCAAACAGAGGAGCCATCTGATCAGGGTCTACTCAGTTTGCTAGTGGAATTTGAAATATCTGTTTCTTTTCTTTCTAAAATGGCTACAATGTTCCACCTTCCATGTTTCTTTATAACTATTTTCTCCATGAATATTCAGTAGGTATTGAAATTTGGACTAAATATAGAACAGGGAAAGGGTTAATGGTCCCTTCACCACAAAGATACACCTTTGCAACAGATCAGACACAAATGAGATTGTTCGTATAGGAGTCATCTGATCAGGGTCTGCTCTGTTTGCTTATGAAATTATATAGATATGAATTCACTGTTTATACAACAGTTAAAACTACCCTTGTTCATGATACTATTATAAATTTTCATTTATTTAATATTCATACATTCATTATACCTCTGCAAACTTGTTTGAGGGTGTATACTGGAACCACCCTGTCTGGTGATGGGACGGTCAGTTGGTCCCTCGGTTTGTCCATATTTGAACATTGGTATCTAGGGCCGCAAACTCTTCCTTCAGTTTTAGCCCATTCCCTCATATTGACGACTCTATAAAAGTCACTTTGTGAAACCATTGTGATAAATAGAGCATTTGCTCCTCAATTTATCACAATGGTTTCAAACTACAAAATTCTCAAATTGTCCTTTTCTCTAGTTAATGCTCCTTTTCGGTAGATTTATTCAAAGAAGTTGTATCTAAAAATAGCCTATGAGGTAATGGGTTGAAGTTATTTTGTCTTGGTTATGTATGATAACCACGCCTAGTAGATATGATAGAGGCAATTTTCATGTGTTTACCGCTGAGCATTGCAGAATTATCTCCCCTTGAGTAATTTTTTTTGTCATATTGGCTTCAAACATGGGTATTTGGATTTGCGATCAAGGCTGCTGTGCAGGGGTATTCTATCACCATTAGTGATAGTTCTAGTTATTTCGGCACCCGTTACTCCATAAATATGTCCTTTTACACCTTTGCAAACAGAGTAGACCTAGATCAGATGGCTCCCGTACAAGCTGTTTGATCAGGGTCTGCTCTAATGTCTTATGATATAATGTACATGTTTGCTTATCGAATAATATAGATATACTAAAGTTTTTGCTTTGGCAAAAATTGCAAGTGTTCATATGCCATTTGAAATACTAATCCAATTAATCCTTTCCCTGATATTGACGATTTTTGACGACTGTGTAAAAGTCACTTTGTGAAACCATTGTTCCTGTAGGAGCAAATGCTCTATTTATCACAATGGTTTCAAACTACAAAATTCTAAAAGTTTCCTTTTCTCTTGTTAATGCTCCTTTTCTGTAGATTTATTCAAAGATGTTGTATCTAAAAATAGCCTATAAGGTAATGGGTTAATATTCATGATGCCATTACTTCTTGCATAAACATTTATTGGATAAAGAATTAAGGAAAGGATTTAAGATTTTTATGTCTATATGTGTCATATGCATGGACTAGTGTATCTATCAAGTATAAAAGGGTTAACACACATTTGTTTGGCTATATTTTCAGTTGTGTTCATTATTGTGGCATTTTCTCTTGTGTTCATTACGGCTGGGATTCACATCTACAACTTCACAAGCAAGCTGAGCTGGGAGGAAAGCCTTAAAGATTACTTGTAGTAAGTTCGAACAGTAATGAGTCTGCTCTGAAAGATTGATGCATTTTGGATTAACCATGTACATCGATCTTTACATCCATTATCCCTTTTCATATATTTAGTCCAAAATTAAATATCTTTTCTGTATATACTCTTTTCCCTTTTCTATATTTAGATCAAATTTGAATACTTCCTGAATATTCATGAACAAAATGGTAATAATTAATTATTATTAAATTTGGATCATTTTAGAAAAAAGAAACAGATCTATCAAATTCGATTAGCAAAAAATCCTCTAGGAGCCGTCTGTTCTGGGTCTTCTCTGTTTGCAAATGCATGAAAAGGCGTTTATATGAATGAAATAGTTTACCCTTTACTCCATCAATATTCATGTAAGAAATAATGATATCTCGAATATTAATTACATTATTTTTACAATAGTACATGGACACAGGATTTTTTGGTTATGGTACAAACTATAGAATCATATTTATATTTTATCATATAAAGCAAAAATGCAGATCCTGATCGGTCAGAGCTGTCTGGTCTGGGTCTACTCTGTTTGCAAATCATAGAAAGGCATATTGGTTAATAACACTTTTTGTATGCCCATCTTCATATGGCACATATCTTGTTTTAGCCTACAACTTTCTACGTGGGTGTGCATAAAAATGGGCGGGCTGAGTCCTGTAAACTTGTCCACTCTTTAACTTGTGATACGTTTGTCCAGTCTTCACTAAACTCAGAAGAAATGTCTATGGGCCTAATATCTTGGTTAAGATTGATAATTAGTTGTACTGTTGTAGTTGCTTTTGAGAATTTACCCTTTGTTTGCTGAAATTCCGAATGTTGAGATAGATGTTTCCCAGATAGGCCACTTTCCAGATTGACATGATTGTTAGTGTTGTGCATATATTAGAAAGACCTAGTGTCATAAAATTTTATAGGTCCAGATAAGATGTGTAAATTAAAACAGTTTCAAGAATAACTCCTTTATTTCTCCACCAAACCCTATTTTGTGACAACTCTTTAGAATAAGCTTGAAGACATGATTCTAAGAGTGATCACAAAATGGATTTTGGTGGAGAAATGGTGGAGCTATTCTTGAAAATGTGTCAATTTATGCATAGGGGTTTGTGGAGAAATTGTGATTTTAGTATTTAAAATATGCCTGTTATTTTGTTATTGAGACAAGTTTAATGTACATGCATTTTATTTATACCTCTGTAATTAAGGCTTTTCATAAAGTGAAGCCCCACATTAGGCACTGCGCCAAGTTAAAACCTTTATCCGAGAGTGTAAAACATTTGGCTTGAGTCAAAGTTCATTTTCATCTTACATGAATGTTCATGGAGTAAAGGGTTACAATGTTCTATTTAAGTTTTTGTTCTACAGCTGCAATGCTAATGTTACGGTGATGGCCATTCTCAACAATCAGACGGAGACAGACTGCTCACTGGAGAGCCGGCCCAGCATCGTGGCTTTACTGATACATGTGTTCGCATTCTTTGGAGCTGGGATTGCTATGAGCTCCTGGACTTGGAATAAATCTTCGCAAGAGGCCTGGGAAAGAATGTATAGAAGGTAAATATGTACAGTGTATCAGAACTCCAGCTAAGATGCGTACATTTCAACATTTTCAAGAATAACTGCCTTATGGCAAGGAGCTTTTTTTTGCGGCAGTGCAACGGGATCACTTTGAGCTCCTTGATGTGGAATAAATCATCTCAAGAGGTCTGGTAAAGAATATGTAGAAAATATGTAGGAGCCATCTGATCTAGGTCTACTTTGTTAGCTCATAGAATATAATGCAGATCTGACTCTACAGTTTCTGTCGTAGCCGAAAATTCTTTGTTCTTATGATAAAAAAAATCTGACAGCTGGTTAATCTTTATAAAGACATTATTTCTTACAAATATGTTCATGTAGTAAATGATTAGATATTGCATGAGTTATGTCCCTTACACTTTTTAATCTCACTTAAACCCTTTCCCTTATATGATACACTTTTCACACCTATGCAAACATAATGGACCCAGATCAGGCAGTTCCTGTAGGAAATGTCTTATCAGGGTCTGCTATGTTTATGAAATTATATAGATTTAATTCTACAGTTTCAGCCATGACGTAAAAATCCTGTATTCAAACACTTTTATCATTATTCAGGATGTCATTATTTCTAACATGAATATTCATCAGGGAAAATTTTAAGACATTATTTCCTGTTTGTTTGGACTGGTTTTTGTCTCATCTGTTTCATTTGATTTCATAAATGTAAGAGTTACTTCCCTTGTACTGGATATATATTTATAAAAAAAAAAAAGAATGTTGCAGTTAGATGATTTGTGATGACTTTTGTGTACAGTTTGGATCTAGATGTTAAACCAAGTAACTTGGCATTATGTCAGGATCCAAACTGTTAGTTCATTTTGGAAATAAATGGAAGAAATATATTTTTTGAAATAACAATTTATACAACAGTTACTTGACTAAGCAAAGACGTAACCATTGGCCTAATAAATATTTATGTAAGAAATAATGAGATAATGAATATGATAATGTGGAATTTTTACCATCACACAAACTGTACAATCAGATCTGAATAATTTCACAAGCAAACAGAGCAGACCCTGACCAGACAGCCCCTACAGGAGCTTCTGATCTGGCTCTACTGTTTGCAAAGGGGTGAAAAATATCTCTATCAGGAGTATTCAATTATTAAAATTCAGCTGCATGATTATTATTAAGGTGACTAAAGAATGCTTAAGATTACAGTAAAACCCCTCTAATGCGACCACCAAAAATGGACATAATTCTGGATGGCAGAGGCAGGTGGTAGCTTAATGCCAGACGAAATGTATGCAAAAAGCTCCTATAGACTATAGGAGCTTTCTGCATAACTTTCGTACTGCATTAAGCAGCCACCTTCTTATAAAGGCAGATATGTTTTAATATGCAAGAAGTGGTCACATTAGAGGTGTTTTACTCCATATATTCCTATCATTGACATCATCTTAACCCTTTCCCTGTTCTATGTTTATTTCAAATTTCAATACCTAATGAATATTCGTTAACAAAATGGTTATAAAGAAATTTGCAAGGTGGAACATTGTAGACATTTTAGAAAGCAAAGAAACAGATTTATCAAATTCTGATAGCAAACAGAGTAGACCCTGATCAGACGGCTCCTCTAGGAGCCGTCTGATCTGTGTCTACTCTGTTTGCAAATGCGTGAAAACACATTAATAATAGGGAAAGGGTTAAACATGCAGGCTTTAGTCACATTCAGAGCTACAGATACCTGTGCGTACTCAAATACTAAAATTGTCACTTCTCCACCAAACCCTATGTTGGGAGCACTCTATAGAATTGTTTCAAAGAGACAATTCTAAAGAGTTGTCACAACATAGAGTTTGGTGGAGAAATAAAGAAGTTATTCTTGAAATTGTTTTAATTAACACATATTATCTGGATCTCTGACCTTATTGCTTTCCTGCAGACTTTGCAACAAACCAGACAACAAACCAACAAAGATGAGGAAGCACAGGATAGTGGCAACGGCCTTCAAACGACGTAAGAAACGAAACAACGAGAGGCTGTCTATCAGTTACGGAACAGATCATGATGATCCAATGGGTAAGGAGAGTGCTACTTTGTAAATGGACAAAGACAAGATACATGTATGTAAATTAAAATCTTTTTTTAAGAGCTCTCTTATTTCTTAACTGAACGTTATGTTTTTACTATGCCTGCTATGTTTTCAGAGGTGTTAAAATGCATATCTATGAAGTAAAGGGTTGTTTTGAAAAGCAATAAAGATTCAGGGTTGCCTCAACCAGAGGAAACACAATTTCCTGCCATAATTTCAGATTTCCTTGACACGTTACATTCCCTGACCTTGAAAGAATTTCAATTTCCCTAAATTTTCATTTGCGCGTGGCAACCTTTTAGATATTTTTAGATGGCACAATGGGTGGGCCAAAGTCTAAACTGTTTGCATACCTTTTTATGCCCCCAGATCAGATCAGATCTGGGGGACATATTGTTTTTGCCCTGTCTGTTTGTTTGTTTGTTCCTTGTTTGTTTTGTCATCCTTCAAGGTCAGAGGTGAAATATATAGGTGAAATGACTGACTTTGACATTGACCATAACTTATGAACTAGTAGAGATGGAGACTTAATGTTTTGCATGCATGTGTATCTCATAAAGCTGCACATTTTGAAGGGTGACAGGGTCAAAGGTTATATCAGGGCATAGTGTTTCACAAACACTTCTTGTATTTTATGAAAATAACTCAAATAATTGTTATTTATTTCAGGCATGAAGTTTGACAGGAGTAGTAGAAGCTCCCAGTCTCTGTCATCAGGGTTTGCTGTGGCCATGCCAAAACATGGGCGCCGGCTAGGAAAGCTTGTACGACCAGGAACAGGGGTGATCAGACGCTACTCAGACTCAGGTTTGTACCTCAAGTGCAGCTAAGTTTTCTATAGAATATATTTACCCATTACCCCTTCCTAAACCTTCCTATGCCTTCGCAAACAGAGAAGACCCAGATCAGACGGTTTTTATAGGAGCTGTCTGACCAGGGTCTGCTCTTATGGAGTAATATTGATATGATCGTTCACTTTCTACCATGGCCAAATATTTCCGTGTTCATGTGCCATTACAAAAATTAATCTGATTAATGTTCATGATGTCATTGTTTCTTGAATGCATATTCATGGAGTAAAGGGTAAAAATCTGTCTACAATGGCCTTTCAAAAGATATCTGATAATACAGTTTAAAGGCAGGTGGTTGCTTAATGCAGGATGAAAGTTTTGCAAATGATGAGAGGAGCCATGTCAAGTTCAAAGGTCAAATTCCAAAAACCTCAACATTGTCCATAGCATTTATTGATTATTAGAGACTTATCACTTGGAATGTAATCTCATCTCATTTAATCCTACAACATTTGAGATAGGCCATGTCCAGGTCAAAGGTCAAATCGTTTAACCCTTGACCTTAACTTTTGAACTATTATAGATAAAGACTTCTCATCACATGTAAACTGCAAAATTTATTAGTCACCATGGTGTTTGGTTCAACCTTTAGGAGTCACCATGGTGATCGGTGCAACTTTTAGGAGTCACCATGGTGATCGGTTGATCTGTTGGTTCTGCTTGTTCAATTTTTTTGTTGATACCTAACACAAAGAAGTTACACAGGGTATATAGTGTTTGACCCGTCTGTCCATCAGTCACACAGTGTATATAGTGTTTGACCCATCTGTCCATCAGTCAGTTTGTCCATGTATAAAGTTACACAGGGTATATAGTGTTTGACCCATCTGTCCATCAGTCAGTTTGTCCATGTATAAAGTTACACAGGGTATATAGTTTTTGACCGGTCTGTCCGTCAGTCAGTTTGTCCGTCTGTCCATCAGTCAGTTGACCCGTCTGTCCATCAGTCAATTTGTCCATGTATGCTACTACATTGTTTCTTATCTAACACTTTCATTTCTTGACCAATTTTTCTCAAATTTGCTTTAAGAATTGTCATGAATAAAAGCTTGGATGAGTTCGATTTTCAGAGGAATCTGTCATGGGGAACCACTTTTTTCCTGACAATGTGGCGGCATAGGGTATGTGAGCTTGCTCACTAAGGTTCTTTAATTCTCACTAACTGTTGACAGGATTTTGATGAAATATTGTTGGAATCTTCATCATCATGAGGAAATGTGCATACTGTAACAAATTTTCACAAGTTTGATCAGAGGTTTGATCAGAGGTCAGATAAGATGCCTGAATAAAACATTTTCAAGAATAGCTCCTTTATTTCTCCACCAAACCCTTTGTTATGACCACTCTTTAGAATCGTCTCTTATAGATGATTCTAAAGAGTGTTCACAACATAGGGTTTGGTGGTGAAATGACGATATTAAAACGTTTCATCTAACAAGCAGACATGGGGTATTATATTAGTCACATTTATCTTCTACTCGTAACAGCTTATACTTTCAATTTCAGATCTCGCATCATTGCACTCACGTCGCTCTACAAGGAGAAGGTCATCAAGACATGACTCTTATGAATCAAGTATGAGTCAAAAACTGAGTGACATTGAGAGAGAAATACG
Source organism: Azorinus chamasolen (assembly GCA_963576725.1). Classification (NCBI taxonomy): domain Eukaryota; kingdom Metazoa; phylum Mollusca; class Bivalvia; order Cardiida; family Solecurtidae; genus Azorinus; species Azorinus chamasolen. The sequence continues at coordinate 53,825,258 of OY755252.1, forward strand.
GCGAGAAGAAAGGAGAAAGAGAAGAGTTAAACGTAGAAAGAAACGTCAGAACCGCATACAGCCAATATTGGAACCTATTTCTAGCACCATGGCAGCTATGCAAGCTCGTAGACTACAACATATGAGAGACAGGCATCGGTACAGTGACTCGTCAGATGGTAGTAAGACGTCTGCAGGGGCCGTCAATCTGGCACTTGCGGAGATCAACCATCAAAACTTGCCTGTGGATTCTTCAACATTTCTGTCAGACTCTGTTGTGACAGGAAACAGCATTTCAGAACTTGAACTACCTCAACAGCAACACCACATGCCAGATTTCTCCATGTTCACTGCCAATGCCATGTTACCACCATCTGACAAGGGAGATCACTCTAATGGTCATCCTCAGAATCTGAAAAAAGGAGCAAACCCTTCTCCAAGTGGGAGTTTTCGGAGAGGAAGGAGAAGAGAGGTAAAGCTTGAGATGACGGAGACAAGTTTTTATCAGGAAGATGATGAAAATATTGAGATGGGAGGAAACCAAACCATTCACACAGAAGAGAATTGCCAGGAGTCAGGGGATATAAGGCAGAACCTGAAGGAGTTAGGTCCCTTGGTGAATGAGATCTTTGAAAGGGCGAGAGCAAATTCAGGGTCTGGAAGAAGTGCTAATGGATGGGGGTCATACCAGCGTGATCCAATGGGCAGCAGTAGACTTGGGTCTGCCTCCAGTAGGGGTAGCAAAGGAAGTAGGGGTAGTCAAACAAATCCAAAGGAACAGTTCCGATACGCGAATACCAAAGTGACAGTACCAGATAAACCAACACATGAACCAAATAGAGGACGTAACAGGCGGCCCTTCTCAGGGGATTATGTTTTAGTTGGTCGGCGTAATGAGGTTAGAGCAGATTCAGAGGTTAGAAAGTCGAGATCTCAGCCAACTTCAGCATCCAGTCATAAACGACAGATTGGTCATAATGGCCGTCTAGGTTTTGAAGACGGGCTTAGCTGGTCTAGGTTTTTACAGGGCAAAGGTTATAACCAAGGCCAAATTTTTACCAAACCCCAGTATTATCACAAAGGTCAGAGGTCAAACCATCTACCTATCATGGATAAAAGTCATTTTGTCAGTCAAATTCAGCCATCATTTGAAAATGTGAATGTGTTAAGTGTTGAAGATGAGCACAGACATATGTGTGGTGGACAAAGCAACGATGTTAATGTTTTAAATGTTGAACAGGAACATATGGTGCAGGATAAATGTGAAGATGGTAGCTATGGAAACCAGTTGAGCAACGGAAATGTAAATGGTCTAGATATAGAAGCTGAACATCATCGAAAATATCAGCAGAGAGAGGACGAGGATCTTTATGGTGCAAATATAAATCTGTCTCACGTGAATTATTCAGACGAAGAAAAGCAAAAACTAAAACAGAAACAGAAGTCTACGCGGAAGACGTCCAGTAGAAACAGAAATGAGAATGTTAATGTGTTAAATCTAGATGAAGAGAGAAGAAAATATTCAAATCAAAGATTAGCTTTAGATAAAGAGAAAAGAAAACATTCAGAAAAAAGTAATTTAGATGAAGAGGAAAGAAAACATTTAAATAAAAAATTGAGTTTAGATGAAGAAAAAAGAAAACATTTGGATAAATTGAATGCAAATGAAGAACAAAGAAAACAGTCACATAAATTGGCTTCAGATGAGAAGCAGAGAAAACCCTCAGAGAAAGGTACATCACATGAAAAGCAAAGAAATGATACAAATCAAAGATTGACTTTAGATGAAGAGAAAAGGAAACATGTAGATAAGATAAATACAGATAAAGAGCGAAGAAAGTACGCAAATCAAGAATTGCAAGTGAAGGAAGAACGCAGAAATGGTTCTAAGGATAAAAAATCAAATAAGTCTAATGCTCAGAATTTATTAAAAGCTGAAGAACAAATGAGACAAGAAAAAGAAAGCAGACGTTATGGTTCAAATAGGGTGAGAGGCACAGATGCCAGTTCTAAACATGGTCACAATTCGCGTTATGTTCAGTATGATGGTATAGGTCCTGGCTCTGCCTCGACAGTTTCTAGTGGTTACGACAGAACTTATGATCAAAGGTTAGAGGCGAGTACTATAGTTCCAGGAAATGAGGGTAATGTTAATGTGCTGAATTTAGTTGACTATGAAATAGATTCAGAATATGATGATTTAACAGATGATCTACTTACAGACACATACACGTATACATCATATGATGATGATTTAACTGAGGTGTCATCTCTGCCTTGTTAACTCATTGAAGACTGAACATTTTCAAGTAAAACTTCTTTATTTCTCCACCAAACCCTATGTTGTGACCACTCGTTAGAATCGTCTCTTTGAGACAATTCTAAAGAGTGGTCTCAACATGGGGATCGGTGGAGAAATAATGATTTTAGTTGGTTGAGAAATAACAATTTCAGTACTTGTATGCAAGTTTATTGATTGCTCTGCTCAATATTCAAAATGGAATAACCCATCAGTTTATTCCAAATTTCAATACCTATTGAATTATCATGGACAAACAATTTTTATCCAGTCACCAGGCTTCTCTAGTGACATAATAAAGGGGGTGCAAATAAACTTAGGTTTATTAGGTTACTTCCGGTAGTGGAAGGTTTATTAGGTTAGTAGATAGGCGTAATGATTCTATAACCATGGAACTATTTTAGTTTTCTGTAAATATTCATAAACATGTTGATGGAATAGATATAACAGATCTATTTGGTCACCAGAAGAATTATTCAAATGAGAAAAAATAAAAATAATTGGCTAGAGCTGGATTCGAACCCGCGCCTGATCCTACAAAAACTAATTCTAATCTCTCTAGAGACGTCGCCCTTACCGATTACGCCACTGAGGCCACATACAAAATGACGTTGATTTATCACTTTTATTAATTTAACCCACCGCTGGCAAAACCCGTTTTTGATAAAATCAAACCTGGAAGCAAAGATTGACGGATAAATAGTAAATGTTTTCTTTTCACTCTCATGATTATTTGATTGATAAACTCTTACAGGGGCGGTGATAGTCATAAACCTAAATATAGCCTGTTCAGTTCCATCGATTTCTGAGTGACGTTAGGTAGAATCTAAAAATAGAAACCGAGACTACGTAACTCGAATTTGACCAAAGAATATAGATCATGTCTGTTTGAAATAACTTATCGACCCTCGATTCAAATCATCTTATTTTTCAAATTTTCAACCACGTTTCCCTTCTAGTAATACAAGTATCGAAACTATATTCCTCTGCGGTAGCTCATTAGATCTATTTACGTCTAAATGGAAGTGAAAAGGGAGGGATCCGTTGATCGAAAAACTGCATTTTCAATGTAAATTATTTCAAGAGTGTTATGAGTCTATAAAAAAGACATTTAACTATATTGACTGGATAAATCGAATAATAGGTTAGTGCCGTAGATGGGGCGCCTTTATCCGACTCGGAGAGAAAACAGTTGAGGCTCGGCAAGCCTCGCCTCAACGTTTTCTCCCCTCGTCGGATAAAGCGTCCCATCTACGGCACTAACCTATTATTCTCTATATAATGGAATATGGAAGCTGAAATATTGTAGTCATTTTAGGAACTAAAGAAACGGATCTCTCTAATTCCATTAGCAAACAGAGCAGACCCTGATCAGACGGCTCCTATAGGAGCCGTCTGATCTGGGTCTACTCGGTTTGCAAATGCGTGAAAACATGTTTACATGAGGGAAAGGGTTAATGTAAGAATTACTGACATCTTGAATATTCATTAGTTGTATTTTTATGATATATACTTATTAAGGATTTTTTTTTTTTTGCTTTGACAAAACTGTAGAATCAGATCTGTATCATGCCAAAAGCAAACAGAGCAGAGCCTGATCTGATGGCTCCTTTATGAGACGTCTGATCAGGGTCTGCTCTGTTTGCAAATAGGTTAACTTGGCTAGTGGATTTTAAAATGACAAACAGTGCAGACCGGCCCTGATCCAAGGGCTTCTAAGTTCCCTCTGATCTGGGTTTGCACTATTTGCAAATGTCAGTGCACTTGTTTTTTGCAGGGTTGTTTTACTTTGTTTTTAAAAGGGTTGATCCATATCATGTATTTACAAGTAAAAGAAATTGCAAACAGATTGGATCCAGATCAGGTTCCATATAAACACCTTTTTAAGTCTTTGTAAACAGAGTAGACCCAGATCAGATGGCTCCTACATGTATAGGAGCCATCTGATCAAGGTCTGCTTATTTGCTTATGAAATTAATTATAATGGATCTGAAGCTTCAGTTTCTGCCAATACCAAAACGTCCTGTGTACATTTGCCATGATAAAAAATCAACTAATAAATATTCATGATGTCGTTAATTCTTACATGAATATTCAACAGTGAAAGGGTTAGTTAACATGGAAATAAATGGGTTAATTGCCTTGTAGATTGGAAATACATTACCACAAATGCATTGTCGTTTTAAAATTGAAGTGCTGTGTCTCTCTACTTAAAAAATCTCTCTTCTCTACCCCCCCCCCCCCCCCCCCCCCCCCCACACACACACACACACACATCCCTTCCCCAACCAGCACCACCTTTTACCCTTTCCTTTATATAAATGCATTTTGCAAACAAAGTAGACCCAGATCAGATGGCTAGCACCAGGGTGTATTCTGTTTGCTTATGGAACACTACAGATCTGATTCTACAAGTTCTGACCTGGCCAATGGTTCATGTGTTCATGTACTTATCAAAACTAATCTAATAAATATTTATGATGTCATTCATTCTAACATGAATAACAAATAGGGAAAGGGTTAACAGACGATACTGATCAGGGTCTGCTATGTTTGCTAATGGAATTTGAAAGATCTGTTTCTTACTCTTTAAAATAGCTACAATCTTCCATATTTCATTATAACTATTTTACCCATGACTATTCAGTAGGTATTGATATTGTGAATAGACATAGAACAGGGAAAGAGTTCATCAGCTGAATAATTTCATGTGATACTATTTTGATAACCCTTTACTCTGAAATACATCTTTCTATGCCTTTGCAAATAATGTTGACCCAGATCAGACAATTCCAGTAGGACCTGTTTAATCAGGGTCTGCTCTGTTTGCTCATGATATAATATAGATATATGATACTACAATTTCCGAAACCCCTATGTCTATGTACTATCTATAACAATATGATTAATATTCATGATGTCATTATTTCTTACACGAAGATTCATATTGTTAACCCTTTACTCCATGAATATTCATATATAAGAAAAACAGTATTATACTGACAACATGAATATTAATTAGATGAATTTGTAATTTGGCAACCAGGCATATTAACACAGACATTTTTTACCACATTGCATAACTATAGAATTGGATCTGTATTTTTCCGTAAACGAAAGGAGCAGACCCTGATCAGGTGGCTCCAAGGGAAATGGAACAAAGCAGACCCTGATCAGACGGCTCCAAGGGAAATAGCGATTGTTTGGAGAGACGTTAAAAGGCGTATTTATAAATTACACGGTTAGGATTAAAATCTAAATTCCATAATCCTTCATTGGGTTTTAATAATATAAAGATGTTTACTGTAGGATTTATAAATGTTTATGTAACTAACGTGTTTAGATAGCTCCCTTTAACTCTTTCCTTCATATAAATGCCTTTTCACGCATTTGTAAATGGAGTAGATCAAGATCAGACAGCTCCTATTGGAGCCATCTGATCAGGGTCTGCTCTGTTTGTTAATGGAATTTGATAGAGCTTTTTCTTTACTTCCTAAAATTGCTACAGTGCTCCACCTTCCATATTTCATTATAACTATTTTGCCCATGAATAGTCAGTAGGTATTGAAATTTGGAATAAACATAGAACAGGGAAAGGGTTAAAACATAACCCATTACTCCATAGATACGCCTTTTAACCCATTCCCTGTTGAATATTCATCTAAGAAATAATCACATCATGAATATTTATTAGCTTTGGGGGCATATAGTGATCGCACCGTCCATGGGTGTGGGGGTGGGTGTGTGTACCTTTTGTCCGGAGTATATTTCCTTTGTCACATCAGCTACGGATACCAAATTTGGTGTGTGAGTTCATCTTGGGATGGCGGAGTGTCGCGTACCATTTTCAGGTCACTGTGACCTTGACCTTGACCTTTGACCTCAATTTTACAAAAAGCTTATACCTTACCAGCTACAAAAACCTTGTCCGGAGTATATCTCCTATACCTTACCAGCTAAGGATTCCAAATTTGGTGTGTGAGTTCATCTTGGGATGGCGGAGTGTCACGTTCCATTTTCAGGTCACTGTGACCTTGACCTTTGACCTCGATTTTACAAAAGGCTTGTCCGGAGAATATCTCCTATACCTTATCAGCTACGGATTCCAAATTTGACCCTGTGTCTTTTTTTAAAACGTTAAACATTTACCCAAGATCTGTTTTTAACGTTGACAATCAACCCCAGGGTCCTTTTTAACATTGAGAATGACCTAGGGTCCTTTTTAACTAAGTTTCGACCCCCTGCTCTTTTCTTAGCTATCATAATCGTCAAAGGTTCTGTTTTTAATGTTAAGAACTGACTCCTGTGTCATTTTTAACAGCATCAAAATTTCATGTAACACATGCATTACATTGTATTGTTTTTCCGCTAAAATGCATTTCGGTGTCAAACACTTTGGGGGCATTTGTCACCTGTGCCGACTCTCTTGTTATAATAGCAAATGTACACAGAATATTTTACTATTGGTAGCATCTGTAGAGTCAGATCTATTATAAAACATAAGAAAAGAAAGCATTTCTGTGTCAGAAGGCTCTTTCAGTAGCAATCTGATCTGGGTCTACTCTGGCTGCAAAGGCGTGAAAAAGCGTTTTGTATGAAAGAATGGGTTAACACCATGCATCAGGATCGTCTGTTTGCTTATATTTAACCCATCGGTTGCTGAATTTTAAAATACATTTCTCCTTCTTTACCCATGCCCTGTTGTATAATTACATGCATGTATATCTTCGCTGTCTACAAGTATTGCGCTGTGCAATCACTGCTGTGGAGTGCACTGGTTGCACAATCAACATGTAAATAGTGCAGACCCTGATGAGACAGCTCCTGCAGGAGCTGTCTCATCTGGGTCTTCACTATTTACAGGTACGTATATTGACGCGATTAGCAAGCGAAGGGTTAATATAGATTTTATTCTACTGTTTCTGCAACAGCCAAACTTTCCTTTTTTATGCCCCGTTGAAGATAGTCGGAGCATTATATTTTGCACCTGTCAATCCGTCCGTCTGTCTCTGTGTCCCACTTGTACGTGCAGTTGGTTGTCACAGTTTTTTCATTGTCAAGCACCATCACTTTGGGGCATCACTGTGTCTTACAGACACAATTTTCTAGTTTTACATGCATCATAAATAGTCATGTAATTAATATTCATAATGTCATTATTTGTTACATCAATACAGATGGAGTAAAGGGTTAAACTTATGTCTCATCAATGTTCAATTTTAGTCCAAAGTATTAGAGCATGATTAGACATAGAATTCCATTTACCTGTAACAAGTGTGGTAATGTTTTACACTGGGAGTAAACGTGCTCAGTATTATCTCTTAACCCTTTCCCTGTTCTATATTTATTACAAATTCCAGTACCTACTGAATATTCATGGACAAAATAGTTATAATGAAATGTGGAAGGTTGAACATTGTAGCCATTTTAGAAAGTATAGTAACGGATACATCAAATTTAATTAGCAAACAGAGCAGACCCTGATCAGACAGCTCCTCTAGGAGCCGTCTGATCTGGGTCTACTCTGTTTGCAGATGCGTGATTGTGTTACTTTTTAACCCTTTCATCCATGGACACATCTTTCTACGCCTTTGCAAACAGAGTAGATTCAGATCAGAAGGCTCCTATCTGCTCTGTTGGCTTATAGAATAATATAGATCTAAATCTGATGTTTTTAACAGGGTCAAATGTTTTCTTGTTCTTGTGCTATAATAGATATTAAGCTAATTAATACATTGGTTCTTACATAAATATTCATGGAGTAGAGGTTTAATAGACACAGTCAGGGAGTCATGATGAGATGCTGAGTTACCCAGCGTTTCAATTTAGTTCAGACTATTTATGTAGATCTATATCATGACAATGCCTGTAGCATGTTAAAGTTTTATGTGGAATTTTCATTAATTTGTGTTAAGATTTTGTTTGGTATTTGTTTATCAGCTCCAGGATATACTTGTCCATTTACTTGTCAGGTTATACAGATAAGGGCTGCAGATAAGACGTGACCTGATCTCTGAAAAGTCTTAACCCTTTCCCTGTTCTGTGTTTAGTCCAAATTTCAATATCTACTGAATATTCATGGACAAATAGTTATAATGAAATATGGAAGGTAGAACATTGTAGCCATTTTAGAAACTAAAGAAACAGATATTTCAAATTCATTAGCAAACAGAGCAGACCCTGATCACATGGCTCCTTGTAGGGGCCGTCTGATCTGGATCTTCTCTGTGTGCAAAAGCTTGAAAAGGTGTTTATATGAATGAAAGGGTTAACCTATTTCCTCATAGATGCATATGGCCTTTTAATGCCTATTAGCAAAAAGAGTAGTCCCAGATCAAATGGCTCCTGTAGGAGTCGTCTCGTCAAGATCTTGTCTGTTTCCTTATGGTATATGACATGAAGTATACTGCCACCAGTATTTTGTTTAATGAATATTGTATAGGCTTTTAATTGTTTTATTTATCTTTAGCCCCACTTCCTCCACCCCCACCCCCACCCCCACCCCCACCCCCACCCCCACCCCCACCCCCACCCCCACCAAGAAGTAAGAGGGCTTTTGTTAGAGTTGGGGCATTTATTAGGGAGAATACAGATTTCTTCTTGTCTACAAATCAGCTCCTTATACCGGTATTTCAAGTGCAATACATTTCCAGGCCTTAGTGCAGAACTGTTAAAAAAGTACTCTTAACTCTTTGCACGCTAAGTAATTTTTCATATGCAACAATTGTCTTCTGCTTCAATTCTTCAAATTAAAATTTCTTTCACTTCTTTGTCAAAATATGGTCAAAGTGTCAAACAGTTTGGATCCTAATGAGATGCCGCAATATGCGGCGTCTTATCTGGATCCAAACTGTTTGCATAAGTAATAATGTTTTCGGCACTTGAGTGCAAAAAGCTAACGAGAATCATGATAACATTTGTAAACATGGTATGAGTATGATCATGCTGCAGTAGGAACTGACTGACATGGGTCTACTCTGTACGAATGATGTTTCTATCAGAGAACCCATTCCCTCATATTGACGCTTTTTGATGCCTCTGTAAAAGTCACATTTTTAAATAACTGTTGATACATAGAGCAACTTGTGTGCCTTTTCTATGTCGCTGTTTTTGTTACTATAGAAATAAATATGTGTATATTTAGTGCCAGACAAAATACTCATTTTGTATGATAAGTAGATAGTTGTTAAAGAGATTCTCTAATGTAAATGTGAGAATTAGATTTAAATCTCAAAATGCTGAAGTTTCCAAGTGGAGGCATTGTTTCACCCTTTATTAGTTGAATACAGTAAACCCCCTCTCAACTGGAATTCTAGTACGGAAGAATTTAGATAGTTTTAGGCAGGTGGCTGCTTAATGCAGGGTGAAACTCATGCAGAAAGCTCCAAGAGGAGCTTTCTGCATGACTTTTAAGCTGCCACCTGTCTCCATGATCTACATGTATACTAAATGTAATGTTTGGTTTAGAGGGGTTTTACTGTGTTTCTCCAGGTCCTCTCTGTTTTCAAATATGCACAAAGAGCTGGGATTGTCAAGTAGAGGGTAAACAGTAAAAAAACCATACATATAGTATACAATGATTAAAAATGCTGTCAGAAATATATTAATACATGTAAACAACACAGATCCGGATTAGAGGGCTCCTCCAGAAACATTCTGATCTGGATCTACACTGTTTGCAAATACCTGTTAATTCAGCCTTCATATAAAGCCTTCTAACGCCTTTGCAAACGGAGAAGAGCCGAATCAAATGCAAAGCAGGAGCCGTCTTATCAGGATCTGCTCTGTTTGCTTATGAAACAATATGGATTAATTCCAGTTTCTGCTATCACCAAATTTTAAAAAATGCATGTAATTAGCATTTATGATATTATGTCGTACATAAATATTCATGGAGTAAAGCATTTATGTCAAAGAAGATTGCATGTAAAGTTGAACTTCAATATCTCTAACTGGGATAACAAGAACTTCGGGATAACTTTAACACTTACAACGCTGAATTTTCAAATGGACTTCCAAAATTCAAATAGGTCAAGCTTATAGTGAATATTTAGGGATGTTTTCTAAAGAAAAGTGTAACATGACAAACAGTGCAGACCCTGATGAGAGGGCTCCCCTATGAGCCCTCTCATCTGGGTCTACATTGTTTGCAAAGAACATTAGTGACTCGGGTCCCGCACTGTAAGGGTTAAGTTAAAGTTCAGTCCTTCCAAAATTAACAATACAAAATTGTTCTAAAATGTATTACTACGCATATCTACACGAGCTTTCAGTATTAGTTTAATCTCAGCAATTTCTCAAGTTCCACCTTAATGCAGGTCGAAAGTAATCATTACTTTCGACCTGAATTAAGGTGGAACTTGAGAAATTGCTGAGATTAAAAATCAGATGACTGTATACTCGAAGTAATTTGTATGATCCCCTGAAGTTGGAGATCTCAAAGTTGAACTGTACATGTTTGTTTAAGTGTTTCACATCATATCTATATTTTACCATAAACAAACAGAACAGACCCTGATCAGACGACTCCTATAGAAGTCGCCTGATCTGGATCTACCCAGTTCGCAATGGCATAGAAAAGTGTATTTATGGAGTAAAGGGATAATGTGACATGAACATTTTATCATGCTGTCTGTTTTGTATGTTCTTATGTTTTACCTTTATTATGTGAAATGTACATTTTACTGAATAAATCTATCTACCATACATGGGTTTTCATGTGAGGAAGCTTTCCATTTGGCTTGCGGTAGGTTGGATATTTTTCTGTGCACGAAATATTGCAATTGTTCCGTGCACAAAAGAACCTGTGGGGTCTTCCTCCGCCTGTAATTAGCTGGACGTCGTGATATGACTGAAATACTGTTAACATCGTAAACCCGACACAAAGCAAACCAAACTATACATGAGTTAAACTCGGGTAAAGTGTTGTACATGTAACTGTAGCATGCATTGTTAAAGAGTTATGGCCTATTAGATATTGATTTTCTCATGAAAACACAAGCATTGGTAGTAAGAAAAACTGGCGCCAACAGAGAGAAATAAAACAAGGAAAATTGTGCATTGCCAAATAAATGTCTTCTACTGTAAGTTTCAGAATGGACTTAATTGTTTCAATTTAATCTCTAAAACGTAAGTAGTGTGTCAAACAGGTTGGATCCTGATGAGATACTGAGTTACTCGGCGTCTCATTCGTATTCAGACTTTTTGCAAAAGTAATCACATATTTGCCTATTGGGGCAAACTGTGAGTCATTTTCCGGCAACTTGTTCGTTGAAACAGTTAATCAATTCATGTATACTTATTTGTCATCATATTCCCAAGGATTACAATCCAATCAATGCCCGTAATGATACCATGCAAATTGACATCATTTATTTCCCTTTGTTGAAATATAAAATATAAAAACGCTTTTCTCAGCTTGCACACAGGGTAGACCCAGCTCATGTATGAGCCTTCTGATCAGGGGTTGCCCTGGTTGCTTATAAAATTATGATAGATCTAATTATACAGTACCTACAAGGACAAAAAACTCCAATGTGCATATGACATTATAGACCCGCAGTTAATAAATATTCATAATGTCATTATTTCTTAAAGGGAAAGGGTTAACAAAGATATAGGTTAACCATTTCCTTGTTTCGTATTTATTCCAAATTTAGAACAGTGGAGACTGATTAGACGGCTCCTATAGGAGTTATATAATCTGGGTCTACTCTCATTGCAAATGCGAGAAAATGAAAGAAAGGGTTAACAAATGGATATGTCACTTTTGCCGTCACTTATTTCTGTCTGCCATTCTCTGCTTCAAGTTCATTGTGTGTGTGTGGGGGGGGGGGGGGGGGTCTGTTGGTTTGTTCCCAACTTTAATGTTGACGGTAGTTTTGTAGCCATCACACATATAAACTTGGTATGAATGTGCAACTTATGGAGGGAAACATTTTTAAGATCAAGGTCATACATCAAGATAAGAGCAAATTACGGGTCAAATTTAGATTGGCGATACTTTTGTCGCCATTCAACATATATACTTCAAACTTGGCATGCATGTGCACCTTATGTAGGCGAACATTTTTAGGTGTAAGTTATTAAGGTCAAGGTCATATTTCAAGGTCAAAGATCAATTTTAGATTGGCGATAATTTTGTCATTTAACATACTTCAAACTTGGCATACATATGCAACGTATGGAGGCAAACATTTTTAGGGTGACTTTTCAAAGTCAAGGTCATACATCACTGTCAAAGGTCATATCGGGGGAGGGGGTCACAAACACATCTTATTTCCGTCTCTGTAATAAACTAAAGTATCAAACCGGATTCTGGTGAGACGCCGAGACACTCGTATATTCATATTTCTAATATGGATCCAAACGGTTCTGTCTTCATGCTCAGAGGTTCACCAATAGCCCTTTACCCAATAAATACGCCTTTGCAAACATAGTAGCCCCAAATCAGACGTTGTGATGTCATCATTTCGTTCCTGAATATTCATGGAGTAAGGGCATAAGCAACATAGGTCAAGACACTTCCATCATTTAGCTTATCAGATACCCCACTCACCATCAGATTACATAAAGTATTCTTTCTTTCCAAGAACTGCTGTTGAATGGAACTCTCTGCCGGCATATGTAGTCAGTACTGATTCTGTCATAGCGTTCAGATCAGCACTTGCTACTTTGCCACACATCCCTTAGACTGAACAGATGCTTTTATCTTTTTAACCATACTAACACTCTTTTCTTCACCATACACATATTCTACAAATAGCCTGATATAAAAGCACTAAGGCTAGAGTAGGTCTGTTAGTTTTGTAAATATTCACTATTGCCATGTCCTCCTGGGTGCACTAAGTAGCCTGGGAGACAATCTATCTCTTTTTTTAAACCCCACGCATGGCCACAATCGTTCAGAAATTGACGGATAGCCATTATTGAAGAAGAAGAAGGTCCATTCCCTCATAGGCTATTTTTATATCCAACATCTTTGAATAAATCTACCAAAAAGGAGCATTTATTAGAGAAATTTAAAGGATTTTTTTTTTAGAATTGTGTTGTTTTGAAACTATTGTGAGAAATAGCGCATTTGCTCCTTAAGAGCAATGGTTTCAAAAAGTGACTTTTACAGAGGCATCAAAAGATGCCACTATGAGGGAATGGGTTAAGCAGTGACAAAGCAAAATCTGTTATATAACACTTTACCTCATTCATGTAACAAATACGGTGCATGTATTGACATTGTCAATGGATATTTATTTGCCCAACCTTTATGATGGTATAGTATATGAATGCAGGATTGTGAAGAATGAAATCTACAGTATAGCCCGTCTTAACCCTTTCCTTCATATAAACGCGTTTTCACGTATCTGTAAACAGAGTAGACCTAGATCAGACGGCTCCTATTGGAGCCGTCTGATCAAGGTCTGCTCCGTTTGCTTATGGAATTTAAAAGATCTGTTTCTTTACGTTATAAAATGGCTACAACGTTGCACCTTTTTGAACTAATTATATCTCCCACCACATAGTGGTGTGGGAGACATCTTGATTTACTCATTTCTGTCTGTCTGTTCGTCCGTCCGCCCGTCCGTCCGTTATGGTCCTTTATTTACCCAAATTTGGCCTTTTTAGCTTTGTCCGCTCTCAAGTCAAAAACGTCTCATCCAATCTTCACCAAACCTTATAAAATGTTTATGGCTATAATATCTTGGGAAAGTTCAATATTCAGCAAGATTGTTTCAGGAATTGAAGAGGTATGGCCCTCGATTTATCCCAAAAGTTGGCCGTTTTAGCCTTGTGCGTTCCCTTAGTCGAAAATGTCTCGTCCAATCTTCACCAAACCTTATAAAAATGTTTATGGCTAACATATCTAGGCCAAGTTCAATAACCAGCAAGATTGAACTAGGCAATTTAGAGTTATCGCCCTTGAATAATACAAAATTGGTCTTTTTAGCCTTGTCCACTCTCTAAGTCATAAAGTTCTCATCTAATCATCACCAAATCTTATGAAAATGTTTATGGCTATAATATCTAGGCCAAGTAGAGTAACTAGCAATTTTGGAACAGGTACTTCAGAGTTAGCCCTTGTTGAAAACTGAGCTCTTTTTTTAGCTTTTTTTCTGCTCTCTAAATAAAATTTAAAAAAAATCCTCACCCAGTCTCCAACAAACTTCATTAAAATGCATCCAATCACTATTGAGACAGGAGCAGGTGGGATTTTTTTTCTTAAAAACAAGCTCTAGTTTGTTAATGAATATTCAGTATATACAGGTACAGTGCTCCCTCTCTATAACGACACCCTTTGGGATACGAATATTGTATGTGTTGTTCAGAGGGAGTTGTTATAGGGAGGGAGAATCAAACATAATTAGCTTGTTTGCAGATCCCCAGATAAGGTGTATTTCGAGAAGTAAAACCGTTATATCACAATCAAACCCTATGTTGTGACCACTCTTTAGAATCGTCACAAAGTGACGATTCTAAAGAGTGGTCACAACATAGGGTTTTATTGAGGCATAAAAAAATACGATGGACAAAGGTTGTTTCTGGAGCCTTGTTGTTTCGGAAACAGTGACATGCGTTGTTGTAAGGAGGGAATCGTTATTGAGAGGGCCGTTGTATGGAGGGAGCACTGTATTGGAATTTGGAATAAATATAGAGTAGGGAAAGGGCTGAGCAGCCATTCGTTTAATGAACATAGGACTCTTAAAAAACAGGCTGTTGCTCCTATCGGAGCTTATGCATGCCATTTGTCCTGCACTAAGCTACCACCTGCCTTACATACTCCCAATTAGACATCAATTTAATGACCGCTGGATACAGGTCCTAGTGTATATACAGTAAACCCTCTCTATAACGCATACTAAATTATATCAAGTATTTTGTGTTAAAGGCATGTGCGCTGCTTTAAGCAAGGTGAAAGTAAAACAGAACGCTCCTACTGGAGCGTTCTGTTTTACTTTCAACTTGCTTTAAGCATCAAGTATTTTGTGTTAAAGGAAGGTGCGCTGCTTAAAGCAAGGTGAAAGTAAAACAGAACGCTCCTACTGGAGCGTTCTGTTTTACTTTCACCTTGCTTTAAGCAGCCACCTGCCCTAAATACCAACTAATTAACACAATTTAGTGACCGTTATAGAGAGGTTTTACTGTACTTCTATAAGCAAAGACAGCATATCCTGATCAGACGGCTCTTTCAGAAGTAGTCTAATCTTAGTCTACTCTGTATGCAAGGGTGTAAAAAGGCATATCAGGTGAAGGTTTAACCCTTTACCCTATGAATATTCATGTAAGAGATAATGATGTCATGAATATTAATTAGATTATTTTTTCCAATGCAAAATGAACATATGCATATTGGGTCATGTCAGAAAGTGTAGAAACATATCTGCATATGTTTCATTTAATGTCTGACCTGGGTCTACTATGTTTGCAAATGCGTAGATATGTCTATTTATGCAGTGAAGGGTTTACTCTTTCGGAACCAAACAAATATTGTCATATGCTTCACTTTTCAAATTGATGTTTTCTTTAAATTAACCCATTTCTTTTGACGCCCCATTTTATGAAACGACTGTGATAAATAGGAGCTAGTGCTTTATTTATCACATTGGTTTCAACACTATACAATTATGAAACAATCTTGTTCTTCTTCTAGTAAATGTTCCTTTTCGGTATATTTATTCAAAGAGGTTGGGTCTAAAACTAGTCTAGGAGGGAATGAGTTAATTCATTTACCAGAATATAATCTGTATTGCCCCGCGTCTCCTCAGGATTCAACCTGTTTGCATAGGTTATCACTGAATCACCTATGGTAGACTTAACTCTCCCTGTTCTATGTTTATTCCAAATTTCAATACCTACTGAATATTCATGGACAAAATAGTTATATAATGAAAATAGAAAGTGGAAAATTGTAGCCAGTTTAGAAAGTAAAGAAACAGATCTTTCAAATTTCATTAGCAAACAGAGCAGACCCTTATCAGCCATCTGATCTGGCTCTATTCTGTTTGAAAATGCGCTAATATGAAGAAAAGGTTTAACTCTTTGCATGTTTAGTAATTTTCCGTCTGCAGCAATTGTCGTCTGCTTTTGTCTCATTTCATTTAGTACATTTAGTACTGTGAAAAAAATGGTCAAAATATCAAACAGTTTGGGTCATGATGCGGCGTCTCATCAGGACCTAAACTGTTTGCATATGTAATCACGGCCTTGTCGCACGGCGTGCAAATAATTATGTAATAAAGCAATCTTGATACATATGTGGATATCATTTACACATGTTAAGTATATCCGTTTTCTTACCAGAGTAAATATTTGAACAGATAATGCACCCGACATGTTTTAGTTCACTCGAGAACAAAGTGCTCATGGTGAGCTTTTGTGATCGTCTGATGTCCGTCGTCCGTCGGCGTGCGTCGTCCGTCGTCAGTAATCAATAATTTGAACCTTTTCTCCTCTGAATCTACAGGGTTTCTCAGTTTTCATCTTTGGAACATAGCATCACCATTCTGTCCTCTACAAAATTTATATAAATTACGTCCCAGGGGGGGGGGGGGGGGGGGGGGCAAAACTGATCCCGACCCATAGCATCAACTTCAGGTCTTCTACAAAAGTTATACCAATGATGTCCCTGGGGTCTAAACTGACGATGCCCCAGTCGTGCCTTGTTTTGTATAGAAACATACATTGTACATGTATTGTGAAAACTTTGAAAGCCTTCTTCTCTGAAACTGGAAGTTTTTCAGCTGTCATATTTGGCACGTAACATCATCTTGAAGTCCTCTACAAATGTTTATGAATTATGACCCCGGGGTCAAATGAGGCCCGCCCCAGGGGTGACCAGTTTTCTTTAGAAGCAGACAGTGATCTTCTCCTGATTGTCTGGTGAGCGATATCAGGGCCATCATGGCCCTTTTGTTTAACTGGTTTTGTGTGTGTGTTTTTTTCTTTTTAGATTATCCCTTTCCCTGTTTATGATTCATGCAAGAATTAATGGGATCATTCATATTTTTTTTATAATGATATATACGACGGATTGTTTGGTATTAGTAGAAACTAGATTCAGCTCTATTATAAATTCATAAACAAATAGAGCAGACTCTGATCAGACGGCTCCTACAGGAGCCGTTTGATCTGGGTCTACTCTGTTTGTAAATGCATGAAAAGGTGCTTATATAAAGGAAAGGGTTATAGGATTCATGGGTGCATAATATGTAGGTTTGTTGGTTTCATTATACTACCGCAAACAAAGTGTTAGATGATATACTGGAATCACCCTGTTGATCAGTCAGGCGGTCGGTCGGTGCGTCACCACTTGAACATGGGTAGTTCGTGTCACGAACTCATCCTTCAATTTAAATAATAGGCATACATGAAAACCACGAATAATAGATTTGCAAGACGCAATTGTCATGTGTTTAGCACCGGGCACGTTTTTGCTTTAAATACTTGCATTTTGATTGTGTCAGGTTATATGGAATTATCTGCCCTTGAACTTTGATGTAATGTTTTACTGTTGTATTAAAGTAACCATGATTTTGTGGTCTACTACTTCTACACTTGTCAACAGATTTCTATGAAAGTTTGTATACATAGTCTCTTTAAAGCGTAGATGCATTACATACTTTTCTATCAATCAATACAGGAGTTATATGTTTTACATTTATAATGGTATATGAATAGAAAAGCTGTAGCCCTATTAACAAGAGTGTTCGTAGGAACACACTCGCAGCTGACACAAAAACTTATTGTTAATATGAAAAAGGGGAATAACTAAACAAATATTGATGCTAGAGTTGCGGCCCTTGTGCATGACACTTCCTCTCATCATGCTTGTTCCATGTGTGAAATTTGAAAGCTCTATAATGATTAGTTTAGAAATGGACAGCCAAAAAAAGAAAGTGTGACGGACAGACAAACGGACGGACGTACAGACAGACAACGGAAAAGTGACCCCTAAGTGACACACTGCCTCTCGGCAGGTGACACAAAAACTGTTGGATCAGATTTAAATAAGGCTGTAAGCAAACAGAGAAGACCCTGCTCAGACAGTCCCTAAAGGAACCGTCTGATCTGGTTCTACTCTTCTAATGTGTTAACCCGTTCCCTGTTCTATGTTTATTCCAAATTCCAATACCTACTGAATATTCATGTACAAAACAGAGCAGACCCTGCTCAGATGGCTCCTACAAGACCCGTCTCATCTGGGTCTACTCTGTTTGCAAATGCGTGAAACACGTTTACATGAAAAGCGAATCTGTTGAGTAAAGTGTTAAACCAAAGGTCCACATTGCACGTTGTTCTCCGGTCTCTTCCGTTATTCTCCGGACTCTTCCGTCATTTTCAGACATTTCCGTCACTGCAACAGTGAATTGCATGCTATAGACATTGTACAAATCGGCGTCAAACAGTGTCGTCTTTATTAAGTTTCAGATGTTCTTCTAAAACGTAGATCTACTTGGTGTGTCATACAATTTGGATCCTGATCAGATGCCGATTTACTCGGCGTCTCATCTGGATCCGAATTGTTTGCGAACGAGCGAAGTCAAAGAATCACCGGTTGCATCAAGCCGTTTGACAATCGTAACTACTCGCCGTATTCCGTCAGAGTTCGGAATATAGGCTCGTATGTAGCGTAGGAATACTTCAGAAAAACACCCCATTTACCACTGTAGGTGTAAGTGATCGCTTGCAGAAATAGCTCCTTGTCATAACAAACAACATGGTGGATTTCGAAAGTGAAATTGACTTGTGTGTGAAACAAATGATGTTTCCATTTGAGATGAAAAGGAAACAAAAGGAAGTTTGAGGCATTTATACAAAGGACTTGATATTGTTGACATATTCCTTACCGGTCTCTTCTGTCATGCCTCAGAGAAAGTTTTTTTCTGTTGAGGAGGCAATGGGTGTTGTCATTTTTGACAGCTTGAATGCAGGATTCCGAATGCAGTATTAAAGAACAGCAAATAACTTATTAGAAAAGAAACCATGATATGCCTGTCAACTTAGAAGACATGAAGACTGGAAAGTACACAGAAACTCTTCATACTCTAGCTATTCGCAAGCTGTTGAGAAATTGAGATCAAGACACATCACAGAGCCTAGTCTCATTAATGACCCGTAAGACAGCATGCTAATTTTGTGACAGGTGCCGTCTTACAGTCTCATGGCAATACGTCAAATACGGGGTGGAAATCGTTAATTTTCTGATTTACAATTGGGTCATATTTAACTTAATTTTCAATGTAAATCTGCATATTTGTTGTAATTACATCATTCAAGCAACAACTGACCTCAGATACGCTCATAAATCGCCGTTCCACTAAAGATGCAGCAAACTACCGGTGATGTTGACATGTTTACTTAGTTTGAATTTCTGCGCACGCGCTGTAAACCACCGTAGATATGCACTGTATTGAATGTGTACTTCGGTGATTTCGCTGCGTGGATTTTAATAGTTAAGCAATAAATATGTTGAAAAGCACGACGATGATAGTTTCATCATGAAATATGAGTGACAGTATGTGTAGATCCATGAAAGAAAAATGTGTACATACTTTGAAAGCAGTATAGACCCAAGTCAGCTGAATCATCGACGTAGCGTCTGATCTTTATTTTGAAGCTCTTTACAGTAGCAATATTTGTTTCATTCCTAAAAAACCTGGGATTATTCCTTTGCATCTTTAGTACGAACTGACTGGCATTTGCTAATAGATGACAGCTAGATGAGACGCAGCATAATTCGTCATCTCAATATTAGCCCAGCTGTTTGAAATGGGTCAATAGTTTTTAAAACGAACCAGAAGTAAGTAAACTTGTAGGTCAGAATTTGAGCAGACACCGATTTTCAGCAATTAAAGTGATTAAAATATGTCATGTTAAGCATTTTGCGACTGGTCTAGTTCTATAAAATTTGGCGGTTAGTTGTTTTAACTAATTTAGCCATTCCGCGAGAAGAACTTGTTAACTGATGATTGTGTATTTAACGTCATATTCTGTCCATTTTTGTATAAATCATTCAACACCAAAAGTTGCACACATATTCACATCATTAAAATAATGTCTATAGCCAATTTTAACAGTTATAAATTATATACATGTATATATTCAGATAATTACTATCGGTATACGAATACTGCTAAATTCTTAGAAAACCGCCGTATTTTTAAGAGCCGGAAAACTTCGTCGATTACAACAGATACGTTTGGCCAATGTCCGATAAATTTCGAAACAACGCTATGAATATTAATTAAGTTTTTAAAAAAACAAACAGCTAATGTATGTCAGTTGAGGGAGTAAAAAGTATATTGCGAGATACTTTAAATGCATATACATCGAGTCCTTATGGAAGGCATAATAGATATTTACAAATTCCGTGTCTGACGGACAAGTTTCTGTTATTCCCGAGCTATATAACTCTGGGTTTTTTGTACAAACAACCATTTCCTAGCTAAGTACTTTAGTGTGAAGTAAGTTTCAAGTTACATAGATTACGATTTTGAAGTTATTTTGTTCTTCAAATTGTATAAGCAGTGTACAGCTTTACGAAATTAACCAAAGGAAGCTCTGTCGGACTGTTTCATATATGCAAAACACGGTTGATCTACATGTATATGCAAACACGGTGAACTTGAATCGTAAGAAAATATACAGAACAGAGCTGGATAAGAAAGCTGATATACACTAGAATGGAAACACCGCCATCTATATTCTCTCAATTCATGTTTACAGTAGTTTAGGGCAACGCGTCCGGGTTTCTCTGTCTCCTCTCGCCTCTCTCTGGGGCGTCCAATTAGCCCATAGTGAGCAGAAACGGGCGTTAATAAACACAAACGAACAAACATGTTTACAGATATAAGATGCACATAAAAGATTGATGAACAAAACATTTAACGAATACACTCGATTTCAGTTTAAAATTGTAAATATAAGTTGATCTTTATTTGCAGACAGAAGGAACATACTTGTACATGTATTGACCAACGACGTCTGACTTTATCAAGATCGCAAAGTGTAAATGCATGCAGTTTTAACCTATATGCTGATAATGACAGCATGGACGCGAAAACATGGATGAAGATACATAGTATAACTGGATGACTGATTAGTATCTAAGCAATATGACATGTAATAAAACAAACGATCGTTTGCGTTGACGAAACTTTGCATGGGTACGGGTTGACAATTAAACGTTTAGTATGACGAATTTAAATTCCAGCTGATTGCTCCAGTACTCCAGAGAATGGTTTACCACGACGATTAAATCAGAAAACATACTGTTCAACAGTTTACGTATTCTTTGATTTCTTTCCATCGAACACATGGTAAACCTGCCTAGTTCCGCATAGCAGACAAGTGCAATTTATTGACCTGCATTCGATGGATACAAACTTAACGGCGTTTAAAAACATGACATCCGAAAACAACCATGGTATACTATTTCTGACATGAAAATGTTTCGTAACATCAAGAAGTAAATACACAGTATTCGTGGTAACATTAGCTATGGTTTAGTATGTGCAAAAAAATCCTCAAAATATAGATTAAGAATGGCGCACGAATATAAAAATATCAGCCACATGATGAAATCACGTGACCATAATATGAATGAAAGTATTCTCCCAGAGGCAGTTTCTCAATGAATAAAGAAGTGCTCCTATCACTCCCATTAACTGCGAGTGGTCAGTTTGCTAATAAGCATGGCAAAGCGGAAAAGGACTGGAGAGCCAGCTGCAATTTAATTGCCCACTGAAAGAGAGTTAATCTTTTCCCTTATAGACACGCAATGTCATGCAAAAGTGCATGAGTCAATACTGTTTTCAATGTTTTGCCTAACTTTATTTTTAAACTTGATTTTTTTTAAAGAATTCATTTTTCTTCCCTGAATTTTTTAACACTCTAAGGAAACTTCCTTAAAACATGTTTTGAGATGTTCCGGTTTGAATGTTTTCGCAAATAAAACCACGTCTTCCTCTTTACACAGTCATGTCACTCCCAAAGCAAAAACAGAATATTAAAACTAATTTTGAGACCGATGCCATACATGTAAGCAATGTAGCTTTCCGGATGAAGTAAGTGTCAAGGATATTGACGTTATAATACACGTTTGAATTTGGTCCTATCTCATAATTTTCACTAATCATTTTTGTTCCCTTTCTTCTCAAAACCACGATGAGTCTGTAAAAACGGATGTTTTAATATTAACATGATTATATGCCGCCTCTGTGCCCCGGATCTATACTTGTTTCAAGTTTGAGTTTTTGTCCATTTTTGCGGTATAGTTACGATAATTTCAAGTGCCTCGCAATTTCTCTATAATAAGAAATTGTGAATTTCTAACACTTCCCCCGCTGTAAAAGAAAAAAATATCTCCTAAAATTTGGACCATCAATGAAGCTTTTGAGAAACTATTGACTGGGTGTCAAACAAGTTGGATAAGACGTCGAGCTACATAGCGTCTCACCTGCATCCAAGCTATTTGCAACTGCCAGTCAGCTAACACTTAGCCCTTTCCCTGGTCTGTGATGATTCCAAATTTCAATAACTAATGAATATTCATGGACTTAAAAAAAGAATTATGAAGTGTGGAAGTGGAAAATAGTAGTCAAGAAACAGATCTTTGAAATTCTATTAGCAAAGAGAGCAAACCCTGATCAGACGGCTCAAATAGGAGCCGTCTGGTCTGGGTCTACTGTTTGCAGATGCGTGAAAACACGTTTATATGAAGGGTTAACGGGAGAAGGTTTAACCCTTTAGTCCATAAATACCCCTTTCTACGACTTTGCAAACAGTGTAGACCCAGATCAGACGTCCCCTGTAGGATCCGTCTTATCAGCGTCTGCTCTGTTTGTCTATGAAATAAAAAGAATTATGATTGTATCATGCTGCAGTTCCTGTCATGGGCAATATTTTACGTGCCAATGTGATAATTATAATTATAATTAATATCCAGGGAGTCATTATTTTATTATATAAATATTCATAGACTAAACGGTTATACACGCATACAGTCGGACAAGTAGTTCATATCATGGAATGTTACCGTTATTTATGCAAATCTGCAAAAAGTGTTATCTATTACAAGTTTTCCGAGTTCAATTTCCCTACTTTTCCATTTTAAAATGAAATGATTATAATACAGCATGGATCGTGATTAGATAATGCGTTACTATAGATCCAAATTATTTGCGTAATTGTAACTTGATGATTTGAACGAAATGTAAACTCCCAATACGATTCGTGTCTGAAATTAACGCGTACTGCTACCCACTCTGTTGTTGTCGCGCGATGCCAGTGTGTACACACGAGTGCAATATAGTGGTTACTGTTAAGCGCTACGAGGAAACGGATTAAGTGGATTAAAAGCAACAAAAAACTAACTGACCTCGGATTTTTCTTGTCAGGTAGATACAATTAATATATATTTATACTGCTGCGTGTCTTTATTTAAGAATTTTGTTGTTTTTGGAAGAAAATCCAGCAGCAAACAGAAATCATTTGCTGGCTGCTGAGTGTGTACTGAGGAACGTCCGACCCTAAATCGGTCTTAACGCCTGTGTACTCTGCCGGGATATCGCTAAAACCGAAAGTAGCTCGATATCACCATTTAGAGTACACTGATGTGAACTACACAGAGCCTAACCTAATGTATGCCATCGTTGTTGATGAAGTACAGTATATCAGTACTAGGTGAGTTGTCTGGTTTTGTGCTACAGTGGCAGTTCAGCTTAATTTATTGACATAGTAAAATCAATAGAAGAGTTATACATATAAGTGTTTTCTGTATTGTTGTCAATCTGGTTAAAAACACACACTAATAAGGTATATATTTTAATGCCTTATAAGTTTGCAAACAGCCTAGATCAATATCATACAGTTTCTATAAGAGCTCTGTGATCAGGGTCTGCTGAGTTTGGTTACTTGTAAGTGTCAATAAAGATCTGATTCTGTACAGTTGCTGTTATGATAAAAATTGAATTGTTCATAGTGCCATTATAAACATTAATTAAGTTAATATCCAGTATAAATGTCATTATTTCAGACATGAATATTCATGGGGTAAAGGATTAACCCTTTCCCTGTTCTATGTTTATTCCAAATTTTGATACTTATTGAATATTCATGGACAAAATAGTTATAACGAAATATGGAAGGTGGAACATCGTAGCTATTTAAGAAAGTAAAAAAACAGATTTTTCAAATGCCATTAGCAAACAGAGCAGATCCTGATCAGACGGCTCCTATAGGAGCCGTCTGATCTGGGTCTACTCTGTTTGCAAATGCGTGAAAAGGTGTTTATATGAGGGAAAGGGTTAAGTAATATTTCATATGGAATAGATCTATATGTTAATCATGAATAAAAATTATTTTTTGATTTCAGGATAGAAATTTCGACCAGCTTTCCAGACAATCAGGGGCATGACATGCCAGTTTTCTAACAGTGCCCACTTTGCTGTAACTGCCACAAAAATGGAGAATAGTATTGCTTTTTTGACAAAGACTTGAAAGAGCTTTCAATTTCAAAATACAGTATAAGTAACAGTTGTAACATTTGTTTTCAACATCCTAACAAGTCTTCCAAATATTCATCTAAGTATGAAAAGCTTGATAAGTTGGTGCAGTCTTTGTGATATATTGTATGAATTATTAAATGATCACCAGATGGGACTTTCACTTGACATGTATGCAGAAAGTTAGGATACATGTATATCATTATGTACCAGTTCATTGCAAAGAAATTGAGCCAAAGACTGTATGATGGTGATTCAAGACCGGGGAATACAATATGTTGGACATGCTGGTCAGGACTCTGAAGTTTGATGTCTTTCAACAACTTGGAGTTAAACTTATCAAAGAGACTATCAGAAGCTGTGCTAAAATACTTGTAATAATGAGCAACAAATAAGCCTTAAAAGGAACCTAGTGAACTACTTTGGATACAAGCAGCCTATGTTTTCTGGTTCATCCCATAGATGATGCTCAGTTAAATGTAAAATGAAAGTTGACATGGCCATAGCAGAAACTATAGTGTCAGATCTTTATAATATGTATGTCGTAAAAAAGCAGAAGATACCATGCTCAGAAGGTGTAGAAAGGCATATTCATGGAGTAAAGGGTTAACAATAACATTGTATGGGAGACAAACTGGACTGAATTTGATATATGAAGGCTGAATATCTTTTTAATCATTTTTGATTGTCTCTCTAATATTTTGTTCAATAGATATGCCGTTGCTAAAAGAGTATACCCATATCAGAAAGATGTGGATGCCGTTTGATCGGGGTCTGCTCCTTTTGCTCATGGAATAACATGATCAAATATTTTTTGCCATGGTCAAACTTTCCTGTGTTAGCCATTATAAATAATTCATGATGTCATTTCATGGATCAAAGGGTTAGAAACACAATGATTTATTTGGTATTTTTTTAATACATATATAAAACCTTTTATAACACTTTAATCAATGAATATTCATGTAAGAAATGATGACATGATGAATATTAATTAGCTTAATTGTTATAATAGCACATGTACACAGGACTTTTTTGCTGTTCTATAACATGTCAAAAGCACACAGCAGACCCTGATCAGACGGCAAAGCCAGAAAAAGCGTTTATATGACAAAAAGGGTTTGAACGCAAACAGAGCTGAGTCAGCCGACCCTGATCAGACTGTTCCTACAGGATCTGTCTGATCCGGGTCTACTCTGTTTGCAAACTGCCAAAGTTTTATTTAATTAGCAAAGGATTAACAGTTGAATATTGTGCTCATGCATTAGATTTGCCAGCTGTTTGAGTACTATCTCAAAGTAAAAACTCATGATAGACATCAACCCTTATTTTTTAAGAGGAGTTGTCTTAAGATACCGGTATTTATGTAATACTGATTTCTCACATCACCTATTCTCTTTGCATGTATAATTTGCCATTTTTCTTCATTAATGTACCCTTTGAGTTGTGCAGCAGGCTAGACTTTCAGTTTTTCTCAAGATTATTTTCTTACATTAGTAAGTGGTAAAGTATATATAGTATTTAGTGTTTATTATTTTCACTGTTGAATATTTATGTCAGGAATAATGGTATATAAATATTGGCACTTTCCTTTATACAAATGCTTTTTCATGCCTTTGCATTTAATGGCTCCTGTTCGGGTAGTTTGATCATGGTCTGCTACATTACAGTTTCTACCAATACCAAAACCTCAAGTGTACGTATGATAAAAATATTTGTGATGAACTGAATTTTTTTATAATGGCATATAATGTACACAGGATGTTTTAGTATTTGTACAAGTCAGATGTATTGTACTTTCACTGAAGCAAACGGCGCAGACCCTGATCAGATGGTTCCTACAGGAGCCTTATGATCTGGGTCTACTCTGTTTGCAAAGGCGTCAAAAAGCATTTAATATACAAAGGAAATGTTTAAAAGGGCTCAGTATTGATTAATGCACAGAAAAACAAGATGCTTTGAAAGTGTTGTTTGAAAGATTTGAAAAATGTATGCAAAGATACTATTTTTAATTACACAGCTGTTAAGAAGTTTCAAGTTTGTGGTTTCATAGCATATTCACACAAAACAAGATACTAATCAGTATGCACCATTTATAAATTCTTTGCTTAGCAAATTTTTAGTCAATTTAACATGTGAAGAAATATACCTATCATATTCCTATAGCAAACAGAACAGACCCAGGTCAGATAGCTGCTATGGGAGCCGTCTGATCTGGCTTCATCTCGGTCTACTCTGTTAGCAATTGTGTGAAAAGGCACATATCTGTATATGAAGGAAAGGGTAAAATCCCTAGAAGCTGATTCTGATATTCATTTTTTTCATTGCATTAAGGACCCTTTTCCCAAATCATTGTCCAATTTTTAAGATATAATAGAGACTTATGTTTTCTATCCTTCCCTTCAGTGATATTTATTTGTTGAAAATTTCAGAACCTCATGAATATTCAATGACAGAATTTCTATGATGGAACCTTGGCAGTGGAATTTTCCATCATGGTAGAAAATGTAGAAACGTCTTATTCCAAAAACGCAGACTATGGATATCTTGTCTGCTGTTTGCAAATGCATAAAACAAGTATCCATTAGGAAAAGGTTTATTCATTAACTTATTTTGTAATAAAACTTCAAGGAATGTTTTGGCTTATAATACAAAACCTAGTCAAAGATCTATACCATTCCATCAGTACACAGAGCAGATGACTTCTACAGTAGCCATCTGAACTAGATGTGCAGTAGAACCTGCCATGAGTGGCCATTCATTTATTGAACATGAGTCTGAAAAAGCATGTGGTTGCTTAATGCAGGGCAAAAGTAATGCAGAAAGCTCCTGTTAGAGCTTTCTGCATTACCTTTGACCTGCATTAATCCTTTTCCTCATATAAATGTGTTTTCACGCATATGCAACAGAGTAGACCCAGATCAGACTGCTTCTATAGGAGCTGTTTGACCAGGGTCTGCTCTGTTTGCAGATGGAATTAGATAGATCTGTTACTATACTTCATAAAATGGCTACAATGTTCCACCTTCCATATGTCATATAGCTACCACCTGCCTTCCAATGACAATGACTGGCAACGACAATAGTTTATTTGCAATACAAGGCATCTGGACCAAAATACAAATCACATGCTTCGACAATTGTATGTATAGTGTCAATAGCTTTTGTATCAAAAGTAATAAAACATCAATTTATATATGTTATGTTGGTTTTCAAAATGTCGATACAGAAAAAACCCTCTAATGTGACCACTTAATAAATAAACAATGATGTCTTTATTAGCAGGTGGTTGCTTAATGCAGGACAAAAGTAATGCAGAAATCTTTCTGCATTACTTTTGTCCTACATTAAGCAACCAACTGCATCTAGAACCCAGAATTATACCTCTTTTAGGTGGTTGCATTAGTGGGGTTAATATTTACAAATGAGGATAGCCCTGTCTAAAATGACAATTTGGGAGGAAGAATGAGTTGTCTTTAGTATACAACACAGTTGCTGACCCTAAAAATGTCTCCCATCACCCATGGTGTCTCTGAAATTGAGCAAGATGAAAAAATACTGCTTAAAATATGCAGCATGATCTCTGGTACCTTTTTAAGTCCAAAGGGTGTTGAACCCCTGTCAATTGCACCAACACATCTGTGTGTACCCCTCGTGTTGAAATGAAGATGACCTTTTCAGTGGAAAAGCATATGAATTGTCCTCCAGCTTGTATTAAGAGCACTACTCAATCCTCCAGATGTTTAATATGATGAAAGCCAAGGTATAACATCTCCATAACAATGAAACAGCAACAAATTTAAGCAATTTCAAAATTATAGAGCCAATACACCCATAAAATCCAGTTTCCTGGGGTTTATTGTCCACAATTGCTGACACTGAAATGAAATATATATTGTTGATAATGAACACATTGAATGGTATATATAATTCCACTTGTCCTGTTGTACATGTTTCTACAAGTAAAACTATAAATTTAACAGGGCAAATTAAAGATATCTGCTCACACTAACTGATAGCCCTTTCCCTGTTCTATATTTATTTCAAATTTCAATACCTACTGAATATGTATGGATAAATTTAGTTATAATGATATATGGATTGTGGAACAATGTAGTAATTTTTTAATTTTTAGAAACTAAAGAAATAGATATTTCAAATTCCATAAGCAAACAGAGTAGACCCTGATCAGACGGCTCCTCTAGGAGCCGTCTGATCAGGGTCTACTGTTTGCAAATGAGTGAAAACATGTTTATATGAGGGAAAGGGATAGCCTGAATGAAGTGCTGTAACTCACTCAAACTACAGATTCTCCTTAAGTTTTCAAAAATAATTTGCTATTTCTCAGAGACTCACAAACTTTGAATGCTCTAGCAGTGTTGATACATTGATTCCTCATTTTAACCCTAAATTTGCTTCATACAATAATGTTTTCATGCATTTGCAAACAGAGTAGACCCAGATCAGACGGCTCCTATAGGAGCCCTCTGATGAGGGTCTACTCTGTTTGCTAAGGGAATTTGAAATATAGATGTTTCTTTACTTTCTAAAATGGCCACAATAATCCATCTTTCATGAACCATTAAATATGCCTTTGCAAACAGAGTA
This sequence comes from Azorinus chamasolen, assembly GCA_963576725.1. NCBI lineage: Eukaryota > Metazoa > Mollusca > Bivalvia > Cardiida > Solecurtidae > Azorinus > Azorinus chamasolen. The sequence goes on from OY755252.1 coordinate 53,854,643, forward strand.
GATCCAGATCAGGGTCTGCTCAGTTTGCTTGTGATATGATAGAGATACAAGTCTACAGTTTCTTCTATATAAATAATAAACCCAAATTTTTCGTCTGCAACAATTGTCTTCTGCTTCAATTCTAAAAATAAAATTTCTGAGGAGACGCTGCATTATGTGGTGTCTCATCTGGATCCAAACTGTTTGCATAGTTAATCACGTTTCACCCACAGGGGTTATTTCACAGATCTGTGTACTCTAAATGGTGATATCGAGCTACTTTCGGTTTTAACGCTATCCCGGCAGACGGCACCTGTGTCACAAAATTAGCATGCTTTCTTAAGGGTCAATAATGAGACTACCACATGGGTAAGACCCGTTTGAGTTATTATATGTATATATAGAAAGCTATATACATTTACACATATAATGACTCAAACGGGTTTTACCCCTGTGGTTTCACCCCTAGCATGCAAAGAGTTAAAGCACAATGAGGTGACCCTGGTCAACTGATGTCAAATGCTAGATAGCAGTGTTGATAAATTGGGTCCGTTCAGTTTGAAGCATTTGCAAACAGTGTAGACCTATATCACGACGTTCTGGAAGTGCAACACACCCGAAACATTATCAATTATGATCTATTTTGACAGTTTCGTACCATGTTGGTGTAGATGAAACTGTGTCAGGCTGTTTAGTTTTCCATTTTCTATGCGTTTTTCCTACTTTCTGGTCTAATCTAGTGTTAAACAGTTTAGATATTGACAAGATACCAAATAACTCGACATCTCGCCTGGGTCTAGACTCTAGACCTGTTTCAAAGGGCATAGTTCAGCTGGAAAATGTCAACATAGCCGTTGCATATGTAAATAAACAAGAACTACTATGTAGCACGTACTTGTTTGTTTCTTTCGATGTGCTCTGTAGAATATCTTTTCCTATACTAACCAGTTTTAGATTGTATATTTCTCCTGCTCCTGTGTATTGTATGTATTGTCGGATCAAGTGCAGTTACATAGCTAACGATGTTTACACTGTCCGCCATGTTGGACGGGACTACTTCTTCCCCCCCCCCCCCCCCCCCCGTGTTATCTCCGAGGTCTTATTTCGATAGAAATAGCCGAGGTGTTCCGAGTGGCCGTTTGAGTCACTTTCAGGCGACTTCGACCGAAAGAGTTAAATCTATGGACTAAGTATAGACTCGAGCTTTCCTGTCGAATTCGCAAACCGAAATAAGACCAATTGTCACAGGAATAAAAACAAAACGTATTTGAATGAAATTAATATATCAAAGTTTCTTTCTATGTGTATCAATTCCCCTGGTTTGCGATAGATACACGATAAGAATTATGTCCGTTTGCGTTCAGGGACCGTCTTATCAGGGTCATCTCTGTTTTCAAAGACGTTTTATAGAGTAAATGGTTAAAGTTATTACATTTTACTCAGCCAAGAGGATGAAGAGGGGCGGTTGGTTATTCAACAAATATTGAGCGCAAGTTTGATACAATAGTTTGTGTGTTGCTTATGTGTTGTTTGCTTTTGATGTTCCTGCTTTTTATATTTGGAAAATCAATAACAGTCTGTGTGGTCCTTCGGACGAGACTATAAATCGAGATCCGATGTATCCGATATTTGCAGACATAACTTGCTCAGAGTGCAAGATACTTAACTCTTTCGCTGCCACACTTGGTCGTCCGCAAACTTTGTCGTCTGCTACAATTTTCATTTCTTTAGTTTTCTTAAATTGTGTTTAAAACAACAGTAACAAACAGTTTGGATCCCGATGAGACGCCGAGTTACTCGAACGTATCGTCAACGTCCAAACTGTTTCTCACTCTGACACTATCCCTGGGAAAGAAATGGGAGGAATTGAATTTATAGAATTTAAGTAGTCGACAATAGTTGCAAGCTATATTTGCTTAGTGGTCAAGGTCAAGGGTCTAATGCTAGCCGGACTTGGTCTGTATTTAAGCCTCGTCCCGTCAGAAGCTTTAACGAGTCGAGGGTAAGTAACAATTGTCGCGGATTATTGTTTTAGCAGATTAAAGATTTAAGTTTTGTCTAGATCTGTATTATGAAATTGCAATCAGTCTAACATTGTTATCTAGAATCACTGCATGGCGGATCAAAAGAAATTTAACCCTTTCCCTGTTTTATGGGGGCCTTTTCTCTCCAAATTTCAATACCTGAATATACATGGCCAAAGTAGTTATAATAAAATATGGAAAGTTGACTATTGCAGGGAATTTAGACACTAAAGGAACAGATCTATCAAATTCCATTAGCAAACAGAACAGACCCTGATCAGACATCTCCGTATGAGTCGTATGATCTGGGTCTACTCTGCAAATGCGTGAAAACACGTTTATATGAAGGAAATGTTCAACTCTCTCCCAGGAGACGATACGCATAGCTTACTGTCACGAGCGACTCTGTGATTACCTTTAGAATAGTTTGGACCCAAATGAGACGCCATCAGAATCCAAAGTTTTTTTTATACACCGAATATGTTATAGTGAAGATGTTAACCCTTTCCCTCATGTAAAAGTGTTTTCACGCATTTGCAAACAGAGTAGACCCAGATCAGACGGCTCCTATAGGAGCCGTCTGATCAGGGTCTGCTCTGTTTGCTAGTGGAATTTGAATAGTTCTGTATCTTTGCTTTCTAAAATGGCTACAATGTTCCAGCTTCCATATTTCATTATAACTGTTTTGTCCATGAATATTCAGTAAGTATTGAAATTTGGAATAAACACAGAACAGGGAAAGGGTTAAAAGAAAGTCCATTCTTACAATTAAAGCAGACGACAATGTGCGCGGGCGAACATTATCATGGTGCCAAAAAGAGTTAGAGCGGTAAGAGAGACAAACGACTTCAAAACGCGGCGCAATTTATAATGTAAATGTTTTGTTACGTTCAAAAAACAACACCAGATTGGATCCAGATGAGATGTGGAGTAACTCATGACGCGAGCCGTTTGCCACGCGGTCAATAGTCTCTTAAAATAAAATATTGATCGAATCGGAAATATTCAAACTTGCACCAGATCCAATTTTGAGCAGACATGATTTTTTTCCCAGCGAGAGAAGGGTTAAAAAAGAAATTAGTAAGTGCAACATAGAACAATCGATGCAAATTACCTTACAATTTATCATGCATATATGGATCGGGTTTCTTTGTTTCATATCAGCGTCGCTTTGGCGTGTATGATTATTGGGCCGTTATGATATCCCATATGACACATGCATTATACCCCCATCGAGTTCTTACTCCGCTTTAAAAAGAAACACTTTTAGACCTGGTGCTATTTGACATCTGATTCAATCAAACTTTTGAGAAACTATTGTCCAAGTGTCAAATAGCTTGGATCCTGATGAGATGCCGAGTTACTCGGTATCCTATGTTTTATAAGTGCAACTCGGACCGGGCTTACGCTGGGTAAGGGATATCTTTTACAAATGTTGCTTGTTGGCTTCGTATTAGTTTCACTTTAGTGTGTTTAATTATAGAACAGGTTTGATTTCCCAAGCGATATATGCATTTACTGTTTTTGCACTATACTACATGTATACATAATTTTCGTCTGCAAACATTTCGGAGTGGACTTTCTTTCATCATAACTAGTGTTTAAAAAAAATGCACTGAGTTAGTTAGTATTAAAGGGTTAAATGAAACAGTGTTTATTAGAATATTTATAGACAGAATTCCATAACCCATTGCTGCTCAGATTCCCATGAAAAGGACAAAGGCAAACCGTGTAGATCCATATCAGATGGCTCCGTCGGGACTCTGATGAGGGTCTGAACTATTCGCTGAACCCATCGATCTCTATAATTTATAGCAGCAATATTGTGTTTCCTGTGCTTACTCAACACGCAAAATGTATTAATTCTACAATAAGACATTGACGGGGTTCCGTAAATACAGTAAAGCCCCGCTAATGCGACCACTTAATGAATAAACATGGGTGCCTTTATAAGCAGGTGGTTGCTTAATGCAGGACAAAATGCTCCTCTAGGAGCTTTCTGCATTACTTTTGTCATGCATTAAGCTACCACCTGCATCTAACACCCAGAATTATACCTCTTTTAGGTGGTCGCATTAGCGGAACTTTGCTGTACAATAAGACATTGACGGGGTTCCGTAAATAACATAGGTATTGATCGGCTTAGTTGAAGGATCAAGTTTCAGCATAGAAATTATCTGAAATATTAATCAAACTTTGAACTTTTACTTCCTGATTGTTTATAATGGCACATGAAACAATGGACATTTTGCCAGTACAGACCGAATTTAAGCAAACAGATCAAACACTGTTCAGAACCTCCATTAGGAGCTGTCTTGTCTGATTCTACTCTGTTCACAAAGTGTGAAAATGCGTACAGTAAAGCATCTCTAAGCGGGCGTTAAAATTAGTTGCAATGTCGGTATGTAACACAGGCGGCAGCATAATGAAGGTGATTTGGGAGCTTTCTGCATGACTTTCATCCTGCATTAAGCGACCTCCCCTACCTTAAAAGATCTATTTAAAATAGTTTTCACTAAAATTACGATTTAGAGGGGTTACTTTACAGTAGAAGCTGTCTTAAGCGACCATTAAAAAGAGATCTATTTATAGATCTGCAAGGCAGGTGGTAGCTTAATATAATGTCAAAAGTAATAGAGAAAACTTTTGTAGGAGCTTCCGCCCTGTATTAAGCAACCACCTGCTTCTTAAGATTCCTGTGTCCTATTAATTTAACCCTTTCACTGCCATTGTCACATATATCATTACCTATGCACACAGTTTGGATCCAGATGAGACGCCGAGTAACTCGGCGTCTCATCAGGATCCAAACTGTTTGTTACTGTTACTATTTTATGAGACAAAATCAAAGAAAAAATGAAAACTAAAAAGTGTAGCAGACGACAAAGTTTGCAGACGACAAATGTTGGCAGCGAAAGGGTTAAGGTCACTTAAGACAGGTTCTACTGTATATGTACGGGTTAATGCAGAATAAAAGTAAGGCAGAATATTTCCACTAGAGCTTTCTGCATTACTTTTGTTGCATTAACGAGTCAACTCCCTTAACCCTTTCAGTGTAAGAATTGTCGTCTGCTGGGAACACCTTCGTATATTTCAAGTTTTAGAATGGGCGCTTGTTAAATTTCTTTATAAAAGATAAACAGAGTGTAAACCAGTTTTGATCCTGATGAGACACCGAGTTACTCGTCGTCACATCTGTATCGAAACTGTTTCCTTATGATATTAGATACCAGCCTTTGTGGAACCGAAGGGATTGACCGCTTCCTTCATATAAATGCCTTTTCACGCCTTTGCAGATAGAGTATACCCGATCAGACGGCTCCTATACGTATAACACATACAGATAGAGTATACCCGATCAGACGGCTCCTATACGTATAACACATACAGATAGAGTATACCCGATCAGACGGCTCCTATACGTATAACACATACAGATAGAGTATACCCGATCAGACGGCTCCTATACGTATAACACATACAGATAGAGTATACCCGATCAGACGGCTCCTATAGGTATAACACATACAGATAGAGTATACCCGATCAGACAGCTCCTATAGGTATAACACATGTTAAGAAAGAGTATACCCGATCAGACGGCTCCTATAGGTATAACACATACAGATAGAGTATACCCGATCAGACGGCTCCTATACGTATAACACATACAGATAGAGTATTTCCGATCAGACGACTCCTATAGGTATAACACATACAGATAGAGTATACCCGATCAGACGGCTCCTATACGTATAACACATACAGATAGAGTATACCCGATCAGACGGCTCATATAGGTATAACACATACAGATAGAGTATACCCGATCAGACAGCTTCTATAGGTATAACACATACAGATAGAGTATACCCGATCAGACGGCTCCTATAGGCAGATAGGGTATACCCGATCAGACAGCTCCTATAGGTATAACACATGCATATAGAGTATACCCGATCAGACGGCTCCTAAAGGTATAACATATACAGATAGAGTATACCCGATCAGACGGCTCCTATACGTATAACACATACAGATAGAGTATACCCGATCAGACGGCTCCTATACGTATAACACATACAGATAGAGTATATCCGATCAGACGGCTCCTATACGTATAACACATACAGATAGAGTATACCCGATCAGGCGGCTCCTATACGTATAACACATATAGATAGAGTATACCCGATCAGACGGCTCGTATAGGTATAACACATAGCTCTTATCCTACAGTGTCTGCCAGAGCCAAAATGTCCAGTGTTTATTTGTCATTTAAAAAAATCTAATTAATATTCATGTTCTCACTATTTCTTTTCTAAATTTAGAGAGTTTGTCATTAATATTCATGAATATGCTAACAAACTTATAAACAGCATGCCATTCTAAATTCAACACCAGTGTATCTATGTCATGTTTGGTAACACGCTGATACTGTTAGCTACCAGCTTTCGAATGCCTTGATATATAAATGCTATCTTCTCTATGCACCAACGCTGTCCGGACATACGTCTGTTATGGATAATCAAAAATAATTTGCATTAAATGCAAATAAGCCAAAGAGACACGATTTTGATTTATATAATACTCTCCTTGAGGATGCTTTATGTATAAGAACATATGTGGGTGTATCTGGAGAATCACAGGTGATTTCACCTTTTAGTCTGTTTTCCTTCATTTTTCGGTTTTCTCATTAATATTCATGATTATGCAAATGAGGTAATTAACAAAAACATATTTTTGATTAAGGTTCAATGTCTTACCTTTAGTTTATTCACCAGTTTCAAACTCTTAGTGCCCCAAACAGCATAGCTATACTACATTATAGCCTTTACCCATTGTCGTTTTCTAGACTACTGGTTGCCATGGAAACAGAAGAAATACCCATAGCAGGAATGAGTTTTTTCATGGGTACATATTTGATTTCCATTCAGCAGACCCTATCAAACACCTGGTACCAATGAAAAAAGTCAGACGGGGCTGCACGGTAACCCTATCTGGCCCACGGGGTATATGAAACAGGTAAATAATTATACTTTTTAGGTGATATATTTCAACACACCATCGTTTTGTGCATTAGCCGGGGAAGTGTCCTGTTGCATTCATTTCCGATCAATCATACGCCATAGTTATAATTCCTCGGGAGTAAGCCAATTGTTCTAATGTTCTGAAATAGTACAATGGATCCTGTCTTAAACGGACATTAATTCATTGAACATCGGAGTCTTAAAAGCAGGTTTTTGCTTAAAGTTGGGCAATAGGAAATTTCTGCATTGCTATTGACCTTCATTAAGCTACAAGCTGTCTATCATACCCATAACTTGACCTCTTTTTGATGACCGCTTTACCCTTCGCTTGCTATTCACGTCAATATACCTACCTGTAAATAGTGAAGACCCAGATGAGACAGCTCCCGCAGGAGCCGTCTCATCAGGGTCTGCACTATTTACAAGTTGATTGTGCAACCAGTGCACTCCACAGCAGTGATTGCACAGCGAAATACTTGTACAGAGTGACGATATATCTAATTATACAACAGGGCATGGGTAGAGAAGGAGAAATGTATTTTAATATTCAGCAAGAGAAGGGTTAAGACATGTTCTACTGTATGTCGCTTCTACATGTATTTGCTTTCAGAAAACAGTATTTCAATACAGACGAGGCGTCGGGTTACTTGCTGTTACATCTCGAGTCGAACTATGAATTCATCAAATACTGAGCTCCTAACGCGTTACATCTCGAGTCAAACCATGAATTAATTAAATACTGATCTCCTAACGCGTGACATCATACATTAATCTTCTAGTTCCCTTTTTGAGCTATCCAAATTATTTTATTCACGTGTTTTGAAATTATGATTGATTTGATCAATTATTTATATGGTTACATACCGCTTCATTCAAGTCGAAATTCTACACCAACAGCAAATACCACGTCTATAACGAATGTAATATAAAATAGTTGACTCTCTGAACTCAACAGACGGGTTTCACAGTCTTCCTTGTTCTCATCTTATTCGCGTCATGACTTGCATTTTGCAATCAGACTGGATCTAGACGAGAGGTCGAGTAACGCGGCGCCTCATCAGGATCCAAACTGTTTGATACTCGGTTAACAGGTTCTAGAACAGTTAAGCTAAGTGGATAAATAAAGAAAATGGTTGCATGAACTTTCAGCAGATATCATTCTTGATTGCGTGAAAAGGATTTATCGTTGGTTTCGATTTGCTACGTCGATAGCTCGATTTGATAAATAACACTTAAATTGGATTTTAGAAATCTGATAAGAAATCAATGAATATTAATTAGACTATTTTTGCAATGCCATATATATGAAGGCAGGAGCCGTCTGATAAGGGCCTGCTCTATTTGTATATGGTATAATATAGATCTAGCTCTACTGTCTCAGCCTGGGCCAAAATGACCATTGCAAAATTGTAAACTGATATTTATTAAGACATTATTTCTTACATTAACATACACCAGGGAAAGGGTTAACAATGAAGACAAGAATGAACAGCGCATTTCTTCAAGGAAAAGCGATTTTGCCCGAATTGATCTTTAACGTATAACTAATAGACATATCATTTGTAAACAGATTTGCTCCAGATATGTAAGACGCCGATCAACTCGGTATCTCGCCAGTGTCCACGCTGAGCAACTCGGTATCTCATCAGTGTCCACGCCGATCAACTCGGTATCTCGCCAGTGTCCACGCTGAGCAACCCGGTATATCGCCAGTGTCCACGCTGAGCAACTCGGTATCTCGCCAGTGTCCACGCTGAGCAACTCGGTATCTCGCCAGTGTCCACGCTGAGCAACTCGGTATCTCGCCAGTGTCCACGACGAGCAACTCGGTATCTCACCAGTGTCCACGACGAGCAACTCGGTCTCTCACCAGCTCGTATGCATTAATGTTTCACTCTTTTAATAAAAATTGTGTTGCGGTCAAGAGCGGGAAATTAGCACGTGATATATATAATCAGCAACGAGTTTCCCGTAAGAATTTGCCTCTTGAGAATTTATGGCAGAGATAAATATTTAAAAAGCCTAATATTGATGTGTTTATTATTATTATAAATCTGTCAATTTAAGTAGCTGCTTGTGTTAGTGGTACTGTTTAAGCATACTTAAGTGTTCTTTGAATATAATTTATAAAGTAATGCTGTAGCATCGACAGCCGATGTTTTAACTTTTTTACATGTATCACATAGAAACGTCCTTTCACACCTTACAAACCGAGTAGACCCAGTCCAGACGGCTTTTATAGGAACCGTATTACTAGGATCTTCTATGTTTGCTAATGAACTTATTATAGATGACTTAGTATAGGCATATGACTCTACAGTTTCTACCGATTCCAAAACAAGCATATGTACATATGCATGATGTCATTGTATCATACATGATTAGATTAACAGAGGTCCAGATAAGATGCGTAAATTAAAACATTTTCAAGAACAGTTCCTTTTTTCTCCACCAAACCCTATACTGTGCTGTGACCACTCTTTAGAATTGCTTCTTCGAGACGATTCTAAAGAGTGGTCACAGTATAGGGTTTGGTAGAGAAATGACGGTTTCAATATTTCGGTGCGCACCTTCATCTGTAGCTCTGAGCACAATAACTTTTTATTTTAGCATCTACATCTATTCTATACCATACACAAACAGTTTTTGAGATACCTAATAGAGTGCTCTTTTATTATCTCCACCATGCACTGGGTAAGAGGATATATATGCACATTGGGAATGTTTTATACAAAGTTTTGTTGCACATAACTATAAGACCATGGAACTTTATAAAACTCCAAAATGAAAGCTGAACGTTTCACATAATTAATATTAACTGTGAAAAAAATCCATCAGAAGTGAGAAGGCCATTTACATGTACAACGCAATCATAGCAGTCACTGATCAGACTGGAGCGGTGCGTTCTAAGTTTACTCTGCTTTGTGTTAAAAAGCGTACATACGGAGCAACAATTCAAGCAATTCATCTCTAATATAGTGTAATCTTTATGTTAATAAGTTTACATGCTAAGTAAGTGTCCTCTGCTTTATTATCGTCTGCTACACGTTTCAATTTTTTAAGTTGATCTTCCGTTTCCCTTAAACATCATAAACAAGAGTTCCATTTATTTTGAAACCCGACGAGACACTAAGTCAATTGTGGTTCCAAACAATTTGCATACATGTGGTTTATTACCAGTTAAACACTATACACCGCTGTAAAAAAATATTATTATTCTGCGTCTCATCTAGATCCAAGCTGTTTGAGTCTGGTCGTGAATAGCATGCAAAGAGATTATGCGGTGTGCACATGTTGCATGTACGTGCACATACAAGCTATTTTCAACTACCTCCGAAAAAACAGTCGAGTAAAAAAAGATCGATTTACACGTTTGGGCTTGACATAGAGACGGGACTCAAAGTCACGTGATGGTCTCGTATTTCTGCAGCCACACTGGTGCAACACTAGCAGTCGCGCGAGGAAACGAGAAAGTTCGAAAGGTGTAATTGCAGCTAAAGATACAACAAACAATTGTCGGAAATGAGCTGCCGGACACATGTTGGACCTTCTAGGGTATGTCTTTATTATTCACTTCCTACCCAGAACAACAGATAAGGGTGCGTACTCAAATACTAAACTCATCATTTCTCCATCTAACCTTATATTGTGAAACGATTCTAACTAGTGGCCACAACATAGGGTTTGGGTGAGAAATAAAGGAGTTATTCTTGAAAATGTTTTATTCTCTGCATCATATCTGAACCTTTGCCTACTTATAATGTCTGGTCAAAATTTGGTGAAAACATTGCTATGACCAAAGAGGGTAGTCTTTGATAAACGCTCTGTCTTGTCATGTAAGCTTTAGCTCATTCCCTCATTTTGTCGCCTTTTTTGGCACAGCTGTAAGTCACCTTTAGAAACCATTGTGATAAATAGAGCATTTGCTCCCATAGGAACAAATGCTCTATTTATCACAATGAATTAAAAACCACAACGTTCTAAATTTTCCCGGAGGAGCATGTCCTCGAGGCCCCCTATAGCCACAGTATACGTATACATTACACTTTGATTCAGTCATGGTGCACTCTGATTGATGGGTGGTTTTAGATGTGTTTGTATTTGATATATACAGTTAAGCCTTTTAGTGAAGAAGAACTGGGAAATTTTAGACAGGCGGCTGCTCAATGCAAGGCGAAATTCATGCAGAAAGCTGCATTAAACTGCCACATGTCTTAAATACCAGACTCCCGTTACACGAACATTCTTAAGTAATTGCTAAAACTAAGACTGAACAGTGGGATTAATTCTGTTACAATTATTTACTTACGCTCTTGTAAGGGTTTGCGTTTCAAGAACGTTGTTAACTATTTGCTTAGTTTAGAACAAATTACGTTCTTATCTTTCCGTTCTTTTCGGTTGCTATAGGAATCGTCAGATCAGTGTCTGCTCTGTTTGCTTTTAAACTAATATATGATTCTACACTGTCTGCTAAAAAGCTCTGTGTTCATATGCCAGGCTAAACGATATTCAATTATTATTCAACAAGTCATGAATTATTGTATAAATATTAATTAGATAAAGGGTTGAGCTAACATATGAATTTACTACTAATCTCATGAATATTCATGTAAGAAATAATGACATGAAAATTAATTCAACTCCTTTTACAATTACATATGAATGCAGGAGGATGTGGCCATTACATGAACTGTAGAATTAGATCTATAGTATGCCATAAGCAAATAGAGCAAATGCTGAGACTATTCTGTCTGCAAAAGGCGAATCAAATTGATACAATTCCGTAAGCAAACCGAGAAGATCATGTAGGGACCTTCTGACCTGGGTCTACTCTCTTTACAAACTCGTTAACGGTGTTTCTGTCAGATAAAGAGTGGACGTCGGATAATTAAATAAGTTCTAACGTTGTCGTCTGCTAGACACATTTTCGTCTGCTTCAAGTTTCAAAGTGGGCGCTTGTTCAGATTCTTTATATAAAAAAAATGAAAATTGTGTTAAACAGTTTGGTCCCAGGTGAGATGCCGAGTGACTCGGCGTCTCATCTGGATCCAAACTGTTTGCATATATGATATCATAGACCCGTCTTTATGGCGTAAATAATCTCTCACGGTTTTTTTTCTGTATGACATTTTTAATCGATAGCAGCTCTCTTTTGATGTGTATAATTTTTTTGAAACGTTTTCCACGAAGGAGGAAGTTTTGTGTGAGAGGAGCGGTTTATCTTTCGATGACTGACTAAACAAAATACCCAATAAACCCTTTCGCTGTCAAACATTATCGTCTGCAAAATTTGTCGTCCAGTACAATATTCGTTTCTTCAATTGTTCTCCCATTTTCTTTCGTAAACATTACCACATAAACCAACAGTTTGGACCCTGATAAGATGCCGAGTAACTCGGCGCCCCACTTGGACCCAAACTGTTTGCATAGGTGCGACCTCTGCAGTCAAAGAGTTAACTCTGTACTCTATAAATGTTCATGTCAGAAATGATGACACTATTGACAATAATCCATTCTCTCATATTGACGCATTTTGACGCATCTGCAACAGTCACCTGTTGAAACCATTGTGATAAATAGAACATTTGCTCCTATAGGAGCAAATGTTCTATTTATCACAATGGTTTCAAACCACAAAAATACTATTTTTTTCCTTTTCTCTTGTTAATGCTCCTTTTCGGTAGATTTATTCAAAGAGGTTGGATCTAAAAACAGCCTATGAAGTAATGGGTTAAGTAGCCGAATGCTTATAATAGCACCATGGACAAGTGAGTTTAACCATGGCAAAAACTGTAGAAATAGATCGAGGCTATTTCATAAGCAAACTACAGACCCTGGTAAGACAGGTTTCTACAGGAGACATCTGATCTGGCTATACTCAGCTTGCAAACACGTGGAAAGGACCGGCCACTTTTTTATCAGCAGAAATCTTGCATAAACAAGAATGCAATATAAAATAAATTAGTATAATTCAATTTCATTTTTTTTCAATCATTTATTGTCATTATGTAAACCGTGACATTGGGGACAGACGACGATACAAATCACATTTCGCTTGTTTATTTGCCCAGACCTTCAGTGGTGTAATCATTTCGATTATACGATCATTTCACACCAAAACAAAATTCTATCGCTACAATGATTAGGTTTTCCAAGTATTTAACAATTAATTCCACTATCATTGGAGAGGTCATCAGACCTCTCAGCAGTGTTGGGATTGGATGTCGGCGTATTCTGGAATGGTTTACAATTTATCTCGAGGAGTGTTGAATGCGGATGGTAAAACAGGGTATATGTGATGTAAAAACCTTCATACGATGTTTAAAAAGAAATTTATCAAACAAATGTACAATAATAACAATAATTATGACACTTTTTTCGTCGAAGTATCGACATTAAATGCCAAAAACAGTTTTGTAAAAACTTAAATGAAGCCGGGTCAAAGTCGCAGAATTGAAGCCGGGTCAAAACTGTAGTCGTGCACCTGTTTGCGGTGCTCTCGTTCTAAATTATGCCCTTCAGTGCTGTAGATGGGACTTACATTACAAGACGGGAAAACGTGCTCGAATTTGAAAAATAAGATCATTTGAATCGACAGTCGATATGTTAATTCAAACAGACATGGTTATTATTCTACCGGAGGCTCTACATGGTCAAAATCGAATTCCGTCGTCTCGGTTTCTATTTTTAGATAGGGCCAACGTCACTCGTTAATGGAACTGAACAGGCTATATTTAGGTCTATGACCATCACCGCCCTTGTAAGAGTTTATTGATTAAATTATCATGAGAGTGATAAATGTTTTAATGAAGTTTTATTGTTTTATTTATTTTTATTTAAAGTCGTTTTATTTATTTTTTTATTTAAAAAAGTCGTCAATATAGTAGCATGAAATTTCCCTTGAAGTATGTCTGGCCTGATAGCGTAGTGGTTACCACGGTCGCCTATCATGCAGTCAGCCCTGGTTCGATTCTCACCGCTGACGAAACTTTTTTTCTCTCTTTTTCCTTTCTATTTTTTTAATGACGGTTTGGGTTTTTACTGGGATAGTTAATGATAATTATCCATATTAAGTGTTTTTTCTTTCAACTTATACGTTATTTTTGGTAAAACAAATTTGTAGAAAAATTAAAAAAAAGTTCCTGTTGTAAGAAGAAATTCCTACACCTACTATACAAATAAACCTCTACTGTACATATAAACTTAGGTTTATTATGCTACCCCTTTATTACGTCACTAACGGCTGTAGTGACGGGATAAAATATTTATCCTCTTACGTTTTGGTATCGTCAATATGCCTCTGAACCAATCAATGACCGCCCTAGATATTTGTGTCAAGTTTCATGTGATACTTCCAACAATGCATATGTCATAATAGTTTTACCAGGTATTTACTTGTTACAGTTTGCAACAGAGTTCTTTATCAGCATGCCATAGTATATTTTCTTGTTTACATAGTTATTTGTTTCATAATAAATGACTATATTTTTAATTTATAGCCTTGTCTCTTTATTATCACCTTTTTAGAGAAGGGGAGTAGGATATTCATTTATCCTCATTTTTTTTAGCTCACCAGAGCACGACGTGCTCATGCTGAGCTTTTAGGATCGTTGGATGTCCCTCGTCTGTTGTCCGTTGAGATACCACATTTTGCACTTGATCTCTAAGTAAATTGGTTTGTGTTTTGCCCTGCATGAAATTTAGGTCAATCTCGAATATGGGTCACCTGGGCTCAAAAACAAGGTCACTAGGTCAAATCTTAGAAAAATCTTGTTAATGCTCTAGAAGCTACAAATCTTATTGGATCTTACTGAAATTTTATCAGAATGTGTCTCCATGAAATCTACGCCAAGTTCGAATATTGGTCATGTCGGGTCAAAAACTAGGTCACTAGGTCAAATCTTACAAAATCCTAAACACTCTGGAGGCCACATTTTGCACTTGATCTTTAAGTAAATTGGTTTGTGTATTGACCCTGATGAAATCTAGGTCAAGTTCGAATATGAATCGCCTGCAGTCATAAACTAGGCCACTAGGTCAACTCATAGAAAAATCTTGTTCACACTCAAGTGGCTACAAATGTTATCAGATCTTACTGAAATTTTATCAGAATGTTTGTCCACATGCAATCTTGGTCAAGTTCAAATATGGATCATGTCGGGTTCGAAACTAGGTCACTACGTCATTACACTCTAGAGGCTACATATGTCGTTAAGTTTTTAATGAAATGTTGTATTTCAATTGTCTTAACAAAACAGTTCCTTATTAAAAACCTTCCTTGTACACAAATTTCGCGGCGATCCAATGCCTTGCATCAGTATTCGTCTTGTATACTTATATTCCAACAAAAACATTTCTACTGTGCTCTGATAATCGCCCCCTCTAGTGGAGAAAGTCTATCAACGGCGTTTTTGATTACTGATGCCACATACCAATACGGCGACAATGATAATACCGATCACTGGGATCACTGATAGAAGGATTCCTTGGTTTTCTTCATAATGCATTTACCCGACCACTGTTTGTTAGCAGATACCTTTCATCTGTGGACTATAACCCTTTTTTCTCTAATAGACAAGATTTGCCGCCCATGCAAACAGAACAGAACACGATCTGCTCTGTTTGTTAAATATAATTCTGAGTCTGAAGTTTCTACAACAGTCAAACAGTCCTTGTATACATGCTATTTTAAGACTTTGAACAGCCAATTAACATCCATTCAGTAATTGTGTCCTTCATGGTGCAAATTCTATGATCATAATCAGATGATATAATTTCATAAGCAAACAGAGTAGACCCAGGTTAGACAACTCCTATAGGAGCCGTCTGATCTGGTTCTACATTGTTAAGGAGCTGCCAGACTTTACTATGAAATACTGGGTTTACCCTTTCCGTTGTATAAACACTTTTTACGCCTTTGCAAACAGAGTAGGGCCAGATAAAAATCCTCCTATAGGAGCCGTCTGATCAGGGTCTGCTCTGTTTGTTTATTAAATTGTAATAGGTCTTACTCTGCAGTTTCTACCAATACCAAAACAACTTGTGTACATCCGCCTTTATAATAATGCAGCTCATAAATATTCACGATGCTATTATTTCTTACATGAATATTCAACGGGTAAAGGGTTGATCTGTTTACCTGTTATGACTGTTGTTGACTCAAAACTCGTCCACACAGGCTACTTATTTTGAATTTGCATATATCAATAGACATAGATACTAATTATTGACATAGTGACACTATAGTAAGCATTGTAATGGATTCTTTTGATTACTGTGTGTAGGAAGAAACCTGTAGTCGGTGGACTTTAATCATTTCCCTCATAATAGACGTAATTTGACACCTTCGCAAACAGATAATACAACTCCTGTAAGAGCTCTCTGATCATGATATGCTCTATTTTCTTATGGACTACTATAAACCTGATTCTGAAGTTTATGCCACATCCAATGCTTTCCTCTGCCAAAGTATTAGCTAATTAACACCAATTAGTAAAGGTTACAGATGGGAACGAGTACCAACATCGATGCTCGAGTATGGTATTACACTAGAACATGTTCTAAGCGACCATTCATTTATTGAACAATAAGAGTCGTAAAAGTAGTTGGTTGCTGAACTCTTTTGGCGCCAAATTTAAAAGTGTCGTCTGCGATAATAATTTCATATTAAATATAATTCTAAACTGACTAATAAAGGTATATTAGTAAAACATTTGTTTTTAAAAACCTGTATGCTTGGGCTAAAGAAATACAGAAAACAGTGAAGTCCCTAGTCAGATGCCGCCTTTTCAAGGCGGCATCTGACCTGGGACTGCACTGTTTTCAATGGTGCCAGCAGGCGACATTGGCGCCGAAAGAGTTAATGCAGGACAGACGTAATGCAGAAAGCTCCTATAGGAGTTTTCTGCATTACTTTTGAGCTGCATAAAGCTACCACACGCCTTACAGACCCATACTTTTACCTCACTGTGATGACCGCTTAAGCCAGATTCTACTGTATAAGCAGTTTAACTGGCAATTAGAGGGAATGTTATTCCGTCAACTAGCTAGCAGGTATCATCTGTAGTGACAGGAGTTAAGAATATGGTTATAATTAACAACCAAATTTTCAAACACAACCAAAAGTTCGTAGACGTTCAACCAAAAGTTCTAAAATTGTATCTTAATGAAAAATATAAGGCAGAAAGATCATTGTTTATTTTTTCTCATGTTATAGCGAGTACTCGAACACCAGAAATGCTAATCGATACCTGGATGTTTGGCCTAGTATCCGAGTACCCGAATACTCGGCCCCATTCCTAGTAAATGCTTCTTTCATAAAGACCAATCAAGTAAAACTCGTCTTCGCATGTTACTGGTTTTGCATTTGCATATGTCAATAAACAGTAATACCGACATAAGGAGTTCTTAGTTTGCTTAGTAAAAGACCCACCTGGTTATTGTTTGTAAGGAGAAGCGAGTAATCTGCTGGCTTTAAACACAAACATTGTCTGTAGCCCTTACCTTAACTACCTTAGTATTTGTACCGCGTTCTTAACCCTTATCCCGCTACCATATCCCTTATCCCGCTTCCATATCCCTTATCCCGCTACCTTAACCCTTATCCCACTACCTTAACCCTTATCCCGCTTTCATATCCCTTATCCCGCTACCTTAACCCTTATCACACTACCTTAACCCTTATCCCGCTTTCATATCCCTTATCCCGCTACCTTAACCCTTATCCCGCTTCCTTAACCCTTATCATACTACCTTAACCTTTATCCCACTTCCCTAACCATTATCCCACAGCCTTAACCCTTATTCCACTGTCGTAACCCTTTTCCCACTGTCGTAACCCTTATCCCACTGTCGTTACCCTTATCCCACTACCTTAAACATTATCATCATACCTTAATCCTTATCTCGCTACCTTGACCTTTATCCCACTACCTTAAACATTATCACACACCTTAATCCTTCTCCCGCTACCTTAACCCTTATCCCACTACCTTAACCCTTATCCCACTACCTTAACCCTTATCCCGCTACCTTAAACCTTACCCCACTACCTTAACCCTTATCCCACTACCTTAACCCTTATCCCACTACCTTAACCCTTATATTGCTACCTTAAACCTTATCCCACTACTTTAACCCTTATCCCAGTACCTTAACCCTTATCCAACTTTCTCATCCCTTACCCCATCACCTTAACCCTTATATCGCTGCCTTAACCCTTATCTCGCTACCTTAACCCTTATCTCGCTACCTTAACCATTATCTCGCTACCTTAACCCTTATCTCGCTGCCTTAACCCATATCTCGCTGCCTTTACCCTTACCTCACTATCTTAACATTTACCCCCTCCTTAACCCTTATCCCATTACCCTAACCCTTATACCACTGTTTAAACCCGTATCCCACCACATTGACCCTTATCTCGCTACCTTAACCCTTATAGTTATATAAGTAAAACTCTTAACGCCATAAATCTGACATAAATCTGACATAAATTCATATGAAACTGGGAAAAAGGTTAAGACAGGTGTTCGCTTTATGAAAGACGAAAGGAGCTTTCTGGACGACCTTCACCCTGCAATAAGCATCTAAATTCCTCTCTACTTAAAAGGGTACTATTCACTACCAGACTCGTTTTCGGTAACTTTGCGTCTCAGCAGGATTCAAACTATTTTATACATACTGTCAATTATTTCCTCGAAAGTTTGATCGACTCGGAAGTAGTCATACTTGCGCCATCAAACTTTGAACACACACTATAATATTTTTACAGCAATGTAAGAATTCTAGGGTGCACCAGACACAGACAATTTTCACGGCTTTGAAAACAGAGTAGACCCAGATCAGACGACTCCTGTTGAAGTCTTCTGACCAGGACCTGTTCCGTTTGACTATGGAACTATACATGTCTGATTGTACATTTGTGCCATGGTAAAATACATCTGAGTCATACGCCAGTACAGCTAATGAAATATAGGGAAGGAATATTCATGCATGACGCAATTCGTTCTTACATAAATGGGTTAGGTTAATTAACCAGCGTAAAGTGAACCTGTACATTATCAAATACATGATCTTATTATGGCAACGGCGTGCCTATTTATGATATACTTTTTGACGTTGGAGTCGATTCGTTGTCATTAAAGACAGCCCTCACCCTCTGTACAAATAACGATATTTGTTCAAATTTGGAGATAATGCATAACTAACTGTTTCGTATTCGATTAACTTTACGAGAAACTATTTATAATATTTAACCGAAAATCAAACAGGTTGAACCTTGATGAGATGCCGAGTTTCTCGGCGTCTCATCTGGGTCCAAACTGTTTGCAAACTGCGATTTAGCTCGTAAATAGAAGGGCTAAGTGTTAAAATGAACGATGTGCTTTAAACTAAAAATTATCGCCGTTCTAATGTAAATGGTGTCATTAGCGTCCAATTTGAATAAAGGAAATTGAGATCAAAATGACTTTTAAGCAATTAGTTCGCTTGAACCCATTCGTGTCAAGTGTCCCTTAAAAGCACATAAGCAAACAGTGTAAACCCAGATCGGAGGGCCCTCTGATCAGGGTCTGCATTGTTTTGCTGAACCCATTAATTTCAATTACTTATATTATCAAAATTGACAGGTTCCAAAGTAAGATCTTGACGGGTTTTCCTAAAATCATATGGATATTAACGTGTTAACCATTTACCTCACGGACATTAAATGTAAGAAATAATGACATATATGTGAACGTATATAGATATACATGTATATGCAGACACAACGTGTTTAATATGGCAGGCACTGAAGAAGCAGGTCTTTACTCGTATAATGCCATAAGCAAACGGAGCAAAACCCGATTAAACGGTTCTTAATGAGATAACTGATCTGAGTCTACTTTGTTTGTAAATGCATTAAAGGGTGCTTCAATGAGGTAAAAGGTTAACCCTTTCCCTTTTGCAGAGTAAATTCAGTTTCCTTATGGAATTATATAGATCCATGCTTATAAAACTTTTAGTTGAGTCTGGTTTCGGTCTTAAGTTTTTGATTGGTCTGATTTGAGCCTTTGGCACAAATCGGACCAATCAAAAGCTTGAGAACTCAAATCTGACCAATCAAAAGCATGAGAACGAACTCAGACTCAACTAAAAAGCTTTATAAGCATGGACCCAGATTCTACAGTTTCTGTCTATGTGCATATACCATTATAAAAAAATCAGCTAATAAATATTCATGATATCACTTTCTTACGTGAATATTTATGATGTAAAAGGTTAACAGAGTTGTAGATAAGAGAACAATTCGAACCTGCCTTAAGTCTCCAGCAAAGAGAGGCCTAATTATGCATCTGTAAGGTAGATGGTAGCTTTATACAGGTCCAAAGTAATGCAGTAAGCTCCTACAGGAGCTTTCTACATTGCTTTTGCCCTGAATGAAGCAACCGCCCGTTTTTAAAACACCTATGTTCAATAAATGAATGGTCACTTAAAACAAGTTATACTACATTTCTTTAACAAGCCCTATTTTCTACAAAGTACAGTTGAACTTCAACATCTCGAACTTCAAGGGACTATACAAATTACTTCGACATAACAGAAGTTCGAATCATCCGACTATTAATCTGAACAATTTCTCAAATTTACAGCTTAATGTTGGTCTAAATTTATACTGAAAGCTCTTGGGGGAGCTTTCAGCGTTATTTGAACCTGCATAATTAATCTGTCACACGCGTCTCTAGATAAAAAAAAGCATGCACTATGACAAGTTTACAACAACTATGCAAGAACTGATCTTTCTGTCCAAGTTATCCCGAGTTCGAGTTATCCGAGTTCGAGATATCGAAGCTCAACAGTATTCATTTTGCAGGAGAAAAGGCACTTTTTAAACGCTTACATAAGTATATGTAATCTCAAATCTGAATAGTCAATATCCCATACGCGACTTAATTGACATTATTTCTTCATGTAATGCTTTGACTCCCAATTATATTGATTGTGATAAAATTTTAATCTGTCTGAAGGATCATTGACTTATTGTGACCTGTATATATACAATGTGTATTTACTTATAAAAACAATTTCTACCATCAATATAAGCCCTCTACTACATGGGTATTCATACTAGAAATGATGACGTCATGAATATTAATTACAATATTTTAATGGCATATTAACACATGTGAATTTTTCGCCAAAGCAGAAACTGAAACAACAGATCTATATAATTATACCCCCACCACCTGTGATGGGGGCTATATAGGAATCACCATGTCCGTCCGTCCGTCACTCGCGTTTTTCCGGGACATTTGTTTTTTTCTTGAAAATTATTTTTGATACCACCTTCAAACTTAATACATGTTATAAGTTTTATGTGGGGACAGTCTTCTCCATGTTTCACAACTCTTGCACACACTTTGACAGAATTATGCCCCTTTTTAGCTTCATATTTTGTCTCTTAATTGGGACATATTTTTGAGACATGCCATTTTCTTGAAGCCTATTTATTATATTGTCTTCAAACTTGGTACACATTATTGGGTTGATGAGAGGATGTGCAGTCAACAAGGGTTGTAACTCTAAATTCATTTTTAAGGGAGTTATTCCCCTTAGTTACTTTTCAGAAGCAATTTTTTGACCGGTGCATACACTGTGAAAATTTCCCGTAGCTTTTACAGGACATCCCGTTGTTTTTCCTACGGAACCGGTGCCGTAAACCAAGCACGGGTTTTAGACCGTTACCGCAATGGATTCTGGGACGTTAAAAGTATATCACGAGGGAAAATAACGTTTGGTAAAATTACAAAAAAAGAACTTATTTTTTAATTATTTGATCATTTTTCGTTTGCTAAAAGTATTATGAAGGTATAAACTGATATTTTGCTGGTATACATTCTATTCTGATTCGAACAAATGTTGATAATCATGGGGAAAAGTGCAAAAGTTGAAACCAAACTGATGATACCCCACCCATCCAGTCTTGTTCCCGCAACTTGAACACGTTGAATGATCATTGATGCGGTATTTTCGGTTTCTTTCATGGAGACACGGAGAAGGTGAATGTTAAAATGAGATCTTTCTATGGACTTCTCAGGTCCTGGGTCGGGAAAATGGTAAATGATGAAGAATCGGTAAATCAACTTATAATATTATTGCCAAGTTGCCTGTCCTCCTTACTGCTCAAGCCAGTGTGTTATTGAAACAGCAGAATTACTGTGAAAAGTTAATTGGACAAAATGTTATTTGCAAACATTGAAAATGCAGAACGGCCCAATTCTGTTGAAATACTTCAAGTCAAAACGGGAATGAGTCAGTTCCTTGAACTGATACAGACTGAAAAAGACAAGTACCACGGCATACTGCAAGGAAATACAATTTCCATACACCAGTGCTTGGGGGGGAGATGACAAATCTGATGTTTGTAGTAGATGTAAGTTTTGTTTTATTTATTTGTTGTTTTTATGCCACCCAACGCAAATAGTAATCGCATTGTCCGTCCTTCCATCTGTCCTTCCATCCGTCCGTCCCAAATTCTGTGTCCCTTCTGTAACTTTTTTATCTGAATGGATTAAAAAAAAAAACTGGCACAAATGTTCACCACACAAAGATGTGTCACATTCAACTCCCTGGTCCATTGGACATAGGTCAATGTCATCCTTCAGGGCACAGGGGGCCATTTTGGGGTCAAGATAGTGTAAAAAGTAAAAAAAAATATCATTGGGTCAATTTAGTGTACTATTATATACAAGGGGTCTAACTACCCATTCGCAAATTTCACGACCGATTCTAAATAATGCCCAGTTTTGGGCTACCAAGATAAAATAACCACTAATATTTGGTACGAACGTGAAGCGTGGACCTTGTACTCTTCAAATAATATAACTTTTGATACATTCCGACGAAGTCGTAGCCAGTGCCGACGTGAAATTCCTACAAAATACGCTGATTTTTCTAACTCGGACGGCAAGTCGCAACAACTTGACCTAGCTTCTACTTTGCCAGTAACAAGGCACCTGATTGACCGAGGGATGGTGCCCTGCGTTCTCGCTAATGCTTATAGGACAAGTAAGATAACAGACACGCGGATGTTGTTATTGTAGAGGAAGCTCATAGTGGCTTGAAAGAGATTGCACGAAAATTCGCCTGCATTTCGGATCTGCATCAGTGTCTGCAGAGAGCTTGAAAAGTAAACGATAGTATTTTGTCATATGTATTGATTGCACAATCGTTTTGTCCTGAGGCATTGCGATTATGGCCGTTTTACAAGGGGACCAAGCGACAATCGATGTTGCGACTTGTCGTACGAGTAAGAAAAATCAGCATATTTTGTAGGAATTTCACGTCAGCACTGGCTACGGCTTAGTCGGAATGTATCAAAGGTTATATTATTTGATAAGTACAAGGTCCACGCTTCACGTTCGTACCAAACATTAGTGGTTATTCCATCTTGGCTGTCCAAATCCGTGCGTTATTTCGAATCGGTCATGAAATTTGCGAATGGGTAGTTTGACCCCTTATATATGATATAACACTAAATCGACCCAATCAATTTTTTAGACCATCTAGACCCACGAAATGGTCCCCTGTGCTTCAGGATCAAAGATCGGGAAGGGGGGGCATAGTGTTTCACAAACACATCTTGACAAAGTTGTTTGTCATCTGCTGCACACTTTTGTGGAAACTTTGAAACAAATCAATTATGATAAAAAGATAAGTAATTCTGTGTAAACCCGCTGAATAAGCTCATACTGCTTCTCTTTATATGAATATTAATTATGTCTCCCCCCATATTTATATGGGGGAGACATATTGTTTTCGTGAAAGTTGTCTGTCTGTCCGTCTGTCTGTCTGTCCGTCTGTCCGTCTCTCTGTCACACTTTTTGTCCGGACGATAACTTCAATATGCCTGATGCCAGTTGATTGAAACTTCATATATAGAAAGAGCATAATGAGAGGAAGTGTCATGCACAAGGTCCATAACTCTGGCTTTACTAATATTGTAAAAAAAAATCACACTTTTTTGTCCGGACGATAACTCCTATATGGCTCATGCCATTGGATTGAAACTTCATACATGGAAAGATCATGACAAGAGGAAGTGTCATGCAGAAGGAAAATAACTCTGGCTTCACTAATATAGGAGTTATTGCCCTTTGTAAAAAATATCATAATTTTTTGTCCGGACAATAACTTGAATATGCCTGATGCCATTGGATTGAAACTTCATATATGGAAAGATCATAACGAGAGGAAGTGTCATGCAGAAGGAAAATAACTCTGGCTTCACTAATATAGGAGTTATTGCCCTTTGTAAAAAATATCATAATTTTTTGTCCGGACAATAACTTGAATATGCCTGATGCCATTGGATTGAAACTTCATATATGGAAAGATCATAACGAGAGGAAGTGTCATGCAGAAGGAAAATAACTCTGGCTTCACTAATATAGGAGTTATTGCCCTTTGTAAAAAAATCACACTTTTTTGTCCGGACGATAACTTCTATATGGCTCATGCCATTGGATTGAAACTTCATATATGGAAAGATCATAACAAGAGGAAGTGTCATGCACAAGGTCCATAACTCTGGCTTCACTAATATTGGAGTTATTGCCCTGTGTAAAAAAATCACACTTTTTTGTCCGGACGATAACTTCTATATGGCTTATGCCATTGGATTGAAACTTCATATATGGAAAGATCATAACGAGAGGAAGTGTCATGCACAAGGTCCATAACTCTGGCTTCACTAATATTGGAGTTATTGCCCTTGTAAAAAATAAAACACAACTTTTTGTCCAGATGATTACTCCTATGTGACACATGCCATTGGAGTGAAACTTCATACATGGAACGATCATAATAAGAGAAAGTGTCATGCATAAGATCCTTAACTCGAGCTTCAATAAATTTAGAGTTATTGCCCCATGTACATTTGTTTAATTCTTTCTTGTCCGGACGATAACTCCTACATGGCTCTTGCCATCTTATTGAAACTTCATACATGGAAAGAGCATGATGAGAGAAAGTGTCATGAACAAGGGCCATAATTCTGGCTTCAGTTCTTTTGGAGTTATTGCCCTTTGTTACATTTTTTGGCCGATCAATAACTCCTGTTCGACTGATGCTATTGGAATGACATTTTATTTTTGGAAAGAGCATGATGAAAGTAAGTGTCATGCACAAGGGCCATAAATCTGGTATCAGTATTTTTGGAGTTATTAGCTGTTATCATTTTCTTCTTGAAAAATGTAGTGTGGAAAACGCATAATGAGGGGAAGTATCATTCATCAAGACCATAACATTTTTAGGGATTTCCCTTTACATATTGTTTTTATTAGAGGGGAGACATCCGTTTTTTTGACAAAAACCTCTAGTTAGGCCAGATTTCATATAGACTGAGGGTGGCCAGCAAATCTATATGCTATCATAGGGCAATAGTATAGTGTGTGGTAATAAATAATAGGAGCTCTCTCATCTGGGTCTACACTGTTAATTTAAAACAATTTTGTGCCACAAGGGTTAAATCCACTGCTCATGTGATATGTTTAAAATCTGCTGTTTTTCTTATAGGATATGGCTTCTAATGGTGAGATACAACATGTGAACAGAGCATCTTGGCCAAAGCTTGCCATGCTTGGTATGTATGAACTTAAAAAGGGTTAAATGGGGGGGGGGGGGGGCATTCATACACTGTATGCCATGTTCTTGTTATTGAAACAATCAGTCTAAATCTTATTTAAATTAGGCTATTAAATTAATTGTGGGGCTTGATATAGATAAGAACCCAACTGCATGATTACTTGAGAGACCAAGAGATAACACCTGTAAATGTGAGGGTCTGTTATATAATGAAGAAGAACAACATTTGAAAATGCTATTTTCAAATGGAATCAACACATTATACTGATTTGTTATTTCCTAAGATGGAAAACAAGTATCGTAACTTAACCCAATCCCCCATATTGACGCCTTTTGACACCTCTGTAAAAGTATAACTTTTTGAAACCATTGATGATTGTAATAAAAAGAGCATTTGCTCCTATTCCTATGGATCAAATGCTCTGTTATCACTATGGTTTCAAATATACACAGTTCTAAGATTTCTTTTTTCCAGTAATTGCTCCTTTACAGTGTATTTGTTCAACAAGGTTGGGTCTAAAAATTACCTATGAGTTATGGCCTTATGGGTTAAGCCTAATTAGCATATATTTATAAAATACATGTTTTGTTAAACATACCATACTGTCTTGAATAAGATTATGTATAGAACCTGAATCAGTATGAGACTTCTCATCAGGATCCATGCTGTTTGACACAAGGTTTACTGTAATTAAAGTTACTTCGGCCAATATTATATTAAATGGATGAGGTTTATATAAATCAGATGCAGGTTTGGACAGGCATGACCTTTTGAAGTTGGGTAAAGGCTGGGGATCCAAATTTAAAATTGGAGTGATTTAGATTTGAAGATTTCTTAAATCTCAAGGCAAAGCCAAAAATGGTCTTAATGCAGTAATACCATCTTTAGAGGACATGAAGGGTATTTTTTTCAACTTGGTCAAAACACTTTTAAATCTTAGATTTTATGGTGAGGTTTACACTATCATGCATGAAATTTTGTGAAACTTGGAGTCTCTGCTAAATATGAAATTCACTCAAAGTTAGGATATTTTCAGCTGACTGAAACAGATTTCTGTTAGAGCTCAGAAAATATTCGAACACAGCCAAGACTAATGGTCCAAGTTTCATGGAAATATATTAGTGATGTAGAGAAAACCATAATATTGTTTATTTCCAGGAGAAACCCATCTGACTGCTAGAGGCTTTGGTTAAATGGTGGATGGACAAGTTTTTGTGTGTTCCTCCAGTTGCCTGGAAGCTGTTTCCTTACTGTTAATTGTGTATTATACAGTACCTAGACAAGGTAGCTGCCACATTGGGGTTCATACAGAGGTATACACATCATTCATTCACATTTAAGTTAACCCATTAATTTACCTCATAGGCTCTTTTTATACTCAATCTCTATGAACATTATCTACTGAAAAGGTACATCTACTAGAAAGAGCAAAATTTAAAAGTTCTGTACATTTGAAACTATTGTGATAAAAAAGAGCATTTGCTCCTTTGTAGCAAATGCTCTATTTATCACCATGGTTTCAAAAAGTGACTTTTACATGTATGCGTCAAAAGGGAATGAGTTGATACTTCTTCAGGAAAAAGAATTTTTGATACAGGAGTGCATACTGCATAGTTAACTTAGATATACCTGTACATACAACTGGTTCATGCTGTACTCTGCATTTTATATACATGTATCATAATCTGGATCCAGGCTATTTCCAAAAGGTATTCGCCTACAACATACTCAATGTTAAAATTCAAATACAGCCTTGAGGACACATTTGAGCGGCATACATTTGATCTTGATCAGATGCAAAACATTGTACACCAGTATTGCCTAGCCCAGCTGTAATTTACCCTTTCCTCCATGAATATTCATAAATTTATAAGAAATAATGACATCATGAATATTTATTAGATTAATGTGTTATAATAGCACATAAACACAGGAAATTCTAGTTTAGACGGAAAGTATAGAATCATATCTGTATTATATCATATGCAAACAGAGCAGACCCTGATTAGATGGCTCCAATAGGAACCCTTTGATCTGGGTCTACTTATTCTTTGCAAAGGCATATAAAGCGTACTTATGGAGTAAAAGGTTAAAGGCATGAGTTTGACTGTTGCAGAAGGCAGAGCCTAGTTTTACTGCAAGCTTGATGTTACATAGTCATAGCAGTTTGCTGTTAGTACCTGATATAATGGTGGCTAATGCTGGAAGTTGAAACAAAAGTTAATAAACCTTTTCTTTAATATAGTTTAGCTCACCAGAGCACAAAGTACTCATTGTGAGCTTATGTGATTGCCTTATGTTTGTCGACGTGTGTCGTGCGTCACAATTTGAATCTTAAAACATCTTCCCCTGTGAATCTACCGGGCTCTCAGCTTTCATCCTTGGCACATAACATCATCTGTAGGTCCTCTACAAAAGTTGTATAAATTATATCCCTGGGGTCTTAATTTGCCACACCCCATTAATTAATGTCTTGTTTTCTAGATATAAACTTAAAGTGAGAACTTTGAAAATCTTCTCCTTTGAAACTGAAAGGTTCTCAGCTTCCATACTCGTATTTGGCACACACATGTAGTATCAACTTCAGATCCTCGACGAATTATACAAATTATACTGTTTTGGGTCAATATTGACCATGCCCCGGGATGCCTTGATTTGTATACAAACTTATAATGAGAACTTTGAAAATTTTCTGGAAGGCCTGAAGTTAATATTTTGCACATAACATCATCTGATTCTTTACACAAGTTATATGAATTACGTATATGCCCCATGGGTGAAAATTGGCCTCGCCCTGGGTGGTACCTTTTAAACATGTATATAGAAACATTTAGTGAAAGTTTTGAAAATCTTTTTCTTTGAATCTGATCTGGAGCGCCTAAAGCTTTCTTCTTTGTTTCTTAACTTCAGAAGCTTGTGGGAATCAATCAAGGCTAGGAGGAGGACATCACTGGTGAATGCAAACATTCTCACACTTATAAATGATACTACTAGTGGATCGGACAGCCTGATTAAGCTTCATGCAATTGAGATATTTGTGGAGACAAGTTACTTTGCATATGAATGAAAGTGAACTCACTCACGTACAAGATACTGACT
This sequence comes from Azorinus chamasolen, assembly GCA_963576725.1. Classification (NCBI taxonomy): domain Eukaryota; kingdom Metazoa; phylum Mollusca; class Bivalvia; order Cardiida; family Solecurtidae; genus Azorinus; species Azorinus chamasolen. Next base: position 53,883,400 of record OY755252.1, read on the forward strand.
TTCGGTGCTGCAAGTTCTTTGTGAAACATTTGACATTTTGATTTTTTTTATTATTGTTTAGTCAGACTAGCTGTAAAATTTGAGTTGGGAAATAAATATTCTATTCTCAGCTTAACTTTAACTGTTGATGCATGCATATGCACTGTATGCCTTATTTTGTTGTTTTTAAACCCTAGAAACAGAAACAAGATCTCACGAAAGCACCTTAGTTTTTTTTTGAAGAGGTTGGAGGGGCTTCATGTAACTTAAGTCTATTTTACTGGTACATTCTATGCATGACATAGACATTTATACAAGTCTGTAGTCTTAACTCAGTGGTCTGATTCAGGCATATGCATGTTTGTTAGAGTTTAAGATTAAATTCGGGTTTCCCTCATTGTCTATTTTTTAGATTCAACCTCTTTGAATAAATCTACCGAAAAGGAACATTTAATAGAGAAAAAGAAACAACTAGAATTGTGTAGTGTTGAAACCATAGTGATAAATAGAGCATTTGTTCCTTAGGAGAAAATGCTCTATTTATCACAATGGTTTCAAAAAGTGACATTTACATAGGCTAATATGAGGGAATGGGTTAAAAGAAATAAATAAAGTTGTAATTGTTATACTAACTAGTTATCAAAAAACGTGTTGTATATTTTGCACTTTTAAATATGCTACTGAAAGTTGCTAAGTACCACTCTATTATTCTGGTAGAGCCACATAAGAAGACTCTGCAGCTTGACATTTAACCTGTTTACAGGTTAATCAAAATTAGCTTCTTATCTGGATCTTGTCTGCATGAGAAGCTGAATGTATTGAGTATCTTGAAAAAATTGCAGAAATGTTCACAGGCTATTGCTACAGAGGACAATTTGTTTCATCCCAGATTTACTGAATACACAGGAATGTTGGTCTGCTAAATGCTTTCATGAAATTAACAAAGTATTGAATGTGGCATGTGTTCTCATAAAGTGGTTCTTATCAAACTTTTTTCAAGTGGCAAGTTTTAGTTGCGTACTATTTTCCACAATTACTTTTTTCCACAGTATGTAAATTCACTGTCTAATGGACAGCTTTTGTATGTATTATGCATAATTATTATGACACAGACGTTTGATTGCTATAATGTAGAGCAACTTTTATCCTGTTACCTCATAGATATACCTTTTCAAGCCCTTTACATGTAAACAGTGTACATATCAAGATCAGAAAGCTTCTATAGGATATTTATACTCAGGGTCTGTACTGTTTGCATACGGAAGATGATACAGCAAAGATTTTTTTTGTTTGAGATGAAGTAAATACATGAAAATCCAAGTTCAAACAATGGTTAACAAATTCCCAGATATTGACACCTTTTGGCGCATATGTTAGTCATATTTTGAAGCCATTGTGATAAATAGAGCTTTTGCTCCCTCCAAAGAATCAAATGCTCTATTTATCACAATAGTTTCAAATCTTCAAAAATCTGAAATATTCCTTTATTCTACTAAATGCTCCTTTTCATCAGTACATTTACTGTTTGTTCCAGAAGATATGTTAAAAATGCATATGCTGTGAAAAAGTGATGAACTCATGTTGTGGATGATGTTGTGTTTTAAATTAGAAATATGTAGTGCAGACACTGATAAGAGGGCTTAGAAAGTCCCTTTGATCTGGGTCTACACTGTTTGCAAATGTAATGAGTACTTAAAAACTGGTCCATGATGTGGAAAGGGATGTAATCATTGATGAATATTATGGGACAGTAATTGCAATATGTATGATGTACAGATTCTTGTATGAGTGTTCAGCATGAAACTATGACAAAGTGTTCAACTGGTAGGAGACTATGACATTGCTTTCATTGCTCCCATGACTTGTTCAGCAAAGTAATTAGTCTGATTTTCCGATGACCTGGCTCAACTGTTTGGGTTTATGCTGTATAAATAGATGTATTATGTTACAGGTGTAAAAGTTGGAACTCATTATGGCAAGGGGCACTTTGAATATGTACAAATGGTGTGGAACTTGACCAGATATTGCAACTGATTCTGCATCTAATCAGAATCTATACTGTTTGATATTCACTGGCTAAAACTTTTCTTTTACAATACTTCAAATTTTTATATCAAAATGTAACATGAAATGATGAAATGATAAATTACATTCATAATTTGGTTGTTTGATACCTAATTGTCAAAGTGCTCCATTCCTTCCTCAATGCTAATTTGTTTAACCATTTTTCTCATGACTTCGCCTAGATGTATATTGAACATTAACCCATTACGGTTACCTGATTATATAGAGGCACATTTTGACACATATGTTAATGTTTTTATGTGATCATTGAAAAAATGAAAAATGGAGCATTTGTTCCAGAGGAGCAAATACTGTATTTTCCATAATGATTTGAAAACTTTGAAATTGAAATTGAAAAATTTACTGGTAGAAATAAGAATCCATATACAATGTATATAAATATTTTAATTGGTATGCAAGTTTTGTTTTATATAAAGTGGATTATTTATCAATCCTTTTCTCCATAAATACGCCTTTCTATACGCCTTTGCAAAGAGAGTAGACCCAGATCAGACGGCTCCTATAGGAACCCTCTGATCAGGGTCTGATCTGTTTGCTTATTATGTAGTAAATGATTCTACACTTTCTGCCATGGCCAAAACTTCCAGTGTTCATGTGCTATTATAACTAATCAATTTCATAAATATTCATGATGCCGTTATTTCTTACATGAATATTCATGGAAGAAAGGGTTAAAGGCAAACAGTACAGGTCTTTATCAGTTAGCTAGGGTTAAAGGCAAACAGTACAGGTCTTTATCAGTTAGCTAGGGTTAAAGGCAAACAGTACAGGTCTTTATCAGTTAGCTAGGGTTAAAGGCAAACAGTACAGGTCTTTATCAGTTAGCTACATGTATGAGCATTCTAATCTGGGTCTACACTGATTGCAAATGCTGTGAATGGTGTATCTATATGAGGTTAAGAGTCAATGTTTTCTTTTTATCAATAAACAATTTTATATTTGCAATGTTATATATAGTCTTTAAAGAAAATCCTCTTCTGTATAGATTATTAAAAAAAAAATTCTTCATGCAAATCCGAGTTCATAGACTTTTAAGTTGAGATATCAATCAGATAATAATGCTTTGGTCTTATCATTGATGTTTTAAACCTAGAAAAGGACTGTTTAACCAATATTTTATCTGTAAACCAAATAGCAAGAAATTTTATATTTACGGTCCTTGCAAATATTACGGTCAAAGTCCCGGCAGCTGGTTGCCTGGCATAACACCGTAAAGTTACGGACCTGACCGTTGAAAATTTTTACGGTCAAGACCGTTACATTACGGTGCAATGCCCGGCAACCAGCTGCCGGGACTTTGACCGTAAAATTTTACGGGAATTTTTTACAGTGTAACTTCTCAAGTATTGTATGTACAGCTGTGAAACTTTATATATGGATAGATGGTGATGAGAGAATTTTCAATCAACAAGGACTGTAACTCAGAATTCATTTTTAGGGATTTATTCCCCTTTGTTACTTTTCATAAGTATTTTATCATAACTTCACAAGTACTACTTCTACGTTTCTTCTCCACTGAACCTCAACTTTTGCATATGCATTTCTAATGATGTGTAGATGTGTGTGACACAATTTTGATGTGAGCCATTCCTTGATTGGATGAAAGGATTATTGAGATATTGCCTTTTGTATTGATGTCATTGGATCTTTTGACAAGGTGACGGGTGTGGGTATCAATCACCTTCAGTGATAGTTCTAGTTTCATTAGCAAACAAAGCAGGCCCTGGTCGAAGGTATGCAAAAAGCGGTTGTATGAAGAAAGGGGTTACTTAAAGCTTTCTTGACCTATGTGACATGCATTACATGTACACGCCCTCAGAAAGCAATTTTAGACTGAGGGGGGCACCAGAACCTCCAAGGATATTGAGAGGGGGGGGGGGGGAAGGGGGCGTACCAAGTCGTCCCAGATCATGGGGGAGGGCAACCAAATTCTCCGAAATAAAATTAACAAAAATACCAAAAACGTATTGGGTCTTATTTTCCTTAGATTTCTGTACAATTGGGACACACTTTATTATGATTTTTTTTCGTGGATTTTATTATAAGAGGCAATAAGACCATGAATTACAACCCTGTTCCTGAGGTTCTGTAATATATATATTTACTTATAACAACAATGTACATGTTCGAACAAGTTGGTGACATATATATGCTGTGTTGTATTCCTGTTTTGCTTGTACTCATTAGACTCATCCCTCAGACAATTTTAATGAGTACCAGGTATACAGGGATAGAATTCTAATGAGTACCATGTATACAGGGATAGAATTCTAATGAGTACCAGATAGACAGGGATAGAATTCTAATGAGTACCAGATATACAGGGATAGAATTCTAATGAGTACCATGTATACAGGGATAGAATTCTAATGAGTACCAGATAGACAGGGATAGAATTCTAATGAGTACCATGTATACAGGGATAGAATTCTAATGAGTACCAGATAGACAGGGATAGAATTCTAATGAGTACCAGGTATACAGGGATAGAATTCTAATGAGTACCATGTATACAGGGATAGAATTCTAATGAGTACCATGTATACAGGGATAGAATTCTAATGAGTACCAGATAGACAGGGATATAATTCTAATGAGTACCAGATAGACAGGGGTTGGCTGAGATATTTGTTTTGTAGACAAAATAGATAAGTACATGTAAGTCTCGTATATATTCACTAAACCCCCTCTAAACCGGACGTTCAATTTAGTATACTTATCGGTCTTGGAGACAGGCGGCAGCTTAATGCAGGATGAAAGTGCAGAAAGGAGGTTTCAGCATAACTTTCACCCTGCATTAAACAGCCACTTGCCAGAAAATATCTAAAGTATTCTCAACTAGAATCCCGCTTTAGAGGGATTTTACTGTAGAAGAATTTAGATCGAGTTAGGCAGATGGATGCTTAATGCTGGATGAAAGTCGCGCAGAAAGCTCTTTTGGGCGCTCCACAAAGAGCTATGCATCTTCTTAACATTTAGCCTGCTGTATGCAGATGAGTGATACATAGGCAAGGTCTCACCTGTTTGATACTGGGACGAAACGCAAGATAACTGAACTGTAACAAACAGAGCAACAAGATAAAGGTGCGTACCCAATTACTGAAATCATTTCTCCACCGAACCCTATGCTGTGACCATTCTTTAGAATCATCTCTTCGAAACGATTCTAAAGAATGGTCACACCATAGTTAAAGAAGTTTTTCTTGAAAAAAAAATGTTTAAATTTATGCATCTTATCTGGGCCTCTGAATTCAATGATATTTTCTACAAATAAAAATTTGTCCAGCAGGTTAAAGTTTGTTTTAAAACCGACATGCAAACAACGAGCTTTTGAGATCAATGTGTCAATATCCCCGATTAGTCTGTGTGCAGTTCTACAAGCTTGGATTATCGACCAATACAAAATACAATACAGAATACAGAATTTCGCTAAATCCACTCATACTTTATCAAAATATTGAGATACTTTGTCCTATCCCAAATTAAAATTTTTGTTTGAATTCGTGACTGAATGCATATGCATTAACATTATTATTATAATGCACACATTTCAGGACAATTTCTAGTTTAGACAACAAAATGCGATGGGATCAGTTTTGCATAAGTGTATAAGAAAACGGAGTAAACCCTGACCAGACAGCTCCTTTAGGGTCTGGGTCTACTCTGTTTGCGACGGCGTGAAAAATGCGTTTTTATAAGGGAAATGTTAAACCATATGGTTGTTTAATGCAGGATAAAAGTTATGCAGCATGCGCCGAGTAACTCGGCATCTGATCATGATCAATGCTGTTTGACACTTGTACAACAGTATCTCAACATGTTAACCATTTCCCTCATATTACGTATTTCCGCGCATTTGCAAACAGAGTAGACCCAGATCGGACGGCTCCTATAGGAGCCGTCTGATCAGGGGATGTTCTGTTTGCTAATGGATTTTGATAGATCTGTTTCTTTACTTTCTAAAATGGCTATAATGTTATACCTTCCACATTATGTTGTAACTATTTTTTTCAAAGAATATTCAGTAGATACTGAAATTTGGAATTAACGTAGAACAGGGAAAGGGTTAAGTAGTCAAACATGTTCCATTTTCAATTTTGCGCGGCCAGTATTTTTTCTCGCGGCGGGGTAAGGCCACAGGGGACCGTGACAATGAAGTATGAACCTGAAAATGTATCGTTAACACTACATATATAGACAAGGGATCGAACTTCGTATATACGAATTTTACCCCTTTCCCAAATTATGCCTCTGTTGACATTCAATCAAACGGTATATCGGGTAATGCCTTTTGCCAATAAGTAGCCTAAAAGTTCCTAGCTGAAACGGTTCTCAGAAGCAGAAAAGGAGATTTCTGAGAAACACGGTAATTTCGACAGGTAGGAAACGACCTCGCAACCGCCCGCTTACCGATTAAATCGGCTATTAGAAAGTTTGCCAGCGCCGAATCAGGGCTGCATACAATAGCTAGTAAGCAACTATGACACTTACTGCGAAAATCGCGTTCGATTAACTTTATGTACACTGTTGGACAGATGAAATTTTGAGCATCCATTTTACGTCAAGTGACCAGTAATGAAAGCTGCAAGCTGATTGGACGAGGGCCCAGTTTCGACCAATGAAATTTGCCATTACATTATTAGTCACGTGATACAACCATTGTGTGGAATTTGAAGAAACTGGAAAATGTTCATTTGAGCGCTCAAATTTTACTTCTTAGAAGTTAATCGAACGCGGTTTTCGCAGTAAGTGTCACAGTTGCTTACTAGCTATTGTATGCAGCCCTGATTCGGCCCTGGTAAACGTTCCAATAGCCGGTTTAGTTGGTAAGCGGGCGGTTGCGAGGTCGTTTCCTACCTGTCAAAATTGCAGTGTTTCTCGGGATTCTCCTTTGTAGCGCTTCAGACCCGTTTCAACTAGGAGTTTTTTGCAGTTACGTAGGCTATACATTGGACTACTTATTGGCAAAAAGCTTTACCCGATATACCGTTTGATCGAATGTCAACAGAGACATAATTTGGGAGAGGTGAAAAATTCGTAAATAGGAAGTTCGACCCCTTGTCTGTATAATTATGTAGTGTCCATACATTTTTTTTCTGTCGAGGGTCATACTTCATTGTGACGGTCCCCTGTGGATAAGGCCTAATGCTTATAGCTACCAAAAGGCTAATGCGACAGGCATTTGCTGAAGTGCCACAATGCTTACATTTCGTTTTAAACAATGACTTCATATAAACCATTTTTGACACGTTTGCAAACAGGATAAATCAAGATCAGGGTCTGCTTTGTTTGTTTATGAAGTAATACAGATATTATTCTATAGTTTCTATTGTGGCCAAATATTCCCTTGTTCATATGTATACACAACCAGTTTATCTATTATTTATACAGTTATTACTTGTTCATATGTATAAACCACCAGTTTATCCATATTCCTAAAGTTATTACTTTTTTATATGTATACACAATCAGTTTATCTATATTCCTACAGTTATTACTTGTTCATATGTATACACAATCAGTTTATCTATATTCCTAAAGTTATTACTTTTTCATATGTATACACAATCAGTTTATCTATATTCCTAAAGTTATTACTTGTTCATATGTATGAACAATCAGTTTATCTATATTCCTAAAGTTATTACTTGTTCATATGTATACACAATCAGTTTATCTATATTCCTACAGTTATTACTTGTTCATATGTATAAATAATCGGTTTATCTATATTCCTACAGTTATTACTTGTTACGTGAATATTCACGAACTACAGTAGATTCCTTCTAAATCGGATTTTTATTACAGAACTTGTTTAGGTCTTTTTAGATATGTGGCTGCTTAATGCAGTACATGAAGGTCATACAGAATGCTCCTTTGGGAGCTCTCTGCATGACTTTCAAACTTAATTAAGCTGCAAAATGTCTGAAAGACCGGTTTGATACTAATTTTAAAGTTCCGGTTTAGAGGAGTTTTACTGTAAAGGGTCAAAGAAAGTGTTCCGTCTAACATGGCATGCAACGACCATTAGACGTGTTCGACTACAAAACCAGGGGTCACGGGTTCGACACCCCCTCCCCTAATCCCCCGCCGGACCAAGTCCTTCGGATGAGACAGACTATAAACTGAGATCCAATGTTCTAGTAGAAACTCTGTATAAGAGTAGGGCATCACCCCCGGGTTTGTCTGTATCTGCTCCCTTATCTATGGAGCGTCTAGTTAGCTCCAAGTAAGCAGAAACGGTCGTCAGTCAACACAAAACCAGTAACGGTACTGTTACTCCTTAATTCAACCCCATCCCCTCTGTAATAGATGTCTGTAAAACTCTGTATACGTTTGGATCTGCTGTCATTTTGACTGCTCTCCATTCGATTAGCCCTTTCACTGTGCTATGATTATTCCAAATTTCACTACATGCTGAATATTCATGGCCAAACTAGTTGAAACACTGAAAAGTGGAAAATAATGGAACACGGAACATTGTAGCCATTTTAGAAACTAAAATAAACAAATCTGCCAAACTCCATTAGCACATAGAGCAATCCCTTACCAGACGTCTTCCAAATGCAAAGACCGGGATTCGAACTTCAGCGGTGAGGGGCTTTCTGAATTTCTGAATTAAGCTACCATCTGCCTTAAAGCTTCAGACCGTTTGATCATAATCTATAACATAGTTTGATTAAATTAATGGTCTCCTTGCCAGTGTACATGTATCCCTTTCCCTGTTCTGTCTTTATTACAAATTTCGATACCTAATGAATATTCATAGACGAAATAGTTATAATGAAATATAGAATGTGTATCATTACAGCAATTTTAGAAACTAAAGAAATCGATCTATCAAATTCCATTAGTAAACAGAGCAGACCCTGATCAGACGGCTCCTATAGGAGCCGTCTGATCTGGGTCTACTCTGTTTGGAAATGCGTGAAAACATGTTTATATGAGGGAAAGGGTTAAGTAAATAATATCCACTCTGTGTAAACCCCATGTGTAAAATACCCATATCTATACTAGGACAATGATATGTGTATTCGTTTCAACGCGTTAGTTGATCTGGATCTACACACTGTAATGGTCTTTTCAAGTTTTTGCAAAGAGAGTAGATCCAGATCAGATTGTTCCTATGGAAGTGGTCTGATCAGGGTCTGCTCTGTTTGCTAATGCAATTATACAGATTTTATCCTATATATACAGTTTTGTTCCCTTGTAAAATTAAGTTAATGATTAGTCATTAGGTGCTCAGTTCATGTATAAAATAGTTATTGAAAAGCTACCAGCATTATTAGTGAGCGCTTATGTATCGATTTCAATATTTTCGATGTTTTCATACAAAATTAAACCCATAACCTCCAATGAATAGTAATGTAAGGAATAATAACATATCTCATATTTATTAGCTGATCTTATATGTATGCTGACATAGGCATACATGATATGTGTGCAATGGCCGACACTGTAGAATCAGATCTATATAAGTTCATAAGCAAACAGAGCATATCCTAATCAGACGGTTCCTACATGAGTTATCTGTTTACGGTCTAATATATTTGCAAATACATGTACGTTAACTCGTTCTCTATTACATGTATATGCTTATTCCAAATTTCAATACCTACTGAATATTCATGAGCAAAATAGTAACAATGAAATATGGAAGATGGAATGGTGTAGCCATTTTATGATTTTAAGAAGTAAAGAAACAGAACCATGAAATTCCATTTGCAAACAGAGCAGACCCTGATCAGACGGCTCCTATAGGAGTTATCTGACCAAGGTCTACTCCTGTTTGCTTTTGACATGATACTGATTCTACAGATTTTTGTCAAAGCCAAAACTTCCCTTGAATAAAGAATCCATTATAAAAACTCAGCTGATAATTATGCATGTTGTCATGTTTTTTTATGAATAGTGACCAGGTTATAGTGACCAGGTTATAGTGACCAGGTTATAGTGACCAGGTTATAGTGACCAGGTTATAGTGACCAGGTTATAGTGACCAGGTTATAGTGACCAGGTTATAGTGACCAGGTTATAGTGACCGTGACCAGGTTATAGTGACCAGGTTATAGTGACCAGGTTATAGTGACCAGGTTATAGTGACCAGGTTATAGTGACCAGGTTATAGTGACCAGGTTATAGTGACCAGGTTATAGTGACCAGGTTATAGTGACCGTGACCAGGTTATAGTGACCAGGTTATAGTGACCAGGTTATAGTGACCAGGTTATAGTGACCAGGTTATAGTGACCAGGTTATAGTGACCAGGTTATAGTGACCAGGTTATAGTGACCAGGGAATAGTGACCAGGTTATAGTGACCAGGTTATAGTGACCAGGTTATAGTGACCAGGTTATAGTGACCAGGTTATAGTGACCAGGTTATAGTGACCAGGTTATAGTGACCAGGGAAATGGTTTAAGAGCGCGCTCATGACTGGCATTTGCAAACAGCTTGGATCCAGATATTGTGCCGAGTAACTCGGCGTCTCATCAGGATCCAAACTGTTTACTCGGCCGATAGTTGCTGAACGAAATGAATATAAGTATAATGTAGCATATCAGAAGTTTATCAGACATCATTTTCACAGCATAATAAGGTATCATCATATGGTATGAAGATGAACCAACCACATAGACCTGAAAGGAGTAACTAGATCAGGCTCTGCAGTGTTTGCATTTGTGGTGTGTTGTGGTCTAGTGGTAACGCGCTTGACTACCAATCCGGATGTCCGGGGTTCAAATCCCGGTTCCTGCACGAAATTTCGGAGTCGATTTTCAGTGTCTCTCACCCGCACCTCCTCTCCATCCAGGGGTTAAAATGGGTACCTGTGAGGGTCACTAGCCGGTACTGCGGCTGTATGATTGCGCCATATGTTAGCTGTGCTCAATATTGTTGGCGATTGACTCAATAACCAGGGGAGTAAATGTACAGTCGGCTGAGCGGGCCTTCGGACTGAAAGTAGACTATAACTATGTACTTGTTTTAACACAAAAAAGCAACAACATTAGTTTCCTCAATATCAAAGTTGTGATTCCTGGCGGCAAGCTTGGTCAACCATAGTGCGCTGTTAACCCATTACATTATTATCTATTTATACGCTAATTTTAGACCCAACCTCTTTGAACAAATCTACCGCAAAGGTGCACTTTTATAGAAAAAAAGGAATTTTTAGAATTGTTTAGTTTTGAAATCTGTCTGATATATAATAGGGCCCTTTCATATTTGCTGGCGTAGTTAAGAAAAAATGGTTATAATTAGTGTCAATGCCCAAGGTTAAACCCCCTAAAATATGTATTGGGAATCAATTAAATCTTCTCGTTTTGTGAATCGTAAGGTAGATTCTCTTTAACATTTATGTATGAACTGATCACTTAATGGATAATCTTAATTCTAAAAAGGTTTAAATTCTGAAAGGGATTTTTTGCCTAGACAAAAACTATAGGATCATATCTATATCACGCCATAAGCAAACAGATGAGACCCGGATCAGACGGCTCCCATACAGTTGTCCAATCGTGCGCTATTACATGTATGTTAGGAAAGGGGTGAACAGTCGTTTATATGAAGGAACTGACACGAAAAAATGATCAAAGACGAAAAATATATAAAAGTACAAACCTCTAAAATTAGCATCAATATCAGTCTTTCAGACAGGTGGCAGCTTAATGCAGGTTGAAAGTCGTGCAGAAAGCTCCTTTGGGAGCTTTCTGCATAACTTTCATCCAGCATTAAGCAGCCACTTGTTTAAAAGACCTAACCAGTTTTTTTTATTAATATTCCTGTTTAGCGAGGTTTTACTCTGTAAGTAGAACATCCTATAGTGGAAGTATGAAGAAACAAGCTTGCACTTTGTATCTATTCACTTTGATGTTTGGACCAAAACAACTTCTATTGTGATTTTCACGCCAAATGTCGTATCTGATATTAACCCTTCGGGAAATATTTAAAGACTCTGGTTGGCATAGACACACAAGTCTATTCTGATTATTGAAATCCGTTCAGAACCGTTTCATTGGTTAAACAATTTTACAAGACGAAGTTATACATAAATCTCTTGCAGTAGCTTTCTTGGACAACTTTCATTCTGCACTAAGCTCCCACATGACTTAAAGCCCCATATGTTGTATTCTTTTGGGTGTTCGCTTCAGATCAATAAGTGCATCTATGCAATAGTGAGTCAAAGTTAAAATAGAAAAATGTTGAAATATTCCAGCCATTAAAAATTTAGAAATTTGGTTGACAATAATGGTACCCTTTTCCAGTTCTTTTTCTTCTATTTAGTGACGTCAGTGACTCACACTATACTGGTCTCCGGCTATCCGTCGCATATAGGTCGAACCAGATGAAATCGGAACAGTAAACATCTGTTCACAGCGACCATCAAACATTCTAGCTTACAAATTTTGAAATCAGGTGGTAGCTTAATACAGGATGAAAGAAGTACAGAAAGCTCCCAAAGGAGCTTTCTGTATTACTTTCCTCATGCATTAAGCAACCACCTGCTCATATCGACCTCCATGTTTATTCATTATATGGTCTAAATAGATAAGATCGACTGTATTTCCATAAAAGGGTAATCAGATCGGTAAAACAACATGTGTGACACTTTTTACTGAAATACTTAGACATCCCGGACGTTCCCGAAAGCCCGGACATTCCCGAGAACTCACACAGTGTATGCTCTATTTATTGCAGATCATTCAGCTAACATCCACTGTATTATCCCATACCCCATTGTAAAATATGGAGCGCCATTCTGCCATGCTAATTGCTAAATACAAAATGCGAAATGCGTTTTGCCAATTGTGTAAATTACTAGGGAATGTTCCAAATGATGGATGTAAATGCGAAATGCGAAATGCTAACTGCTAAATACATGTTTGCACTACAAGCATTGAACAGTGCTATTTTAAAGTGACTGTACATTTGCTAAATGCATGTTTATTAAAATTTAAGCTTATTGCTTATTGCACTACTAAATTAAAAATGACGCTGTTCAATGCTAGTAATGCAATCATGCATTTAGCAATAAGCATTTCGCATTTGTCATTTGCATCCATCATTTGGAACATTCCGGTTATTTCCCTAACAATTTACACAATTGGCAAAAAGCATTTCACATTTTGCATTTAGCATTTCGCATTTAGCAACTAGCAAATAGCATGGCAGAATGGCGTTCCATAGTAAAAAATATCTGCTCAAACTTGGATCGAGGGCAAATTTAATTATTTCCAATTTTATTACGCTTTTGATGAAATATTGACCGAATGTCATCACAAAAAGTTTTAAGAAACCATTGAGCAAGTGGCAAATAGCGTGGATCCTGGTGAGACGTCACGTTAATCGGTGTCTCATCTGGATCTAAGCTGTTTGCAAATGTGTGTCGGTTCTGGGTTATTGGTAGACTAAGTAAAGGAAGGGAGTGAGAGTTAAGGTAGCGGTGTAAGGGTTAAGGTAACGGGGTAAGGGTAAAGGTAGTGTGATAAGGGTTAAGGTAGTGGGGTAAGGGTGAAGGTAGTGGGATGGGGTTAATGTAGCGGGGTAAGGGTGAAGGTAGTGGGATAAGGGTTAAGGTAGCGGGGTAAGGGTGAAGGTAGTGGGATGGGGATTAATGTAGCGGGGTAAGGGTGAAGGTAGTGGAATAAGGGTTAATGTAGCTGGATAAGGGTGAAGGTAGTGGGATGGGGGTTAATGTAGCGGGGTAAGGGTGAAGGTAGTGGGATAAGGGTTAAGGTAGCGGGTAAGGGTGAAGGTAGTGGGATGGGGATTAATGTAGCGGGATAAGGGTGAAGGTAGTGGGATAAGGGTTAATGTAGCGGGGTAAGGGTGAAGGTAGTGGGATGGGGGTTAATGTAGCGGGGTAAGGGTGAAGGTAGTGGGATAAGGGTTAATGTAGCGGGGTAAGGGTGAAGGTAGTGGGATAAGGGTTTATGTAGCGGGGTAAGGTGAAGGTAGTGGGATGGGGGTTAAGGTAGCGTAGGAAATGACTAAGGTAGTAGGAAAAGGGTTAAGGCAGCAGACTAGGGTTGTTGGGTAATGGTTAAGGTAGCGGAATAAGGGTTAAGGTATCAGGATAAGAATTGAAGTAGCAGGATAAGGTTTAGGTAGTGAGATGAGGGTTAAGGTATCGGTATAAGGGTTAAAGTAGTAGAATAAGGGCCAATGTAACGGAATAAGGGTTAAGGTAGCGGGAAAAGGGTTAAAGTAGTGGAATAATAGTTAAAGTAGTGGAATAAGGGTTAAAGTCTCGGAATAAGGGTTAAAGTAGTGGAATAAGGGTTAAGGTATCGGAATAGGGGTTAAAGTAGTGGAATAATGGTTAAGGTATCGGAACAGGGGTTAAAGTAGCGGAATAAGGATTAAAGTAGTGGAAAAAGGGTTAAGGTGGCGGGATAAAGGTGAAAGGCATTGCACTGCTTTAAAACTCACAGAGTCCAGTACCTGTTAGTTTAAATAGTTTGTTAGTTTGATTGACGTTGCATTATTAGAAAGTATAATTGAAATGCTAGACGACAAACACTGGCACTATCTAGTGAGGAAACGTTAAACAATGGGTCTATTAACCGATACACTGCTGTGAAATACATAGATCTGCTCAAATCTGCTCAAGGTTTTGAGAAATTATTGACCCAGTGTCAAACAGATTGGATCCTAAAGAGACACCGAGTTACTCGGCGCCTCATCTGGATCCAAGCTGTTTACAAATGCGAGCCATGTCGCGGAAAGCGGAACATAGGCTTACACAACAATGCACTGGAGTATGGTCCCATTATGTATGAATAGGAAAGCACTGAAGTGAAATGTGACGTAATACTTGGAAGCCTGAGCATTATGCAGGATGACTCTGATTTCAATTAGTTTTTTTGTTTACAAATACAGTAGAACATATTTTAAGCGGCCATTCATTGATTGAACACAGGAGTCTTAAACAGCAGTCGGTCGCTTAACCCTTTACTTTATAAATTCGTTTTTTCTATGCCTTTGTAAACAGAGGAGACCCAGATCAGACGGCCCCTATCATGATGTCATTATTTCTTTCATGAATATTTATGAAGTAAAGGTTCAAACAGATTGGATCCTAAAGAGACACCGAGTTACTCGGCGCCTCATCTGGATCCAAGCTGTTTACAAATGCGAGCCATGTCGCGGAAAGCGGAACATAGGCTTACCTTTGAGTAAATTTTCGCCTACTCAAAACATGGTTGTCTTGTATTTAAAAATCGTTAGTTTTGTTATCATTTTTCTGAAACATAAAAAGTCCGACCGTCAACTTGATTTACTCCAGATTAGACTCGACGTCAACACGTCATTGTCTGCAAATGAAAGGTTATTATTATTATTATTATTATTATTATTATACCACATTTATATAGCGCTCTTTTCACACAGGATATGTGCGTTCAAAAGCGCTTCACATAAATAATTTGCATGTACAAAACTGAGTATATATAATGCTTACAGAATATTTAAAACAAATGAAATTTAAGATAGAGATATCGATAAAAAATATTAAAAATGGAATTAATTTAAGAATCATAGAACAAAAATAAAATCAAAATCATCCTTTTCTGTACGTTTTTATGTCCGTAAATCATAGGAAATAGACGCATGCTGTGACTATATTGTGTCAGTCTACTCACTGAAACTGTAATAAAACATTATATTATATATACGCCAGTGTACGCCAGAACCACCTGGATTGGCATACAACACTATACATAAGATATTGTCTTACTTATGTAGGACAATGGGTTAACAGAATAGGACAATTTTGTAGCTAATGCATGTTATGATGAACTCTCTCGTAACGTGTTTCAACTCACGGATATCCTTGTAAAAATAATGATATTATGAATATACGAGCAGAATTGTATCATGGCGATGTGAACACATGATACGTTTTACCATGGCAGAACCTTCAGAATAAGATATGTAAGAATTCGTAAGCGAGCAGAACAGACCCTGGTTGGACAGCACCAACATAAGTCGGATGATCTGGTTCTACTCTGTTTGCAAATGATTCAATGTGCATCTCTATGGGGGAAGCAATAAAAGCAGACATTAGATGTTTGGTTTTACAAAATTACTTCATGCATTACCAGAGCTACAGATAAAGGTGCGTACTCAAATACTAAAATCGTCATTTCTCCATCAAACCCTATACTGTGACCACTCTTTAGAATTGTCTCGAAGAGACGGTTCTAAAGAGTGGTCACAGCATAGGGTTTGGTGGAGATATAAACGAATTATTCTTCAAAATATTTCAATTTACGCATCTTAACTGCGCTCCTGTTTAATTACATTCACAAAATGCATAAGCATGCTATGGTTTAAAATTTTATACATATCAATGTCTGGCTCGTTAATGCTCATGATTGGCCTTAAATTCAAACGTGGGAAAATATGGCTAGAAAGTCACGCTTCACTTCACAGCTCATGTCATAGCTGACCGTCAGATTTTCGCGCCCTTGAATTTTGGCTGAAGTCAAATAGTGATGTGTGGATAATGACAATTTGTTAAATTCTATACTCATACTTAAATTGGTAATAGTTTTGTTTTTGAATTATTATGTATTTCGTGAAAACGATTTATTGGACTAGTTTGCAACATCAACCCCCAATGCACACCTTTAACGTTAAGAGCTCTCGCGAAATAGACTTGGGTACACACTACCCACTGTGTATGTGTAATAGACAAGAAATTCATTTCAATTATTTGATACAATATCAACCTAGGCTCAATACTTTGTTCTGATACTAAAAGCAAATATTAATATTTATACAATTTGCAAACACACTCATTATGATTATCTGTTTATCCAATTCGTTTACACTATGCAACTGTTATAACAAGTAAGTTAATATCCCACTCTTATTCCTCTACCATTTCCAAACAACTTGGATCCAGATGAGACAACGAGTAACTCGGCGTCTCATCAGGATCCAAGCTGTTTGATACTCGGTCTTAATGTTCTCAAAAGCTTAGTCGAATCGGAAGTAGTGAAAATTGCTCCAGATTCAAAATTTGAGCAGACATTTTTTTTCCACAAACAGTCCTTGTTTACCCAATACACTTTTATAAGGGTCGACCTTAACCTGTCCTATAATTACCGTCGTTAATTGTTCGTTTCTTTTTCCATTTTGAAATATTTTCGTTTAAAGAATTCTGTACCACAATATTTATTATCATAGTTTCAAATAATTTTCCCCTTTGATGAGACTATGATGATCCAATTCGTTTGCAAAACTTTAAAACCCATTCGTCGATATCACATAATTTTTCTGTGTGTGTATAAGTGGAATGTAGCAAAAAGCATTAAATAAATATCCAATACAAATATTATAAACCATGACCTAATTGTCGGTATTTAACCAAGGGACCCGTCAACTTCGACACATTACTTATAACTGTGTATTGGCCTGGTGTATGAATGGAACAGTAGACCAGGGGAGCATTTAGTAAAGTTTACGTACGCGGGAAAACCCCCAAAATGATGATCTATTTATATTTCGTTGCCTTGTGAAACGGACTGCATTGGTTAATGCAAATATGCAGCTGTTATAAATGATGAGAAATGACTGGCTTACAATGAATGTTTTGCAATAGTGTTACAATAATGGATATACCATAACGGCAGGGTAGGTTTGTGATTTTCTTTTTATATTCTAGTAAAATTAAATCGTTTTTAACTCTTTTGGCGCAAAATAGTTTTCTTCTGAAACCAATATCATTTGTGGACTTTCATTTAACTTCTTTTCTAACCCGTAAATGATATATCAAACAGTTTAGAACCTGGTGAAACGCCGAGTTACTCGAAGCCGAGTTACTCGGCGTCTTATCTGGATCCAAATTGTTTGCAACGGGAATCAGATTTACCTATTATTGCAAGACTTTGGTTCATTTTCCTTTGACTTTGGCGGCGAAAGAGTAGGGAGATTTTATATACAGCAACATCTTTTACCCAGGGTTGTTTAAACATGAACGTATTTGTTTAATACAGTTAATAAATCAAAGATGGCTCCCATCAGACATTTCTAATTGTATTTTACACTTCACTCCATAGTTTCGCCTATAAATTAACGCATTTGCCAACAGAGTAAACCCTACTCAAAAGCCGTCTGATCAGCGTCTATCCTGTTTGCTATGGAATAATGTATATCTGATTCAACAGTTTCTGCTATTACCAAAAACAACCCCAAGTATTCGTATGCAGTTATAAGAAAAATCATCTGATTGATATTTATGATGTCATCATTTCTTACCTGCATATTCATGTTGTAAAGGGTCAACCCTTTCTCTATTCTATGTTTATTACAAATTTCAAAACAATGAATATTATGGACAAAATAGTTATAATGAAATATGGAAGGTGGAACATTGTAGCCATTTTAGAAGGTAAAGAAATAGATCTAATTCCATTAGCAAACAGAGCAGACCCTGATCAGACGGCTCCTATAGGAGCCGTCTGATCTGGGTCTACTCTGTTTGCAAACGCATGAAAACACGTTTATATGAGGGAAATGGTTAATACAGATTCATAACTTTGGGTTGCCACTTAGTGATCAAACACGAGATTCTAACAAACACATGGTTTGTGTATTTGACTAACCCTTACCATGTGGTATAAATAAAATGGCTGCTCAAATTTGAAGCTGGTGCAATTGTGACTACTTCCGGTTCGATCAAGCGTTTGAGAAACCATTGACCGAGTGTCACCGAGCCAGGATCCTGAGAAGGCGCCGAGTTACTCGGTTTCCCACATGTATCCAAGCTGTTTGAAAATGCGATTCAGGTCGCGGATAGCGGGGTAAGGGCTTTACCCTTTCTCCCATATAAAACGCCTTTTCACGCATTTGCAAACATAGTAGACCCAGTCTAAACGGTTCCGTCTAATCAGGGTCTGCTCTGTTCGCTTATGATATAATATAGATCTGTTGTACGCAATTATAAAAGTTCCGATATTAAATATTCATGATGTCATTATGTCTCACATGAATATGCAACAAGGAAAGGGTAAATGTACGTATAAGAGGTACAGACGGAAGCTCCATTGGGAGTTGTATGTAATACATGTATGTTTGCTGTGTGTCAATGGAACACTGTTGAATAGTAGTGTACACATACACTTGTTGGTAGGTGTGCCAAATCACATGGTAAAGAGCCATACTACACATATACAAGTGAGTACATGGTTTGTGCATAAGCCAAGTGTTAAAGGAACTCTGTTTAAATAATAGTGTACACATACGCGTGTTAGTAGTTTGTACCTATGTTACGTGTCAAATGACCACAATACACATATACCAGTGGGCAGTGGGTGTCCAAGTCATGTGTCAAAGGGGCGTAGCACGCATATATATACCAGCTGGTACTTTGTGTCTAAGTCATATGTTAAGGGGACAATGTTTGTATAGTAGAAGAAACATATGCCAGTGGGTAGTTTGTGCCCAAACCATGTCCAAGAGTCATAACATACATACGCCAGTGGGCAGTCTATGTACAAGTCATGTCAAAGGGACATAATTCACATATACCAGTGTTCGGTCTGTGTCCAAGGGCAGTATGTGTCCAAGTCATGTTTCAAAGGGACATAATTCACATACACCAGTGGGCAGTCTGTGTCCAAGTCATGTGTAAAAGGGACATAATTCACATACACCAGTGCACAGTCTATGTCCAAGTCATGTGTCAAAGGGACATAATTCACATACACCAGTGCACAGTCTACATGTATGTCCAAGTCATGTGTCAAAGGGACATAATTCACAAACACAGGTGGCTAGTTTGTATCCAAGTCATGAGTCAAAGGTAACGTGTTTGAATGATACTATACATGTACACCAACGGATAGTTATCATTGTTATTCATCTGATTCTTATAAAAGGCACATAAGGGCAGAATATAGATGGTTGGGCAAGATGTCAAGCTGTACATCTGATTTCGGCCTTTCAGGGTGTCTTTATTCCATTGAATATTCTCTCTAACTTTTTTCCTCGTGGATATTTATACAAGAGTACATTATTAGTTATACAGATCATTGGCGGGGTATCTGACTTTTTGTTTCCTGCTGAGAAAAATCATGTTGCCCGAGCCGTTAGGCGAGGGCTACATGTATTTTCCTCAGCAGGGAATAAAAAGTCAGATATCCCGCCAATGATCTGTATAACGATTTTATTATACTGCAAAGTTTAATATTTGTAGCAGTTAATTAGCGTTGTTAATGTAGGCGTCGTTTTGCTTCCCCTCAGGGGCCTCTTACTGTAAGGGCTTATATATCACTCTGCAACCCTAGTTCACCGTGTATAATAACCAGTTCATTATATTTGTGGATAGAAAGGGATCTTCCAAGTGCATTAATTTTTCAAAGGATTGGAAGAATCAGACGTTAGTAAAACTTTCAGCAGATCAGCGGTTAAGCAGACACTAGTTTTCAGCATGAGAACGGTTTAACTTAATTGATGGAATTTTGGCGCATTTCCGACGTCATTTGGATGACGTCAAAATGACGGTTGTATAATATTCAAACAACGGATGTTGGAAGGAGCAGCGGCTATACTGCAATTTACAGGTACGTGCACTGTGCATGTGCATAAATAAAATCTGAATCGAATTGGGTGTGGATTATCTTTGTAAAAGCGGGGTTTGGGGGCTAATCGGTACGTACACGAGCACTTTGACAACATTTGCAGCATCAGAGCAGAATAAGACCTTCGCCACATATCGGGTTCATTTACATTGTTATACAACAACTATAACAAAAATGTTTCTAAATGGATAACTTTTTTCCACCCCAAACTCTTATTATTTCGTTTGAGAGCAGTTGTTTGAATCGAATCGACGAAGTGAAGCTGGTCGGCCATTTTTATTTTGTTATAGCAAGGAAGCGAGGCCCCCGGCGGGGGAAATTCCATTGTTGCTCATGACTCCGTATATACATCAGAATTTAGAGGGATACACGGCTTTTATACATGGCTAACTGACCAATCAAAATCGAGGATTTTACTTTGCGTTATAATAAGACTTTATGTATAGTCATTTACTGGGTTTTATAATGACATAAGAACAAAAAAATAGTTGGCCGTTTCTGGAGCTGTAGAACCAGATCTATATTTTTCAGTAAGCACACACAGCAGATGCTGATCAGACAGCTCCTACAGGAGCCGTCTGATCTGTGTCTACTCTGTTTGCAAATGCGTCAAAACTGCGTTTATATCAGTTGAAGGGTTATAGAACTCAAGTCTATGTTGTTTGACAACGAAGGTCGCAACGCTGACGTCAAGCATATACATGTACCTGTCTATGAAGGACGGACACAGTCAGTGTTTGTAATACAGTAAAGCTGCACTACAACTGATAATCAAATATGATGTGTAGTGGATCCTCAATACTTTTATTCTTATATAGGTAGACATTTTAAACATATTGCGGACAGTGTAGAATCAGTTCAGATAGCTCCGTTAGGAGTTGTCCGATGCGTGTACTCTGTTCGTTTTTAACAATATTTTAAATCTGATTCTACACTGTTCGTCACGGCAGAAATTTAAATATTTAATACGTCATGATAAAAATGACTTGAATAATAAAAGCAGTTTATCAATATTCATGAGATACATAACTAGCCAACGCTGATGTCATGCAAACAAACTTCCACAAGGCCACTCTGCATTACTTTAATTTTTCATTAACCGTGTCTTTAATGAACGTTTATTCATGCATTGATCACTGCGTGAAGAATCTTTATATATACAGTGAAACCCCGCTAATGTGACCACTTAATAAACAGCTACTGATGCCGTTTAAAGCAGGTGGTTGCTTAATGCAGGACGAAAGTTAAGCAGAAAGCTCCTATAGGAGCTTTCTGCATAACTTCTGTCCTGTATTAAGCTACCACCTGCCTCTGCCACCCAGAATTATGCCCCTTTTTGGTGGTAGCATTAGCCGAGTTTTACTGTAAATGTAATTCATTATTTTCAAGGGAATTTTTTAGCTTAGACAAAAACTGCAGGATCATATTTATGTATAATTCCATAAGCAACACAGAGCAGATCCTGGTTCTACCGGATCTGTGTGATCTGAGTTTACTCTGTTTGCAAAGTCCAGGGTTACAGATAATGTTTGGATGCAATTGGGTATCTACTCCTTGAGTTGTTTTTTCACAGAATTGGGTATTTGCAATTTTATTGGGTATTGGCAATTTTCGTAATTGGGTATTATTCATATTCTCATTAGGTATTCTAAATTTGTTTTGCTTTTTGCTATATTTATTTGTTTTGTGTTACTCATTTTTTTGAAAAACAATTGCTTTTTCCACAATTTTAATTGGGTAAATACCCCAATACTCCCCTTATCTGTAACCCTGAAAGTCGTGAAAAGGCGTTTATATGAAGCAACGGGTTAAGCAGTCACTGGTCATTGTAGACAACCACGTGTATTAATTACTGGTCATTGTAGACAACCACGTGTTTTAATTACTGGTCATTGTAGACAACCATGTGTATTCATCACTGGTCATTGTAGACTACCACGTGTATTCATTACTGGTCATTGTAGACAACCACGTGTATTCATTACTGGTCATTGTAGACAACCACGTGTTTTAATTACTGGTCATTGTAGACAACCACGTGTATGGTCATTGTAGACAACCACGTATATTCATTACTGGCCATTGTAGACAACCACGTGTATTCATTACTGGTCATTGTAGACAACCACGTGTATTCATTACCCATTTACCTGATGAATATTCATGACAGAAATAATGGCATCATGAATATTAACCCTTTCGCTGCCAAACTCTGTCGTCTGCTAACTTTGTCGTCTGCTACAAATTTTCATTCTTTTGATTTTCTTCATTTTTGTTTCAAAAACATAGTAACAGTAACAAAAAGTTTGGATCCTGATGAGACGCCGAGTTACTCGGCGTCTCATCTGGATCCAAACTGTTTGCATATGTAATCACAGACCCGGCATTGGCAGCGAAAGGGTGAATTAGGAGTTTGTGTTATTGCATATGAACACGGGAACTACTGGCTAATGCAGAAGTTGTAGAGTATATGAAGCAAATGCTCTATTTATCACAATGTATTTACAAAGGCGTCAAAAGGCGTCAGTATGAGGGAATGGGTTTAACTCTTTTGGCGCCAAATTTAAAAGTGTCGTCTGCAGTAATAATTTCATATTAAATATAATTCTAAACTAAATGATAAAGGTATATTAGTAAAACATTTGTTTTTAAAAACCTGTATGCTTGGGCTAAAAAATACAGAAAACAGTGAAGTCCCAGGTCAGATGCCGCCTTGAAAAGGCGGCATCTGACCTGGGACTGCACTGTTTTCAATGGTACCAACAGGCGACATTGGCGCCGAAAGAGTTAAATCCCATTTTATACATTTCACATGAGCCACTCTATGACACATGATCATCCGCGCCTTGTACAGCGGTATAGATCCGGACCAGCTCGCATCTCTCTGACGTGTTACCTGATCAGGTTCTACACTCTTTGCCACTCGTCAACCTTGCCACTGCTTTGTTTTTCAAAGTTAACAAAGTCTACTCTTTTATCAAAGGCACCGAGAGCTGTGTGTTTTATGTTAAGAGTTCAGATCTGAACAATAATAAAATCGTAAATGACTGAAAATAAAACAAAATATATGCGTTGTCAATCAATAAATTTCTCCACAACGACCTTTGGACAAACATCGATTGCTATGAGGTTTAAGACAGTTTATGCATGTAGCTTAATGCAAGACGAACTTACTACAGAAATAGTTCTTATGATAGATTTCTGCATTGCTTTCGTCATACATTAAGCAGCCAGCTGCTTTTAAAGACACACATATTCGTTCATTAAATTGAACCCGCTGTTGGCATATGAATCATTACCTATGCAAACAGTTTGGATCCAGATGAGACGCCGAGTAACTTCGCGTCTGATCAGGATCCAAACTGTTTGATACTCTGGCAATGTTGCTAAACAGAACTGCCAGATAAATAAACTGTGACAACTGAATTCCATGATTTTGTGTCTAACATGAAACACAAGTTTCCCCAACAGGCTAAATGTGAAGCGGTCGCCATAGAGAGGTTCAATCTTATTTGAAATTTAATGAATAAACTTCCCTTTGTCGTCATGAATGTCTAGATTATTGTTCGAAATATTTAACTGAGTAAACATTCTAACAAACGTTTCGTCTCTATAACAGAATGTCACACAAACACTGAATAGAATAAGAATAAATACATTAAGGCCTCGCCAACCCGCACTTTTAGTAAAGAAACATTCAGATCCTTTAAAGTTATATTCTCGACTTGCAACGCGTTTTAAAAATGCAAAACTCATTTGTTTATATACTGAAAAGAAGTACATGTATATCGTAAGAGATAAAACACCGAAGACCCGATGTTATTCGTCGATGTATTTGTATTTATTCGGGGTGCGTTTTAGTTTCGTAACTGTTGGACATAGGCGGGTAATACTTTATTGTACAACAAAGATTTATAAGACAAGTGTCGATGAAAATGGTTTAGTTTGTATCACGGGAGCGTTCAAGTTGACAATTTCATAAGAATATTTGAACATAACAAATACCATATTTTATGATGTTATTGAAACAGGGACTATCACTTAAAGGCAGGTGGCTGCTTATACTATTGCGAATGTTATGGAGAAATCTCTCTTATGAGCTTTCTGCATGATGCACCCTGCACTAAACTGTTATTTGGTATGTAATACGCTTTTCTCCACTAATGTACAAACATACACAACGATTTGTCATGCCATAAGAGCTAAGCGATTGTGCAGGGCCTAAGTGATTTGTCATGTACAATGTACGCTTAATGCCACCGGTATACCTATAAATTTATCTTAACCCTTATACCGTGAAGAAGATAACATCTGGTCCATGCTTATACAGCTTTTTTAGTTGAGTCTGAGTTTGTTCTGAAGCTTTTGATTGGACCGATTTGAGCCTTTGGCTCAAATCGGACCAATCAAAAACTTGAGAACGAACTCAGACTCAACTAAAAAGTTTTATAAGCATGAAACCTGGTTTATTTTGTATCTTGTTCAATTCTGACCTGTTTCGGTTCGATCAAGTTTTTGAGACATTATTAAATGAGAACCAAACAGTTTACATCCTTATGCGACCTCGAGTAACTCGGGGTCTCTTCAGGATCCCAGCTGTTAGTAACTCGGGGTCTCTTCAGGATCCCAGCGGTAGTAACTCGGGGTCTCTTCAGGATCCCAGCGGTAGTAACTCGGGGTCTCTTCAGGATCCCAGCTGTTAGTAACTCGGGGTCTCTTCAGGATCCCAGCGGTAGTAACTCGGGATCTCTTCAGGATCCCAGCTGTTAGTAACTCGGGTCTCTTCAGGATCCCAGCTGGTTTCAAATGTGTGCATGGTTGCGCTTAGCCATGTAAAGGGGTTAAACTTCTATCTCTTTCGCTGCGAATGGCGAGTTTTTGATGACCTGTGCAGGTTTTGGATCCAGAAAATCTGACGTCTCAACCGGTTCCAATTTGGTGTTGTGATATTTAAAGAGAAATTGGGACCATATTAAATAATGACAGCATGGAGCGGAACACATAATTTTGCCGATGAAAATATGTGGAAGCGAAAGAAATTAGGACCATATTAAATAATGAAAGCATGAAGCGGAATACACACATTTCAATGATTTGTCGATAAGAAAATGAGGAAGTGAAAGAACTAGAAATGATTGATCACCTACTATAACCCTTTACTCCACAAACACGCCTTTCTTCGCATTTGCAAACAGAGAAGACCCAGATCAGACAGCTGTTGTAGGGACCGTCTGACCAGAGAATGCTCTGTTTGCTTATGCAGTATAACAGGTCTGAGTTCTACAGCTTCTACTAATACAAAAACGTTTCTGTGTACATTTTACACATTTAGCCAATATATATTTACCATGTCATTATTTCTTACGTGAATATTGAACAGGAAAATGGTTAATGTGCGCAATAAATCAAAACAAATATAAGGGCAATCTATCTTCAGCGCTAAACATTTAACTGGCTGGGCTAGTCCTTGTCGTTTTCGCCCAGAACACGCTATAGATACGTTTTAACAACTATGCAAACATAGCAGACCACGATCAGACAGATCCTATAGGATTAATATTTATAATGGGATATATGGAATATTCCATAAATAAAGCAGAACCTGCTTACATTGATTCGGTAGCAGGTGATTGCTTAATGCGGGCAAAAGTAATGCAGAAAGCTCATACAGGAGCTTTTTGCATTACTTTTGACCTTCATTAAGCTGTCACCTGCCATTAGCCCCTTAATTAGACCTCTTTTTGATGTTCGCTTAAGACAGGTTCTACTGTATAAATGAGACAATATATTAAAATGTTAACCCATTCCCCCATAGGCTATTTTAGACACAACCTCTTTGAATAAATCTACCGAAAAGGAGTATTAACTATAGAAAATGAGAATTTTAGAATTGTGTAGTTTTGAAACCATTGTGATAAAAAGAGGATTTACCTCTATGGAGCAAATGCTGTATTTATCACAATGGTTTCAAAAACGACTTTTACAGAGTCATAGAAAGGCGTCGGTAGGAGTGAATTGGTTAACAGAATATCCACGTGTGTGTAATTGAAAAGGTCAGCTCTGGGACATTTGATACAAACACACGGATGAATTTCCAATTATAACTACATGTATACGTAATATGTTTGTCTATTTTGTATATCTTGGTTTAATAATATCCCTGACCGAAACGCCGTTTGATACATTTGTAAAAGGAGTAGACCCGGGCCAAACTTCTAACCAGGGCATGTGATGACTGCTTATGGAGTTGTATACACATGATTCTACAGTCTCTGTCATGACCACACGTCCCGTGCTGATTAACCCATTCCCTGATATTGACGACTTTTGACGACTCTGTAAAAGTCACTTTGTGAAACCATTGTGATAAATAGAGCATTTGCTGCTATAGGAGCAAATGCTCTATTTATCACAATGGTTTCAAACTACAAAATTTTAAAAGTTTCCTTGTCTCTAGTTAATGCTCCTTTTCGGTAGATTTATTTAAAGAGATAGGATCTAAAAATAGCCAATTTCGTCAGCAAAAATATTTATTCAATGGCAACAATAAAATAAGTTAATATGGTAGATTTGTTTTGAATGACCACTGTGGAGAGAATTTACTGATAAAATATTGTACAGCAGAACATGTCATAAGCGGCCATCAAAAACAAATCTAATTATGAGCCTGTAAGGCAGGTGGTTGCTTAATACAGACCACCGTTAATACAGAAATATCCAATAAGGCCTTTCTGCATTACTTTTGCCCTGCATTAGGCAGTCACCAGCTTTTTAAAACTCCCATTTTCAATAAACGAATGGTCGCATACTACAGGTTATATGGTATTGTCAGTACACCAAGACTTAAGGCTTGCGTCTTCCCACTTGACAGTCAATAGGCATTCACAAAGATAAATCTTTAACATAAATAGTTTATGGTATTTACAGTAGTACAACGATCAGATGGCGCTGTTTACAAAACAGTGTGTATGTAAACACAGAAAATTAACGATAAGTACAAATATGGCATGTATATATTAGGATAGGAAGCAGTGGTGTAGTGGTTATGCAGTCAACTGGACTAATCTATACATTATGTCGCAGTTTAATTTATCGTTAATTTTTGTAATCCTGTATTGCTTGAACGAACATACAGCAGCGGAAGAAGGCTTAGCCCGAGTGTTGTTTTTTTCAATTCTTGTTTATTCAGTTCTTGATAAGCCGATTATGTTTACGTCGAGGGTCGTGCAGTTGGCCTTGTATTCCACCGATTAATATTCAAACAAGACACAATGACATCATGATAAATCAACTTATTAAAATAAAGCTATAAGGACATACTTTTGTATATGTACACAGGACTGTATGACCATGGAAGAAACTGTAGAATCATATCTGTATTTGTTAATCTGCAAACAAGACAGACCCAGATCAAACGCCTCCAACAGGAGTCGTCTGATCTGGATCTACATTGTTTGTTGAGGCGTTAAAAGGCATGTTGATGGAGTAAATGCAATACGGCTCTATGTAGTTCGGAATGAGGCGAAACATCAAGATCCGCACGCGTGATACACAATATACTAGTAGACCATAATGACCTGCTGCGACGGCTAAAAGGGGGGGAGGGTAACTCTTTGCATGCTAAGTAATTTTTCGTCTGTAACATTTGTCATCTGCTTAACATCTAAATATAAGATTTCTCTTATTTCTTTGCAAAAATATGGTCAAAGTGACAAACAGTTTGGATCCTGATGAGACGCCGCATTATGCGGCGTCTCATCTGGATCCAAACTGTTTGCATAGGTAATCACAGTTTCACCGCTAGCGTGCAAAGAGTTAACTCTTCCAGCAGCTATTGTAATATGTGTGCCATGGGTCTGGGTATCCTCTTTTTGCAAATAGGTCAGAACATGTCTACATTGTATATCCCGTAAAGCGCATATTAACCCTGGTTCCCTGTTGAACATTTATTCAAGGTTGTATCACCTCATCAATATTCATGGCTAGAATCAATAAAATAGACCATGGAAAGGGGATTTGTATCACCTGTTCATGGCCAGAATCAATAAAATGGACCATGGAAAGTGGATTTGTATCACCTGTTCATGGCCAGAATCAATAAAATGGACCATGGAAAGTGGATTTGTATCACCTCATCAATATTCATGGCCAGAATCAATAAAATGGACCATGGAAAGTGGATTTGTATCACCTGTTCATGGCCAGAATCAATAAAATAGACCATGGAAAGTGGATTTGTATCACCTCATCAATATTCATGGCCAGAATCAATAAAATGGACCATGAAAAGTGGATTTGTATCACCTGTTCATGGCCAGAATCAATATATAGGACCATGGAAAGTGGATTTGTATCACCTCATCAATATTCATGGCCAGAATCAATAAAATGGACCATGGAAAGTGGATTTGTATCACCTGTTCATGGCCAGAATCAATATATAGGACCATGGAAAGTGGATTTGTATCACCTCATCAATATTTATGGCCAGAATCAATAAAATGGACCATGGAAAGTGGATTTGTATCACCTGTTCATGGCCAGAATCAATATATAGGACCATGGAAAGTGGATTTGTATCACCTCATCAATATTCATGGCCAGAATCAATAAAATGGACCATGGAAAGTGGATTTGTATCACATCATCAATATTCATGGCCAGAATCAATTAAAATGGACTATGGAAAGGGGATTTGTATCACCTGTTCATGGCCAGAATCAATAAAATAGACCATGGAAAGTGGATTTGTATCACCTCATCAATATTCATGGCCAGAATCAATAAAATGGACCATGGAAAGTGGATTTGTATCACCTGTTCATGGCCAGAATCAATAAAATAGACCATGGAAAGTGGATTTGTATCACCTCATCAATATTCATGGCCAGAATCAATAAAATGGACCATGGAAAGGGGATTTGTATCACCATGGTGGAAACTGTACAATCAGATCTATGAAATTTCATAAGCAAACAGAGCAGACCCTGCTCCTATAGGAGCCGTCTGAGCTGGGTCTACTCTATTTGCAAATGCGTGAAAACACGTAAGTGTGAGGGAAAGGGATCAGACAAGAATCTTGTACCGTGTCTCTCTATGTTTGTCTTTTCCAATTCCCGATATTGTAATGATTAATTCATTATTATCATTAATGATAGCAATAATAAACAAAACAAACATCTTTTATACTGATTTAAAAAGTAGGACGAATAATATTGATAAAATACATAAGTTCAGAATTCGTCAAGTAAATAAGCGAATGATAAAGTGCATGCAGTTCCTACTTTATGATGCGATTATAAAATATAAGCGAATTAATTTTCATGATTTGAGCATTTCTTCCATTAATGTTCACCAGGCAAACGGTTTAACCCTTTCCCTGTTCTATGATATTTCAAATTCCAATACCTACTGAATATTCATGAACAAAACATTTATAATGAAATATATAAAGTAGCCATATTAAGAAAGTAAAGAAACAGATCTTTCAAAATTCCACTAGCAAACAGAACAGACCCTGATTAGACGGCTGCTATAGGAGCCGTCTGATCTAGGTCTACTCTATTTGCCGATGCGTGAAAATATGTTTATATGAGGGAAATGATTAACAATATATCCAAATCCTCTTATAACTTGGCCATTGCATATCTCTAAGACTCGCTCGTGCAAGAATGGACATGAAAAATATACACAAATTACCTTTAGAATTCGCAAAGTTGATTAGGGTAGTCACGCTTATATAGCGAATATGCCAGTTACGAGAATGGGGCCAATTTGAAGTACAATGTACATGTATACAGCTGTAAGACCCATGGAGAGTGGGGCTACAGTAGAACCGGCCTTAACCCTTTCCCTCATAGGCTATTTTTAGATACAACCTCTTTGAATAAATCTACCGAAAAGGAGCATCAACTAGAGAAAATGATTTTTTTAGAATTTTGTAGTTTGAAACCATTGTGATGAATAGAGCATTTGCTCCTACAGGAGCAAATGCTCTATTTATCACAATGGTTTCACAAAGTGACTTATACAGAGTCGTCAAAGGTCGTCAATATGAGGGAAAGGGTTAAGCCGCCATCAAAAAGAAGTCTAATTAAGAGTATAAGGCAGGTGGTAGCTTCGTACAGGTCAAAAGTAATGCATTTAGTTCTAGGGTAATTTGGGTGCACGTATTTGGGTGCACGTGCACCCAATCAATTATGCGTTATCATTTACTATTTCAATCATCCTGAACTATTATATGAGTGGAATGGCCCACCAGTGTTTAACTATAGAGTCCACTCAGTATGAAAGCGTAAACCTTAACCAATTCAACTCTGAATTATCAAAGTGGAATGGCCCACCAGTGTTTAACTATAGAGTCCATTCAGTATGAAAGCGTAAACCTTAACCAATTCAACTCTGGATTATCAAAGTGGAATGGCCCACCAGTGTTTAACTATAGAGTCCACTCAGTATGAAAGCGTAAACCTTAACACAGACGCATTTGGCTACAGAAACTGTAGAATCATATCTATATTATATCATAAGCAAACCCTGGTCAGTCCTATGGGACCCGTCTGATCTAAGCCTACACTGTTTACATAAAGGCGTAGAAAATCGTTTATATGGAGTAAATGGTTAAGCCGTTACTACATAGATCTATACTCCTAGATAAAGATCAGACAGCTACTGCAATAGATATATACTCCTAGATAAAGATCAGACAGCTACTGCAATAGATCTATACTCCTAGATACAGATCAGACAGCTACTACAATAGATATATACTCCTAGATAAAGATCAGACAGCTACTGCAATAGATCTATACTCCTAGATACAGATCAGACAGCTACTACAATAGATATATACTCCTAGATACAGATCAGACAGCTACTACAATATATCTATACTCCTAGATACAGATCAGACAGCTATTGCAATAGATCTATACTCCTAGATAAAGATCAGACAGCTACTACAATATATCTATACTCCTAGATACAGATCAGACAGCTACTGCAATAGATCTATACTCCTAGATAAAGATCAGACGGCTACTGCAATAGATCTATACTCCTAGATACAGATCAGACAGCTACTGCAATAGATCTATACTCCTAGATACAGATCAGACAGCTACTGCAATAGATCTATACTCCTACATAAAGATCAGACAGCTACTGCAATAGATCTATACTCCTAGATACAGATCAGACAGCTACTACAATAGATCTATACTCCTAGATACAGATCAGACAGCTACTGCAATAGATCTATACTCCTAGATAAAGATCAGACAGCTACTACATAGATATACACTCCTAGATACAGATCAGACAGCTACTGCAGGAACAGTTTCTTCAACTTGCTTCTGAAAATTAATAATGAAGATCTTATTCTACAGTTTTTGTCATAGCCCAAAACTTCCCGTGTTCGCATATTATCATAAAACTAATCTAATTAGTTTATCATAATGCCATTGACCCTTTCCCGCATATAAACGTATTTTCACGCATTTGCAAACAGAGTAGACCCTGATCAGACGGCTCCTAGAGGAGCCGTCTGATCAGGGTTTGCTCTGTTTGCTAATGGAATTTGAAATATACGTCTTTCTACTTTCTAAAATGGCTGCAATGTTCCACCTTCCGTATTTCATTATAATTATTTTATCCATGAATATTCAGTAGGTATTACAATTTGGAATAAACATAGAACAGGGAAAGGGTAAAATCTTATATGACTCTTCAGTACAATGTTAAACCATTCCCTGTCAATGGCGACTCTGTGATTACATGAACATATGCACACAGTTTTAATCCAGATAACACGCCGAGCATTATGTATGTAATCGGGTTCCAAACTGTTTGTTACTGTGACTATTTTGTTTAAATCAAAATAAAGAAAAATAAAACAACAGAAAAGCTGTAGCAGACGACAGTGTTTGAAGACGCCTAAAAATTTGGCAGAGAAAGCTTTAATCTTGATCAACAATCGTTATAGTGTACAATACAATCCCTCTTAACCGAAATTCTAGAAAAGAAGAATTTCTACACTTTTATAGGTAAGTTGCTGCTTAATGCAGGATGGAAGTTTCACCCTGCATTAAACTTCCACCTGTCTCCAAGACGGAAGGATATTAAATTTAGCATCCGGTTTAGAGGTGTTTTTTTACTGATTGTCATAATGTACTATACGAACGTAAAAATGTATGTAATAACCAGGTTAGATAACAAGTCATGGATTATTGGAAGGTTTATTGGATAGTGACGGATTACTCTCTGCCCCGTCAGTCGCAATAATTATATAAAGCCGTGTAAACTTCCAATTTAAGCTCTGACCGATTGGATTCTTTCCCTTCTTGACACACCTGATTGTTCCGTTTATACTTCTTTGTAGGATGTCCTTGGAGAATATGTGTCGTAACAGCAGGACAAAAAGGGAGTAGTTATGCAGTTCGGACGATGGATATTTGAATCGGGAAATACCGTGTAACAACTCTTTTAGAATTGGTGCTTTTCTTAAAACAAACAACTCCTATTTGACGATGCCACCTATGCCAATTAGGATGTCTAATGGGACTACTGACAGGAGATGGATTGAAGAGGATATCAAGGTAATACTTTTGTTTGTATTTTCACTAATAAGGAAACTTAACCCTTTCACCACCAATGTCGCATAAACGTACCACGGCAAATAGTGCAGTCCCAGACCAGACGCCGCCTTAAAAAGGCAGAGATTTCACTTTTTGTCTCCACCTCTACATGTATTTCTATATCTGTGCTTTATTCCTTAAACATTGCATTTATTTATCTCATTTCCTTAGTCTACCGAATGATTTAACAAACTTGGATTGCGCGACAATTAGGAATTTGGCACCGAAAGGGTCAATAAGAAACAAGACTTGACATATACTGTAGAATGGTTGTATGGTGACCCCTTAACCCTTTACTCCATGAATATTAATGAAAGAAAATAGACATCATGAATATTATTTATATCAATTGTTATAATAACACAGGTACACAGGAAGATTTGACCGTGAAAAACACTGTAGGGTCATGTCTATGTATGTATTATATCATAAGCAAACAGAGCAGACCATGGCTCCTATAGGAGCCGTCCGATCTAGGTCTACTCTGTTTGCAAACGCGTAGAAAGGCGTATTTATGGCGTAAGGGGCGTACTGGTGTGCGGTAAAAATGCCACAGGTAAAAATGCCTTATGTACATATGCCATAGGTAAAAATGCCTTAGGTAAAAATTCCTTAGGTAAAATGGTAAAAATGCCTTAGGTAATAATGCCTTAGGTAAAAATGTCATAGGTAAAAATGCCACAGTATAAAAAAAATAATAACAAATATTTTTGAATTTATAAAAGGAAAACTGTATAATTTGAAAATATATGTTATAATATCCTTTCATAATCAATTTTGGTGGGTGTCTGGGTCTACTCTGTTTCAATAATTGTAGGATTTTTTTTATTTTCGTACTGGTGTGCGGTAAAAATGCCACAGGTAAAAATGCCATAGGTAAAAATGCCATAGGTAAAAATGCCTTAGGTAAAGTGGTAAAAATGCCTTAGGTAATAATGCCTTAGGTAAAAATGTCATAGGTAAAAATGCCACAGTAATAAAAAAAAATAAAAATATTTTTGAAATTATAAAAGGAAAACTGTATAATTTGAAAATATATGTTATAATATCCTTTCATAATCAATTTTGGTGGGTGTCTGGGTCTACTCTGTTTCAATAATTGTAGGATTTTTTTTTTATTTTGGACAAAATATTTGTTATTAAATAAATGTTTTATATACCTTTGGCATTTGAGAGAAGGTGTCTGGGTCAACTCTGTTTAATCATAAGAAACAGGTAGGTAAGGTTTCAATATCTATCAAATTCCAGTAACAAACGGAGCAGATCCTGATCAGACAGCTCCTATATAATTTGGGTCTACTCTGTTTCTGCATTACTTTTGATTTGCATTAATTTTTTATCTTTAGTATGTAGCAATACATACTACTATCTTTTGAAACAATAATGGAACAGATCTATCAAATTCCAGTAACAAACAGAGCAGATCCTGATCAGACGACTCCTATAGGAGCCTTCTAATATGGGTCTACTCTGTTTTGCATTACTTGTGAGTTGTTTTTTTTATCTGTAGTATGTTGCAATACATAATACTATCTTTTGAAACAATAATGAAACAGATCTATCACATTCCAGATCCTAATCAGACGGTTCCTATATAATCTGGATCTACTCTGTTTTTGCATTACTTTTGATTTGCAACAATAATGAAACACATCTATCAAATTCCAGTAACAAACAGAGCAGATCCTGATCAGACAGCTCCTATAGGAGCCTTCTAATCTGGGTCTACTCTGTTTTGCATTACTTGTGATTTGTTTTTTATCTGTAGTATGTTGCAATACATAATACTGTCTTTTGAAACAATAATGAAATTGTACAGTTTTCCTTTTATAAATTGAAAAATATTTGTTATTAATTTTTTTTTATACTTGTGGCATTTTTACCTATGGCATTTTTACCTAAGGCATTATTACCTAAGGCATTTTTACCACTTTACCTGTGGCATTTTTACCTAAGGCATTTTTACCTATGGCATATTTACCTAAGGCATTTTTACCTGTGGCATTTTTACCTACATTCGTCTAACACGTGTATGGCTGTCAGGAATATCAGGCTGCTGCTTAATAAAGAACGAAAGTAATGCAGAAAGCTCCCATGGAAGCTTTCTGCATTACTTTCGCCATGCGTTAAGCTAACATATGCTTTATAAAATCAGAATGAAATCTCGTTTGGTATTGTTGTTGTTGTTTTGTTGATGTTGCTGTTGTAGTAAGTGTAACTGTAGGGTCCATATAGACCAGACGCTGCACTGTGGTACGGGGTCGTAAGTAGCGCTATACCCTATGAATATTAGGCCTACTATAAGAAATAATGACTGTATGAATATTAATTAGCTAAAAAAAATTAATAGGTGAAGGAATTCTACATTTGTTACAGAAAACACCCAAATGGGGGCTTTATGCATTATTTCTGATATGTAATTTTACAGCCAGCTGATCTATCTATTTACTTCATGAATATTCAAGTGAAAATGATATTTGTACAAATACTAACAAGCTAATATTTATAATGACATATGAACAAGAAAAGCTGTGGCTCTGGCAAAACTCAACTCTGTATAGTTCTAATAGCTAACAGAGCAGGTCCTGATCAGTATCCATGCTTATAAAACTTTTAGTTGAGTCTGAGTTCGTTCTCAAGTTTTTTATTAGTCAGATTTGAGCCTTTGGCTCAAATCTGACAAATCAAAAGCTTGAGAACTCAAATCTGACCAATCAAAAGCTTGAGAACGAACTCAGACTTAACTAAAACGTTTTATAAGCATGGACCCAGATGGTTCCTACAGGGACCATGTAGTTGAATCAGTTCTGTTTGCAAAGGCTTAAACATGCGTGTTTATGGAGTAAAGCGTGTAATGCACTAAATATTTATTCATTCATTGGTTGCGTGGTACACCCATTGTTTGATCCACTCTGACGACTGCGAGAACAAATAAAAAAACCCATAAAAACGAGCATTTTTTGTCGACCGTGCTAACAAATAAAAACGTTTTATACCCAATAACCGTTTTACACCCATGGTACAGATAGACCAACTTATTTTGGAACAAAATATGACCGACTCTAATGTAAACAAAACGAAGCGACTACAGCGCTTCTTTATTTTAAAAAGCCTTAGAAAGCCGCAATTTTTTCAACATAGTTGTCTTGGTGCAATGGATATGTATCTGGACTTGAATGTGGCGGTCTTGAGTTCGATTCTTACCAGTGACTAATAATTTTTTTCATTAAAATACTGTCCGTACAAAACAACAATAAATATTAATAATAAAATATAATAATTATTAATAAATATTAACATACAATTGAAAAAGAATAAAAATTAAAAAGAATTACAAATAAAAAATCAGTTTTAAAAAAAAGTAAACTGCATAGCTTGAGATTCGAACCCACGACCCCTTGTTTGTAAGAATACGTACGTATCCATTAGACC
Source organism: Azorinus chamasolen (assembly GCA_963576725.1). Taxonomy (NCBI): domain Eukaryota; kingdom Metazoa; phylum Mollusca; class Bivalvia; order Cardiida; family Solecurtidae; genus Azorinus; species Azorinus chamasolen. The sequence goes on from OY755252.1 coordinate 53,920,119, forward strand.
AACGCCCAGTACATAATATGTGGCGAGTTACTAAAGTGTGTTGTCTGGCCCTGTACTTTTGTGCTGTTATGTAAACAACAAAATAACAACAAGTCTCAATATAGCGTGGTTTATTATCCGTAAGGTTTGAACTGGCACTCATCAATTTCCGCCGACTTTCGTCGATGAAAAATCGTGATAGTGACGCGTGCTTCATGTGTGTGTTTGGAAGGATAAAAACAGCTTACGGAAAAAGGCGGAATATTCATGCAGTGCCAGGTCAAACCTTATCGACAATACCTGTACAGGTAAAATTAGATCTTATGGCACACCTTTTGTTCTCAGTGTTTACAAACACTACAGGTAAAAACACTGTATAATGCCCAGGTGGCCGCTATAATAGTTTGGTTCGAATCTGTTTCGTTTTTATTGTTTTATATTTGGAATGGGTAGTTTTGTTTTTATATATGTTTTGATGGGCGTATACATTTTTTTTTATTTTTCTCGAGACCACCGTTACAGGTATGTCTTGTTTACATTTTAAGTAGGTTATGTTGGTGTGCCGTAAGATCTAATTTTACCTGTACAGTATACAAATAGGTCGGGAACCACTTGTGTACATATCACCTTTTAAAATAAGAACAGGATATCAATAACGTATGTAGAAAAAAAAAGATAATCCTCTAAATGCTGGAAACAAGAATATTTACATGTACAAACAGTGAATACCCTGATCAGAGGAATCCTAGAGGTCATGCACTGATTTTGTAATCAAAGTCCTTTAGTAAAGTTCAGCCCTTCACACTGAATGTACTCTATATTCAAACAGTGTTTACGTCATGACACTTTGGTCTACATGTATTGTGTAGATCAGGGTTATCATGTTTGGGACCAGTATCTAGTTCATTGTTATATTGGTTGGGTCCAATACCTAGTTGATTTTCACATTGGTTGGCTCTAATATCTTGTTCATTGTTATATTGGTTGGTTCCAATATCTAGTTCATTGTTATATTGGTTTGTCCCAATATCTAGTTCATTGTTATATTGGTTGGCCCCAATATCTAGTTCCTTGTTATATTGGTTGGGTCCAATATATAGTTCATTGTTATATTGTTTTGGACCAATATCTAGTTCATTGTTATATTAGTTGAGTCCAATATCTAGTTCATTTTTGTATTGGTTGGATCCAATATCTAGTTCATTGTTATATTGTTTGGGTCAATATCTTGTTCATGGTTGTATTGGTTGGGTCCAATATCTAGTTCATTGCCGTATTGGTTGGCCAACATCTAGTTCATAGTTATACTGGTTGGGCCAATATTTAATTTAAAGTTACATATGTTGGGCCCATATCTAGTTCGTAGTTGTATTGGTTTGGCCCAATATCTACCTCATTGTTATATTGGTTGGGCCAATATCTAGTTCAAGATTATAGTGCTTGGAACTTTGGATCCGCTATTTTAACCATGGTTATATTGTTTTTGGTCAAAATATGTAGAACGGGCTATAATTTTTCAGGCCCAGTATCTAAAGCATGGTGACATTATTGGTCCAATATCTAGAACAGGGTTATATTGTTTTTGATCCAGTCTGTATCAGTGTTGTTTTGTTTAGGGCCCTTTATCTGAATCATGGTTTTATTGTTTTTGGTCCAATATATAGATCAGGGTTGTATTGGTTTTTGCCCAGTATATAGATCAGGTCCCCGTTTCACGAACATTCTTATAAGTAATTACTTAATTCCAGACTTAACTTATTAAGGGTGTTACATTTGCATATATACAAGTAGAAGATAAGTGAAATGATGTTATCTAAACACAATCCTTAGAGACATTCTGTTATATGTTTAAATAGAAAATGACGGTTTTTGCATGAAATATTTAATTAAACCCAAATGAAGTTGGTGCAATTCTGAAGTCTGTTACAAGTTCTTTTTTATTTAGATCACCTTCAGTTAGTATCAAATACAATATATTTTTTTAAAATGATTAACGAACAGACCTATTGCCCCTTTGTGTCACAATAACACTAATTTATGAAAAGTTAAGCTCTTGTGTCATTTTTTAAAAACAGGCTTAGCTAATTAATAACTGAAGAATGTACATGAAACTAGGGCCAGGATTATATTGAGTTTTTCCCAACATCTGGATCAAGGTTTTATTAATTGTTGCGCAAAATCTAGATCAGGGTTATATTGGGTTGGCCAAATATTCTAGATCGGAGCTACCTCAATGATACACTGTAGATCAATGTTTTAGCCTCATCTGGATCCATTGTGAATGTCGTCACAAGGTGACAAATAGCACATGAAAGGTTTATCATTTCAATACGGGAAACAAATCATTGATTTGATTCTTTTGCAAACAGTGTAGAGCCAGATGAAAGTGCTCCTAGAGGGGCCCTGTCACCAGGGTGTGCACTGTTTGTCATGTTACCCTTTTCTTTAAAAGATCCTTGACTATTTACGGTTAGCTTGACCTTTTTTAATTTTGAAATGCACAATGAACTTCGATATCTCGAACTTCAAGGGACTATACAAATTAGATCGAGATAACAGAAGTTCGAGTTATCCGCTGCCAATCTAAACAATTCATGGAGTTCACAGCTTAATACAAGTCTAAAGACATTCTGAAAGCTCCTGTAAGAGCTTTCAGCATTACTTTAGACCTGTATTAAGCTGTCACATGTGTTTCTAGATATCTGTAGCGATGCATTTTATAGCAATTCTGTATTGTAAGTTTTGACAGGACCGAACGTTTTGTTCGAGTTATTCCGAAGCTCGAATTATCCCAGTTCAAGATATCGTAGTTCAACTGCAGTCCATTTGAAAATTCAGCGTTTCCACAATATAAACGTCGGTATTTACTCAGCAAACAATGTTGTTCAAAGTGAATCGTTCAAGTTAGAGTGGGAGAACGGATCAAGTTAGAGTGGGAGAAAGGATCAAGTTAGAGTGGGAGAAAGGACCAACTTAAGGTTGGAGAAAAACTGAATTTAGGGTGGGGAAAAGGGATCAACGTAGAGTGGGCGAAAGGGTCAACGTAGAGTGGGAGAAAGGGTCAACTTAGAGTGGGAGAAAGGGTCAACGTAGAGTGGGAGAAAGAACCAACTTAAAGTTGGAGAAAAAATGAAATTAGGGTGGGGAAAAGGATCAACGTAGAGTGGGACAAAGGGTCAACTTAAAGCTGGAGAAAAAACTGAATTTAGGGTGGGGACAAGGGATCAACTTAGAGTGGACGAAAGGGTCAACGTAGGGTGGGATAAAGGGTAAACGTAGAGTGGGAGAAAGGGTCAACTTAGAATGGGAGAGGAGAAAGGATCATTTTAGGATAGGAGACATAATCGTCTTAGAGTGGGAGAAAATATCAGCTTAGAGTGGGAGAAAATATCAATTTAGAGTGGAAGAAAGGGCTCGCATTCTTTTGATCAGCGACTGTAGATAAACTATTTTAATGGTCGTGTTGACAAATCGGGTCTGGTTAAGACTCGTTAATATGAAATGAAATACGTTAATCCTTGAGCTAACCCATATGCATGCCACTATTAGTATTTAGCTCATGCATGTGCATGTCATTATTAGTATGTGTTAGTTGATTTATTATAACAGTACATGAACACAAGATAATCTGGCATTTGCGAAAACGATATAATGAAATCTGTATATTGACATTACCAAACAGAGCAAATCCTGATGAGATCTAGTCTTGGCCTTCTCTGTTTGAAAAGTTTGTATTCGCTAAAGGGTTACCGGTGATAGTATTCTTGATGAGTATTGGGTCCTTACACTACCTTATTTTGTTTCCTACAAGACCTGTCTTCAAGCTTCACTCTTCATTGTTTTCTTTTCCTCATTTTATGGTTTCCAAACACATACTCATAGCTTCAAACAGTTTGAATCCAGATGAGACGCCGAGTAACCAAACTGTTTGCAAATATCACATGTTCGCTACGGGTGACGGACTAGTTCTAATACCCGTATTATGTCACATAAACATACCAGATAAGGCACAACCGACGCTGTTTCGGTCGCCAAACATTTTACAGTTATATGACCATGAATGCGGATGAAAGCATGTTTGAAATCGATACACAAAAAACTAATCTGCTTATTATTATCTAATCCATTCTGAAAATCAAATCTGCCCAAATTCTCACTGTGGTCACGTGCCATTTCTTTCAAGCTTTTGAGCAAGTGTTTGACCGTGTGCCAAATGGAGTGGTCCTGATCAGACGCGGAGTCATTGGGCATTTCATCTAGGCCTCAGCTGTTTGTAGCCACGCTCAGTAGGATACAAGCGTTATTAATAAAGGGGATGTCCCTACATTTGACGCGTTTCATACTACTCGTGTGTTTATATGCTGAAAAGTAGTATATCGCAAAAAGCCACACTCAATTACCGTTTATAATGACAAAACATCCATGTGTTTGATATCGCCGATCCCGGTTTTACTACCCGATGTTTCAGTTTTATTCGGGTTGGGTTTTAGTTTCGTAACTGTTCGCACTATTCGCGATTCTCCGACCACTTCCCAGAAAGCTATTACGTAAACAATGGAGGGATCGGATGATCATCGGCAACACGCGGACGAATTTAACGGAAAAGGCCGATAATATTGTGTTGTAGAACAAAAATTATCAGTATTGATGAAATCGGTTTATTTGTATCACAGGGGCATTCTTCGATATAAGTTCAAATTAGGAACCTTCATGATAGTGATAGAGCATAACAAAAACCAAGTTTTATGATATAATTGAAAATATGCGATCATTGTAGGGACTTCCTCTTTAAATAACAGTTTCAGCAGAGGTATCCTAGTTATAGGACAGGCCTCTTATTTGATATAGTGTTTAAAGAGGAGGTCCCTACAATTATCGCATATTTTCAATAATATCATAACACTTGGTATTTGTTATGCTCTATCATTATCATGAAGGTACCCAATTTGAACTAATATCGAAAAATGCCCATGTGGTACAAATAAACCGATTTCATCAATAACTGATAATTTTTGTTCTACAACACAATATTATCGGCCTTTTCCGTAAATTCTTCCGCGTTTTGCCGATGATCACCCGATCCCTCCATTGTTTTACGTATTAGGCTTTCTCGGAAGTGGTCGGAGAATAGGGCGAACAGTTACGCAACTAAAACTCAACCCGAATAAAACTGAAACATCGGTGAGTAAAACCGGGATCGGCGATATCAAACACCTGGATGTTTTGTCATTATAAACGGTAATTGGATGGGGCTTTTTGTGATATACTACTTTTCAGCATATAAACAAATGTGTTTTGTATAATTTAAGTGTTTATGAAACGCGTCAAATGTAGGGACATTCCCTTTAACCTACTTTTTGAGCCAATCACAATGCTAGAAATTTTGAATTTCTCCAGGATTAATTTCTTATAGTCAGGCACTCATAGCTGACTTAGCGACATAGTGTTTAACCTACTTTTTGGGCCAATCACAATGCTGGAAATTTTGAATTTTACAAAGATTAATTCCATATAGTCAGGCACTAGTAGCTGACTTAGCGACTAAGTCGGCTGTACCCAGCGCATGCGCGAGTACATCCTGTGACGTAGAGAGTTTAGCTCGTCCCTCCATGTAACAGCACGAGCGTCAATTACACATACATGTACATTTTCTGTGTAGAGACCAAGGCTATGAATGATGTAAATTGGTGCAACGCAAACATTTATTGGTAGATATGTAGACATGTACTGATATTAGAAAACAAGAAAAAACATTATTAAAAACATCAAAAAGAAGATCCTATGTAAAACATTCAGCGTGTCAGACAAGTGTATGCTAAATGCAGGACAGATGTAATGTAGAATGCTCCATTTGGAACTTTCCGAACTAGAATAGACTAGAGTAGAATTTAGATACGTTTAGGCAGTTTGCTGCTTATCGCAGGGTGAAAGTCACGCAGTAAGGAGCTTTCTGAATGACTTTCACGATGCATTAAGCTGACATCTGTCTCCATGGCCGATATTTACACTAAATCTAACGTCCGGTTAAGAGAGGTCTACTAGAGATAACTTTTCAATGTTTCCTAATTATATGTACGCGAATTATGTCTTCTTCATGGGTTGTAAAGCTGACCAAGTCACTTAGATTGCCATAGCAGCAAATAGTGTGGACCCTGATCATACTGTTCCTTCATGAGTAGTTTGATCTGAGTCTGCACTATTTTATCATTATATCTATCCGTCCAAATAACCCTTTGCTCCGTAGATACGCCTTGATACTCCTTTTTTAACAAAGTATGCCCAGATCAGACGATTCCATTTGAATACGTTTGATCAGGGGTTTCTCAGCTTATGAATTGATAAATACAGGTATCATCCTATGGTTTCTACTATGGCCAAAATTCCCGAGTCCAATTGTCATTACAGTGGAACCTGCCCTATGCGGCCATTTGTTTATTGAACATAAGAGCCTTAAAAATAGGCGGTTGCTTAATTCAGGGAATAAGTAATGCAGGGAGCTTTTCTGCATTACTTTTGATCTAGCCTACATTAAGCCACCACCTGTCTTACAGACCCGTAATAAGACCCCTTTTTGATGACCGCTTAAGACAGATTCTACTGTATGAAATATCCATTGTGCATATATACATAATTCTTCATGGAGTAAGAGAATAATTTTGTTACTTAAGGTAAGCATTATATTCTAATCAACTCTAGCCTTCATATAAAAGTGTTTTTCACTCATCTGTAAACAGAGTAGACCCAGATCAGACGGCTCCTATAGGAGCCGTCTGATCAGGGTCTGCTCTGTTTGCTAATGGAATTTATATGATCTATTTCTTGACTTTCTAAAATGCGCTGTGTTCCACATTCCATATTTCATTAAAACTACGGGATATTGTCCGTGAATATTCAGTAGGTATTGAAATTTGGAATACATGTGTAAACATAGAACAGGGAAATGGCTTAGAAGCGTATCAAGTTATACAAATACTTATGTAAGGCTTAACCCTTACCCCATGAATATTCATCTAAGAAATTGTGACATCATGAATATTAATTAGCTGAAATTTTTAACGACAAATGAACTCGGGAATCTTTGGCTATGACATAGACTGTGGACTCGGATATATAGTAGATCTATTTCATAAGCAAGCAGAGTAGACCCTGATCAGACAGGAGTTGTCTGATCTGGGTCTACTATGTTTGCAAAGGCGTTACAGAATATATCTATAGAGTAAAAGCGTCAACCCTTTTCTCCATAAATTTATACGCAATTCTACTCCTTTACAAACAGGACAGACCCAGTAGGAGCGGTCTGATCAGGTTCTGCTCTGTTTGCTTATGACATGATTCTACAGTTTCTGTCATGGCCAAAATTCACGTGCTCGCGCGTCACTACAAACATTAAAGCAATTTATATTCACAATGGCATTATTTCTTACATAAATATGGTTTACAGGGTTAAACTCGTGCAATCTGAAAGAAACACAGAAAGTAATTTGGATAGTTGGTGGTAACCGACAAAACAGAATAACGACAACAAAAAATGCACCTCTGATTTGTTTTAATTATACCAATTAAAGTAATTATCCCCCGCCCCCTTGGAAGCATGGTCGGCATGCACTGGTAATTGCATTCAGTGTAGACCCAGATCAGATAACCCATAGAGGATTCCTCTGATCAGAGTCTACACTGTTTATCATTCAAAACCATCTGACAAGTTTAAACCGTTTCATAGTGGACTCCACAACTAACCATTAGCGTGCGGGAAACGAATATGCAATACCTTTGCAAACAGTGTAGACCCAGATCAAAGGGCTCCCAATGGATCCCTTTGATCAGGGTCTGCACTGTTTGTCATAATAATCATTTTCTTAGTGATAAGTTTTGATTCAACTTTTGGTTTAATTAACCCATTTGCTCCCACGATCCCATATAAGGGACTTAGGCAAACCAGTGTAGACTCTTATCAGACGCCGCATAATGCGACGTCTGATCAGAGTATACACTGTTTTCAGATAGAAGTTTAAACCGTTTCATAGTGGACTCCACAACTAACCATTAGCGTGCGGGAAACGAATATGCAATACCTTTGCAAACAGTGTAGACCCAGATCAAAGGGCTCCCAATGGATCCCTTTGATCAGGGTCTGCACTGTTTGTCATAATAATCATTTTCTTAGTGATAAGTTTTGATTCAACTTTTGGTTTAATTAACCCATTTGCTCCCACGATCCCATATAAGGGACTTAGGCAAACCAGTGTAGACTCTTATCAGACGCCGCATAATGCGACGTCTGATCAGAGTATACACTGTTTTCAGATAGGAATTTCAATATAAAACAAAACGAAATTGAAATTTTTGACCAGACACCACTTGGATAAACAAAATGGACTAATCCAATATATAAGCATGGAATAATCCATTGGGTGCAAACGAGTTATTCAGCGTTCAAAGGGGTACGACTTATCAATTTAAACCTGCTTAAAGGGGTACGACTTATCAACTTAAACCTGCTTAAAGGGGTACGACTTATGAACCAAGATCTGCTTAAAGGGGTACGACTTATCAACTCAGACCTGCTTAAAGCGGTACGCCTTATCAACTCAAACCTGCTTAAAGGGGTACGACTTATCAACTCAGACCTGCTTAAAGGGGTACGACTTATCAACTCAAACCTGCTTAAAGGAGTACGACTTATCAACTCAAACCTTCTTAAAGGGGTACGACTTATCAACTCAGGCTGCTTAAAGGGGTACGACTTATCAACTCAGACCTGCTTAAAGGGGTACGACTTATCAACTCAGACCTGCTTAAAGGAGTACGACTTATCAACTCAGACCTGCTTAAAGGGGTATGACTTATCAACTCAGACCTGCTTAAAGGGGTACGACTTATCAACTCAGCCCTCAATAGAGGGGTATGACTTATCAACTCAAACCTGCTTAAAGGGATACGACTTATCAACTCAGACCTGCTTCCGAGTCATTCAAGAATAAGGGAAACTTTTTACCAACGTATCTAACAGTTTGGGTCTGGATCAGACGCCGACTTGTTTGGCGTCTCATCAGGATCCAAACTGTTTGTAAATGTCAGTTAGAATCTTGTATAGCATGAACGGGATAAAGCAATCAAAATGCTTTGAAGTTAACCACTTACTTTAAAGACCTAATTATGTGCAAGATAAAGAGACAATTATATACACTTTGCATTCTAATGTAGCGTAAAGTGTGTCCTGTTATAGAAACGTAATAAAGCCCCCCCCCCCCCCCCCCGGAAAGAAACGTCATCAAACAAATATTTACACTTATCCTGCTGTGTGACAAAAATAATGTCTGCTCAAATTTAGATTTCTGGTGCAAATCAGATATCAAACTCGGATAACTCGAACTTCAGGATAACTCAAACTAAAAGTTTTCCTTATAAAACTTACAATACAGAATTACTCTAAAATGTACAACTACGCATAAATTAAAACATGAGGGACAGCTTAACCCTATCGGTGCCAAACTCTGTCGTCTGCTAACTTTGTCGTCTGCTACAGATTTTCATTCCTTTGATTTTCTTCATTTTTGTTTCAAAAACATAGTAACAGTAACAAACAGTTTGGATCCTGATGCGACGCCGAGTTACTCGGCGTCTCATCTGGATCCAAACTGTTTGCATAGGTAATCACTGCATTGGTAGCGAAAGGGTTAATGCAAGTCTAAAATAATACTGAAATGTCCTGGAGGAGCTTTCAGCATTACTTTAGACCTGCATTAAGCTCTGAACTTAAGAAATTATCCAGGTTATAAATCGGATAACTCGAACTTTTGTTATCTTATTTCTATGGCCCTTGTACTACGGTCAACTATACTAATAATTCGATAAAACTTTTGAGAAGCTAAGGACTGTATGCCAAACAGCTGTGGCCCCGATGAGACACTGACTTATATGGAGTCTCCTCTGATTGCAAGCTGTTTGCAAATGCGGGTCATATTACGAATAACCGGCGTATAGGACTCTTCTAAGGCTTCTTTTCTTTTTCAAAACAAAATACAAAACTAAATAAAAAGAAAACGTGTTCAAACAATCAAATTCGATGAACTGATAAGTACTGGCCTCAGTGTTTAATAAAAGGGTTTTCATTGATAGCTCCGGACATACAGTAAAATCTCGATTAAAATACGTATTGCTATTGATCTTTAGGACAGGTGGCAGCTTAATGCATGGTGAAATTCATGCAGGAAGTTCCTCTAGGAGCTTTATTTGCATGACGCTCACCATGTATTTAGCAGCCACCTGTCTAAAAGGGTCTAAATTCTTCTATACAGAAAATAATCGATATTTTACTGTACAAAAATGTAACCTTTTATGCAATCAAGGGATCATTACTCCGGAATTCCGAGATAATGTGAATGATATTTGCAGGCCAACCGTCCTTTATGGTACTATTTAAGCGTTAGATAGATATATTTATTTCAGTTTAAAATGTAACATACATGGTAAGACATTATTACACACATTGTAAAACAAAACGTACATGGATGAATAGTGAACCATGACCATCACATCATACACCAAGGATAGCACAAAAATGGAAAACCTTTATTTCCACTGTGGTCCTTAATTAATGATAGTACCGACTCGGTGTATTATTAGGGTCCAACCTATTTTGACATTTAACCAATCGTTTAACCCTTTCCGCCATAAATACGCCTTTCTACGCCTCTGTAAAAATCACCTATTGAAACCATTGTGATAAATAGAGCCTTTGCTCTCTTAGGAGCAAATGCTCTATTTACATGTATCACTATGGTTTCAAACTACAAAATTCTAAAACAAATCCTTTTCTCTAGATAATGCTCCTTTTGGGTAGATTTATTCAAAGTGGTTGGATCCAAAAAAAAGTCAATGAGGTAATGGATTAAATGCTTGTGTCAGGACACGTGGTCGAATCTAAAACTGTCGCAACCAGATCCATATTTTAGCAGTTTGTTCTTAATCCTCTTCTCCATAAATACGCTTTTCTATGCCATTGCAAACAGAATGGTCAGATCACATCAGGTTATAAAACGTCAATGTCTGAGGTCATTCTCAAGTATCTGATCGGTCAGATTTTGAGCAAGCTCCTGTATGAGACGTCTGATCAGGGTATGCTCTATTTGCTTATGAAATTATGTAGATATGATTCTACAGTTTTTGCCATGGGCAGAATACCCTGTGTTCATTTGCCCTTATTAATTAACCCATTCCCTTATACTGACGACTTTTGATGACTCTGTAAAAGTCACTATGTGAAACCATTGTGATAAATAGAGCATTTGCTCCTATAGGAGCAAATGCTCTATTTATCACAATGGTTTCAAACTACAAAAGTCTAAAATTTTCCTTTTCTCTAGTTAATGCTCCTTTTCGGTAGATTTATTCAAAGAGGTTGTATCTAAAAATAGCCTATGAGGTAATGGGTAAAACTGACTGAAATTAATATTCATGCCGCCGTTATTTCTGACATGAATATTCATGGAGTAAGGGATTAACAGCAGGACAAGTGTCAGATAAATTATGGTTCAATAGCAGGCTGTTGAACGGATTGTGTTTTTTTTTCTATATTAAAAATAAATCGAACGGCTTATGCAAAACCAAAGACCTTGCCCGAATTAGAAGAGACGTTCAGATAGTGTCTAGACATGTTCGGATTACCCTATATAGATTTACTGCCACTACATTTTGTATATATACTCTGGTATCGGGACAAAATGATTAAATGTATAGGGTGAAGGTCTTGTTAGACAGAATCCGCCTGAGCTGGGTCTAACGTGTTTGTAAAAGCGCCCAAAATTGTTTTTATCAGGTAAACATTTCAACAAAAAATTACTGATTAAAATAGTGTTATTTGAAAAGCAAATGACTGTTTAATGCAGGGCAAACATATTGAAAAAAGCTCTTATTGGAGCTTAAGAACTGCATAGCGTTTCTCCTGCATTAAGCTACAAACTGTATTCTTTAATCCTTTCCTTAATGAACACATTTATGTGATTATTGGTCACGTCATGAATATTTATAAATATGAATAGTTAACATGAATATTTATAAACTTAAGTCTTGCAAGGGAGTTTTGGCTTCGACAAAAACTGCATGATCATATCTATATACATGTAATTCCACAAGCACACAGAGCAGACACAAATCAGAGGTTCCTACAGGAGCTGTCTGGTCAGGGTCTACTATGTTTGAAAAGGCGTTACAATGTGTTACTATGAGGAGGAGAGTTAAGACTGTGTGTCCATAAATGGCGTGTTTGTGTTCAGTTATTTTCGTCCTGTATTAAGCTACCGCCCCTCTTAACCCTTTGCACCATAGATACACATTTTAACCTTTTTATACCCCCCTTTTGAAAAAATGGGGGTATATTGCTTTGCACATGTCGGTCGGTCGGTCGGTCGGTAGATCGATGGTTTCCGAACGATAACTAATAAACGACTTGGCCTAGAATCTTCAAACTTGCTGTGGTGGTTGGTCATGACAAGTAGATGACCCCTATTGTTTTTGAGGTCACTAGGTCAAAGGTCAAGGTCACCATGACCTAAAATGGTGAAATAGTTTCCGATCAATAACTGCTCAAGGGTTTGGCTTGGGATCTTCAAACTTGCTGTGGTGGTTGGTCATGACCACTAGATGACCCCTATTGATTTTGAGGTCACTAGGTCAAAGGTCAAGGTCACCATGACCTTAAATGGTTAAATGGTTTCCGATCAATAACTGCTCAAGGGTTTAGCTTAGAATCTTCAAACTTGCTGTGGTAGTTGTTCATGACCACTGGATGACCCCTATTGATTTTGAGGTCACTATGTCAAAGGTCAAGGTCACCATGACCTTAACTGGTAAAATGGTTTCTGATCAATAACTGCTCAAGGGTTTGGCTTAGGATCTTCAAATTTGCTTAGGTGGTTGGTCATAACAACTAGATGAGTCCTATTGTTTTTTAGGTCACTAGGTCAAAGGTCAAGGTCACCATGACCTTAAAGGGTGAAATGGTTTGCGATCAATAACTGCTCAAGGGTTTGGCCTAGGATCTTCAAATTTGCTGTGGTGGTTGGTAATGACCACTAGATGACCCCTATTGTTTTTTAGGTCACTAGGTCAAAGGTCAAGGTCACCATGCTCTTAACTGGTCAAATGGTTTCCAATCAATAACTGCTCAAGGGTTTGGCTTAGAATCTTCAAACTTGCTGCGGTAGTTGGTCATGACAACTGGATGACCCCTATTGTATTTGAGGTCACTAGGTCAAAGGTCAAGGTCACCATGACCTTAACTTGTAAAATGGTTTCTGATCAATAACTGCTCAAGGGTTTGGCTTAGGATCTTCAAATTTGCTTAGGTGGTTGGTCATGACAACTAGATGAGCCCTATTGTTTTTTAGGTCACTAGGTCAAAGGTCAAGGTCACCATGACCTTAACTGGTGAAATGGTTTGCGATCAATAACTTCTCAAGGGTTTGGCTTAGGATCTTCAAACTTGCTGTGGTGGTTGGTCATGACCAATAGATAACCCCTATTTATTTTGAGGTCACTAGGTCAAAGGTCAAGGTCATCATGACCTTAACTGATGAAATGGTTTCCAATTAATAACTGCTCAATGGTTTGGTTCGGGATCTTCAAACTTGCTGTGGTAGTTGGTCGTGACCACTAGATGACCCCTATAGTTGTTGATGTCACTAGGTCAAAGGTCAAGGTCACCATGACCTTAACTTATGAAATGTTTTCAGATCAATGAAAGATCAGTGGTTTGGCTTAGGATCTTCAAAGTTGCTGTGGTGATTAGTCATGACCGCTAGATGACCTCTATAGTTGAGGTCACTAGATCAAAGGTCAGGGGGTCTGGGGGGTATACATGTTTTACAAACATCTCTTGTTCTCCATAGATACGCATTTTAACGCCTTTGCAAACAGAGTAGACCCAGATCAGACGGTTCCTATAGGAGCCGTCTGATCAGAGTCTGTTCTGTTTGCTTATGGTTTACTATAGATACCGGTATATGATTCTACAGTTTCTGCCAAACATTCTTGTGTCCATGTGTTATTATAACAAGTTAATCTAAATAAGATTCACGACGTCATTATTTCTTACATAATTATTCATGGAGGAAAGGGTTGATGCTTTTGAACACAGTGTTAATCTAGATCAAACAGCCCCTGTCGAAGTTATATAGTCAGAGCTTGTTTATTTTTGCCTATGAAATTATATACAGATCTGAATTTTGCTACTTTCCGCCACGGCCAAAACAGCCAGTGGTGATACATCATTGTAAAAACCAGTCAATAACTACATTTATTGTATTCATGATGACATTATGTCTTACATGAATATTCATGAAGCATATAGTTCATAATTTTATCCCGTGACCTAGCTCGCATTTGCAAACAGCTGGAATCCAGATGAGACGCCGAACAACTCGGCTTCTCATTCGGTTCCAAGCTGTTTGGTTCTCGGTCAACAGTTTCTCAAAGGCCAGGCCTCGAGGTTATAAAACTTTTTGCTTGAGTCTGAGATCATTCTCAAGCATCTGATTGGTCAGATTCTGAGCTTGCTCAGAATCTGACCAATCAGATACTTGAGAATGATCTCAGACTCAGAGTTTTATAACCTTGGAGTGGACCATGATCGGATCAGATGTAGTCAGCATTGCACATGATTCAAATTTCAGGCAGAATTTTGTACCGGCGGGGTAAAGCTTTAAACCAAACATTTAGACTTCTATTGAATGGTCACTTTCTATAGGTAAGACTTAATTGCCGTCGATTTTATTCTACGGACCAATTTCCCGGTAGCAAGTGTCTTAAAACATGTTTAATTTGTCTAATTTGTCAATATTGACCTATCTTCTAAGCTAACAGACAGTAACCATACAACATTGACTGGATGACCATCTGAATGGGGGTTACGGGTGTACTGCCATTTGTAAACGGTGTATACCCAGATCAGAGGGCTCTGAGAGGAGTTCATCAGGGTCTGATCAGGGTCTGCACTGTTTGTCATTCAGAAGACTCCAGCGACGTATACCCTTTCATATACTGAATGGAGTCTATCGTTAAACACTGATGGGACATATATAACTTTGAATATTAAACATTCTAAAGGTTAATATTTGCAATACCTCAAGGGTTTGTTAAAACATTAACCCTTTACTCCAGGACTATTCATGTAAGAAATAATGATATCATGAATAGTGATTAAATTATGTTTTATATAATGGCGTATGAACACAAGAAACGTTCGCCATGGCAGAAACTGTAAAATCATATCTCTACTACTTCATAAATAAACAGAGCAGACCCTGATCAGACAGCTCCTACAGGAACCGTTTGATATGTTGTTCCTCTGTTTGCAGCCATGCTAAGCGCGACCTGACTCGCATTTGCAAACAGCTTGGATCCAGATAAGACGCCGAGTAACTCAACCGAGTAACTCGGCGTCTCATCAGGATCCAAGCTGTTTGGCAATTGGTCGCCAGTTTCTCAAACCATTGTACGAACCAGAAGTCAGTAAAAATACAACATATCAGAGTTTTGGCAGAAAAGTTTTTTTCAGCACGATAAGGGTTAACCCTTTCCCTGTTCTAAGTTTAGTACAAATTTCAATACCTGCTGAATATTCATTGACAAAATAGTTATAAAGAAATATGGAAGGTGGAACATTATAGACATTTAAGAAAGCAAAGAAACAGCTCTATCAAATTCTATATATGCTAGGAGCCGTCTGATCTGGGTCTACTCTGTTTGAAAATGCGTGAAAACACGTTTATATGAGGGAAAGTGTTAAACAGTCTAATGGTTAATGTTTACCACACATAAAGGGTTGGATAAAACATTAAAGTAATAGGCTATACAATAAATGCATAATTTAAATAACAAATCATAAAATCATGACGTTGGTTAGGTGCAGTTATTCTTATGAGTCTTATTGATTTGATCCCATATAGATAAATGTCCCTGTGAAACAAAATAACCCGTTTTCGTTGATACTTAGCATTGTTTGTTGTACAATAAAATATTATCAGCCAATTTCGAATAAGTACGAAACTAAAACACCGCCCGAATAAATACTAATATATTGGCGTGTAAAATCGGAGTCTTCGATGTCGAACACATGATAGCTGCGTCTTCTTTATGCGATCGATTTTCTTTCTATATACATGTACTTCTTTTCTTTTCAAATGCTTTATGTAGTTTTAGGCATGTTTAAATGCTTTGCAAGTATAGAGACATCCCCTTTAAGTCCTATGGATATATGAGCACGTTATTTACAGATGGATTGCCGTTTCCTGAATTACCTTTTTGCCATTTGTTTTCCTTTTCGTTTAAAAGATAATTTAAATTTCAGAATTTACAAGAGACGGGTTCGTAATAGCTTTACTCTTCTGTTGTTCATAGAATAAATATTGTTTCTAGTGTGCTAGTTGGTTTTACTGTTATTGAATAACCATTAACTTATTCCCTCGTAGTCTATTTTTAGACCCAACCTCTTTGAATAAATCTACCGAGAATGAGCATTTACTAGTGAAAAGGAAAACTTTTGAATTGTGTAATTTTTAAACCATTATGATAAATAGAGCATTTGCTCTTATGGAGCAAATGCTCTAATTATCATAATTGTTTCAGAAAGTGACTTTTTCAGGGGCGCCAAAAGGCGTCGGTTAATGTTTAGATTATTAACACTTAAGGTTTATAATAAATAATCGAAAGCGAACATTGACCCATGTAGCTCATGGATATGTATACAAAAATATATGAATTTATGAATATTCATTAACTGATATTTTTATAACGGTACTGAACAAAAGAATTTTGATCATGACAAATACAGCAGAATCATATCTTTAAGCAGGAGCTGTCTGATCTGACTCTACTTTGTTTGCAAAAATGCCAAAATTGTCTATCAAGGGAAGGGTAAATGGCTTAGAATTAATGTGCTTAAAACGAAAGGAATGCAGATAGATCATTTGGCCTTGAATTATGCCACCTATATTAGCCTTTGCCAACCTTTGAAAACCTAATCCCGAGATTATAAAATTCCATATTCAGTCTCAAGCAACTAATTGGTCAGATGTTGAGCTTGCTTATAATACAGGTTCTATCATGACCAAACATGTAGGTGTACCTATGCCCAAAAATCATTTAGTTGACACCCATGACGTCATCATGTCTTACATAAATATTCACGAGGTAAAAGGATAACACATCGTACAAGATATCAGCTACAAGGTAAAACACTCAAAATACATTAACAGATGTCAAACAATACTTAACCCTTGCCCAGTTCTATGTTTATTCCAATTTACAATACCTACTTAATATTCATAGACAAAACAGTTACAATGAAACATAGCAGTCGGACCATCTTAGCCATTTTAGAAATTAAAGAAACAGGTCTTTCAAATTCCTTTAGCAAACAAAGCAGACCATGGTCAGAAGCTTCTATAAGATCGTCTGACCTGGGTCTACTCTGTTTGCAGATACGTGAAAAGAAGTTTATATGAAAGAGCAGGTTCATACATAGTTTATAACTTAAGATCATATTACTAAGATGTAACCTGCTAAGCACCAACTACATATGTAATTAGCATTTGCATGTTCAAACATGTTCAATCCGGACCAGCATCAGTTTCAGTTTTATTTTCAGTTTTAATTTCCAAATCTCGCAAAGTCTCGCTTTATGCGTGAAGCATTATTATCTACAGTAAACCGTACACTAACATAGCCACTACAGCAATTTGGTATCACATCAGGATGTCAGGATCCAAAATGTTTGACACTCAGTAAATAGTTTTTCAAAAGCTTGTACTAATAACATAATATAATTATATTGACATGTAACTCGGCGTCTCACCAGGATCCAAGCTGTTTGACACTCGGTCAGCAGTTTCTGAAAGGAGCCAGTCGGACATACAGTAGAACCTGCCTTAACCCTTCGCTTGCTAATCACGTCAATATACCTACCTGTAAATAGTGGAGACCCAGATGAGACAGCTCCTGTAGGGGCTGTCTCATCAGGGTCTGCACTATTTACAAGTTGATTGTGCAACCAGTGCACTCCACAGCAGTGATTGCACAGCGAAATACTTGTACACAGTGAAGATATGTGTAATTATAAAACAGGGCATGGGTAAAGAAGGAGAAATGTATTTGAAAATTCAGCAAGCGAAGGGTTAAGCTATCACCTGCCTTACAGACCAGTCATTAGACATATTTTTGATGGTCGCTTAAGACAGGTTTTACTATAGTGTAAATTGTACAAAAATCTACATGTGAGCAGGCATTATTTTTATCTCAGCTAGGATGGTAATAAAAATAATTTATTTGCCGTTTTGGTATGGGCACCAAGGCACTTTTGTAAGTTTTTCTGAATACTTTTGCTGAGGCTCAATCTTCAAATGGTTGGCGATCGCTTCAACATTTAGGTTTACTTTTCTCTATATCAACCACATAAATGACTCCGGACCCTTAAACCTGACCCCGGACCCTTAAACCTGACCCCGGACCCTTAAACCTTTCAAACCTGATTTTTCAGAGTGGACTAGCCCATCAGTGTATAACTGTTGAGTCCACTCAGTATGAAAGGTTTAAACTTGATAGAGGATTTTGAATGACAAACAGTGCAAACCCCGACCAGGGGCTTCTCTTCTAGGAGCCCTCTCGCCTGGGTCTACATTGTTCGCAAATAACTGTGCATTCGTGCCTGGTGTTGAAAGAGTTAAATTCAGGTGGAAGCTTAATGCGGGACAATTAATGCAGAATGCTCCCCTATGAGTTTTCTGTATTACTTTCAAACTGCATTAAGCAACCACCAGCTTATGGAGACAGGAGTATTTTGCCATGGTAGAACTATCGGATCACATGTATATTACTTCATAAGCAAACAGCACAGACCCTGATCTGACAGCTCCTGAATGAAATGTCTGATCTGGGTTAACTCGGTTTGCAAAGGCATAGAAAAGGCGTATTTATCAGGTAAGTAATTAAAGCTATAATATTTATCCATTGAATAACCGTCCTAGTAAAATTCTGCTTTTTTTTTGTTTAGAATCTTAGTGATTCATACTTTATTTTCGATCGAACTCTCAAAGTAACAAACCCAATTGAGAAATTGATCGATTTTTTGTTATTCGACCCGTAGTATTTAATTGCTGAAAGGTCAACTTCAAAAATTGTCTTGATCATAGGTAGTGGTATCAAACTGACTACATGATTTTTTATGAATGTAAAAACTGATCGAATCTGTACAAAAACTCGATTATTCGGGGTGTATTTAGACAGGTGGCTGCTTAAAGCATTGTGAAAGTCATGCAGAAAGCTCCTCTAGGACTTTCACCATGCATTAAACTGTCACCTGTTTTAAAAGATCGACAGTGATACGTATTGAAGTGTTCGGCTAATCGAGATTTTAATGTATTTGTCCACGCTATAAATCAATCAGGTATTACACAGTGGATTCCGTCAGTTCTGAATTCTATAGGTTATGTATGTGTATTTGTTAAATATAAACAAAGTACATGTACATGTACCTTATGAATTGGACCACGGTAACCTGAAAAAAAGAGAAAAGAAAACGAAAATCGTATATAGAGAGTTTGTAAGGGATTGTTCAAGATCGATATATATGGACTTCTTTCAATTTAGCATGTTCCAGTAACAGGAAAAATGATGGATGAATAGAGAAATTAATACAGTAGAACCCCTCTAATGCAACCACTTAATTGATAAACATGGCTGTCTTTATAAGCAGGTGGTTGCTTAATGCATGGCGAAAGTTATGCAGAAAGCTCCTATAGGAGCTTTCTGCAAAACATTCGTCTGACGGCTCCTATAGGAGCAATCTGATCAGGGTCAGCTATGTTTGGTGATGGAATTTGAAAAATCAGTTGTTTTTACTTTTTAAAATGGATACAATATTCTATCTTCAATATTTAGTTGTAACTATTTTCCCCATGACTATTCAGTAGGCACTGAAATTTGGTTAAGGGAAAGGGTTAATGCAGGATGAATGCCACTAATACAGCTGCGTTGAAAGCTTTTTATGTGACATTCACTCTACATTAAAGTGTACATGTATATGTCAGTATAATCGACACACTTACAGAAGGAATTATAGTGAGACCCTGTCACCGGATTAGCGGCTGTCTGAAGGAGCCGTTTGATCAGGGTCTACAGTTAAATGTAACACTATTTGTTCCTATATTAGTCTGACGTAAAAGGTTTATAAGATTATTGTCAAATATAACATATACCGTATGTACAATATGTACCATGTTTCAGTATTTCCGTGTATTACTCTTTGGGTGGGCGGTGGAGGGCGGATTGGGGAGTTCAGTAACGTCGATTGTGAATTTGTGAGTTTCCAATTGCACGTGTGTAGTATACTATAGTTTGATTTCGAGCACTGAGCCGTGGCTGCACTTTTCTATTTATAGATGTCGCAACCATTCTAATTTATGGGTAAGTGGACAACGGTTGTCACAAGAAGCTCGTAGTAATCGTGCAGTATTATTATATACAGTAAAATTTCTCTATAACGGCCACTAAATAACATCAAGTATTTTGTGTTTATGGCAGGTGGTTGCTTAAAGCAAGTTTAAAGTAAAACAGAACGCACCTATAAGAGCGTTATGTTTTACTTTCACCTTGCTTTAAGCAGCCACCTGCCCTAAATACCAACTAATTAACACAATTTAGTGGCCGTTATAGAGAAGTTTTACTGTATATGCTTATTACTTGTCTGTATAACCACAGGTAACTCCAGAACAAATACAGGTAAACCACGCTATATTGAGACTTGTTGTTATTTTGTTGTTTACATAACAGCACAGAAGTACAGGGCCAGACAACACACTTTAGTAACTCACCATATATTATGTACTGGGCTTTGGTCTAATGGATATGTACCTAGTCTTGCAAACAGGAGGTCGTGGGTTCGAATCTCGAGCTATGCAGTTTACTCTTTTTTTGTTTTTTAAAAAACTATTTACTATTTGTAATTTTATTTTTATTTTTTATTCTTTTTCAATTATATGTTAATATTTTGTTAATAATTATTATATGTTATTATTTATATTTATTGTTGTTTTGTACGGACAGTATTTTAATGAAAAAAAATATTAGTCACTGGTAAGAATCGAACTCAAGACCGCCACATGTAAGTCCAGATACATATCCATTGCACCAAGACAACTATGTTGAAAACATTGCGGCTTGCTAAGGCTTTTAAAAATAAAGAAGCGCTGTAGTCGCTTCGTTTTGTTTACATTAGAGTAGGTCATGTTTTGTTTCAAAATAAGTTGGTCTATCTGTACAGGTAAACCACGCTATATTGAGACTTGTTGTTATTTTGTTGTTTACATAACAGAACACAAATATAGGACCAGACAACATAATGAAGTAAGTTAACAACAATAATGTACTGGGCTTTGGTCTAGTGGATATGTATCTGGTCTTGCAAACAGGGGGTCGTTGGTTCGAATCCCAGGCTATGCAGTTTTCTTTTTTTAAAACAAAAATTATTTGCTATTTGTAATCATCTTTTTAATTTTTAGTCGTTTTCAATTATATGTTAATATTTTGTTATTAATTATTATATGTTATATTTATTGTTGTTTTGTATGGACAATTAATTAATAAAAAAAAATATTGGCCACTGGTCAGAATCGAACTCGAGACCCGCCGCATGCTAGCCCAGATACATATCCATTGCACCACGACAATTATATTGAAGGGTTGTGGCTTGCCAAGTCCTTTAAAAATTAGGAAGCGCCATAGTCACTTCATTTTGTTTACATTAGAGTAGGTCATGTTTTGTTCCAAAATAAGTTGGTCTATCTGTACATGGTTTGTGACGCGTTTTACCTCTACGGGTGGACTGGTCCTAAAGGTCACAGCTCACGGGTCAA
Source organism: Azorinus chamasolen (assembly GCA_963576725.1). Taxonomy (NCBI): domain Eukaryota; kingdom Metazoa; phylum Mollusca; class Bivalvia; order Cardiida; family Solecurtidae; genus Azorinus; species Azorinus chamasolen. The sequence continues at coordinate 53,942,006 of OY755252.1, forward strand.
AATCGAACTATACAGCTGCCTGTGTGTTAGGCTGTTCATTCAGTATACTACAGCTGCCTGTGTGTTAGGCTGTTCATTCAGTATACTACGGCTTCCTGTGTGTTAGGCTGTTCATTCAGTATACTACAGCTGCCTGTGTGTTAGGCTGTTCATTCAGTATACTACGGCTTCCTGTGTGTTAGGCTGTTCATTCAGTATACTACAGCTGCCCGTGTGTTAGGCTGTTCATTCAGTATACTACAGCTGCCCGTGTGTTAGGCTGTTCATTCAGTATACTACAGCTGCCTGTGTGTTAGGCTGTTCATTCAGTATACTACAGCTGCCCGTGTGTTAGGCTGTTCATTCAGTATACTACAGCTGCCTGTGTGTTAGGCGGATCATTCATTATACTACATCTTCCTGTGTGTTAGGCTGTTCATTCAGTATACTACATCTGCCTGTGTGTTAGACTGTTCATTCAGTATACTACAGCTGCCTGTGTGTTAGGCTGTTCATTCAGTATACTACAGCTGCCCGTGTGTTAGGCTGTTCATTCAGTATACTACAGCTGCCTGTGTGTTAGGCGGATAATTCATTATACTACATCTTCCCGTGTGTTAGGCGGATCATTCAGTATACTACAGCTGTCTGTGTGTTAGGCGGATCATTCAGTATACTACAGCTGCCTGTGTGTTAGGCGGATCATTCAGCTAGTATACTACAGCTGCCTGTATGTTAGGCGGATCATTCTGTTAACCCTTTCAACGCTGAGTTTTCAGGGTGGCATATCCCACCAGCGTTTAACTATAGAGTCCATTCAGTATGAAAGGTTTAAACTTGCTAGAGGATTTTAAATGACAAACGGTGTAGACTAAGATGAGAGGGCTCCTCTATGAGCCATCTGATCCTGGTAGACACTGCTTTCATGCGTGCCCCGTATTCAAATGGTTCAATTCATTTCCACACTGATAATTGCTTTGCCTTAGCTAATTGTCAAAGATATCGGCTTGCAAATACCTATTTGTACCCACAGATTGGTCAGTTAATGGTTCGTGATTCAATCAATGTCGGCGTACAACATCGAAAAGTCATGGGACGGCGTCAAGTTAAAGTACTGGGCAAATATTTACTTTAATCAACCCCTTCGCTGCCAATGATGCAATTGCATATACATTGTATACAAACAGATGGATTCAGATGAGACGTCGAGTGACTCGGCAGCTCATCAGTATGCATACAGGTGGATGTCGTATTATGTTATTGAAAGAAGAATTAAAGAAAACTAAACTTTGAAATGTGTAGAAGACGTCAAAATTTGCCGACGAATGTTTAACTCGGGCATTAAAGAACAACAGACAGGACAGGACAGGGCAGGGCTTAATGCTGTATAAATGTAGCGCAGAAAGCACCACATACGAGCTTTCTGCATTACTTTCGCCGTGTATTTCAGAATTTCAGATTCAAACAGCTTTGATAGGGTGACTTTAGGGTCTGCTCAATTTGCTTATTATTTGCATAATTACATGCATCTTATATTTGACTTGACACTACAGTTTATTATGATTAATATGAATATGATAAATATGATGAAAATGATGATGGCGATGATTGTGGTGATGGTGAAGAAGATGATGATGCTTTTTACTTTTTGATACACTAATTGAATTACTATTGGCCGAATCCTGTATAAATATTCATCAGACAAATGCGTAACACCCTCGTTTCGCCTGAATAAATTGATACCTCGAATTGAACTCTCACAAAAAGCGTATTGCATTTTAGGAAATTGTAGGAAATCAACCTAGATTTCAGTTTGAAACAACCGTTTCTGCCATGTTGGAAATAAAGTTTCCTTCCCGTGAGCCTCTGCGAGACTATAAAAAGCGCTGACTGGGCATGACAGTGTCTAATCATATATCTTTTCGGATCATGAATACTTCCGGATCGAAGATTATCGCTAAACGTTACCTAATATTTCGGAATACCAAAAAATAACAAATATTCTGGAATATCTACTTATTATGCTAAATAAAAAATCATATAACTTCCGATTTGTTCAAGATTTTGAAGAAAAACACTTTTAACTGAGTGTCAGACAGTCTGGTTCTGATGTCACGTCGATAAATTCAAGCTGTTAGCACGTGCCAGTCAAGACTCGCTTAACAGGACGAGTGGCAAAGCCAAACATGTCTGTCAAACAATAATCTTCATCCCCGCCTCCTCCAAATCCATTATTGAATTTAAGCCTTTCCCTGTTATATCAGAACAGAACAGAACAGAACAGAACATATCTTTATTCAACGTGTACAAGCATGTACATTGTTGTTTTAAATACATATACATAGCATATGTCACATAGGTCAAACGATCTTTCACATTGACAGTATATTACAATTTCAATCAGTTTAGTTATATGCAAAATCTTTACTCGAAAGGAAACTGACATTTACGTTGTGCATAAAGTGCTGACTATTCAGATTTGAGATGACTTACATATAAGCATTAACAAGTGCGTTTCTCCTGCAAAAGGAATACTTTATATAGAGAGCCAACTTAACTAATTCCTGTCGATTTTGACTTTGTAGTAGCTGACAAAACTTTACAAAGCTTGGTCTAGCATAATAATACTTTTTTATATACTTCTTACGCAGATCTGTGTACAAACTACATATAAGAACAAAATGAAACTCGTCTTCGATATCATGAGTTTCACAGTAGCTACAATATCTTTCATTTCTTGGAGTGTTATTTTTACCGTATACCTCCCGGTTTCTATTTTTAATGAATGTTATACATTCATGTAAGAAAATAATGACATCATGGACATTTATTAGCTGAATTTCAGGTTTTGGTACAAACCGTAGAATCAGATCTATATCACACCACAAGCAAACAGATCAGACCCTGATATGACGGCTCCTATCGGAGCCATCTGATCTGGGTTTACCCTCTTTGCAAAGACATGGAAATGTGTTTATATGAAGGAAAGGGATATATATTGATATTATCTCATTGAAATATTACGCCTTATCCCCTGTTTTATGAATAGTGACATGCATAACAGCTGCAGGCAGACTTGAATCAGACCAGACCACGAATAACACTGCGTCAGATCAGGATCCAAACTGCTTCACATCCAGTCAATAAGTTGTCCAACCTTTAACTAAATGAAATGCGTGCCTTTCTACTCAATCAGTTACTTTTTCCCTGCTGTGGAACTATGTTTAATTTCTGTTCAAATTTGAAACAAGTGCAATTTTGACGCCCAATTCGATCACGCTTAAAATTGAGAAACGGGTTTGAGACTAGACTATTGACCGGGGTCCAAAAGTTTGGATCCTGATAAGACACCGGGTTACTCGGTAGTTCAGCTGGACCCAGTTTGTTTGGGAATGCTAGTCAAATCTAGGAAAGGGGGAGGCGAGCTGAAAGGGTCACGTTCATGTCACCAGGTCGCTACGGGGCTGAATTGAATTTAAATAAAACATTTTCAATAATAATACCATTAACATTTGTTTATGTTTAGCTGATCTTAATTAGGCCATGACCTGTCTAAATGCATTGTAATCGAATCACTGACCGATTGGTCAGCACAAATTTGGACTTTCCAATTTGCATACATTTCAAGAAGTAGATCACTACTAATCTTAATCCCGCTATCCGCGACCTCACTCGCATTAATTTTGCAAACCGCTAATAGAACGTAAATGCTCTACATTTCACTCTACATTTCACTCTACATTTCACTCTACATTTCACTCTTGACACTCGGTCAATATCGAACAGATCCAAACTCGAACAGACAGCAGAGTAAGGACAAATAGCCACATGATAGATTTTACATCACAAAGAAATTGCATGTAGCTACATATATCAAATGTCGAAAACATTTCTTTAACCCTTTCGCTGCCAAACTCTGTCGTCTGCTAACTTTGTCGTCTGCTAAAAAAAATCATTTTTTTATTTTCTCCATTTTTGTTTCAAGAACATAGTAACAGTAACAAACAGTTTGGATCCTGATGAGACGCCGAGTTACTCGGCGTCTCATCTGGATCCAAACTGTTTGCATAGGTAATCACAGATCCGGCATTGGCAGCGAAAGGGTTAAGAATAAAACTATTTTAATAGAAACTTAAAACTGGAAGAATACAACTTTCAGTTACACAATTACAGAAGTGATGACAAAATTACTATTTTATTATGGCATATGCTCACATAAGTTTTGGCCATGACATGAACTATATATAAACTAAAACCAATGTCAAAACCGCCACTTACTATTCATGCAAATTATCTAGCACATTTTAAACAAAATGTGCATATATACAGATCTTTCATTTTTCCTGATAAGAATCTTAATATCCTATTTAAGAGTGTTGTACAATGTACCTCTACGTAAGCAATATTTTATTTGAATCGGGTTCTTAAGTGGGCTAGACAATATTTATGAATACTGAGTGGTGGTTTAGATTTAGTATATGTTATTCGATAAGCAAACAGAGTAGACCCTGAATAACTTCTTTATTTCTCCACCAAACCCTGTGTTGTGACCATTCTTTAGAATCGTCTCCTCGATGCGATTCTAAAGAATGGTCACAGCATAGGATTTGGTGGAGAAATGAGGAGTTTAGTATTTGAGTAGGCATATAGTTATCTGTTGGATATGTTCACGTTTGACTACTTCATTTCATTTATTCAGTTACACTCAGCACATACTAACTTATGTGACATGAGGTATACAATAAACATAATATAAAATTACAAAAAACACAGGCTGTGAAAACAAGAAGAAACAATTATACAGAAATAAAGTCATAATAACACTTAGTTACGTGTATTTAGCCAGGTGGATTCTTAAATGCATTAAGTATGAAGGACAAGAATTTGCCAAGTTATAATAATTTGCGTATGTCATTCTCACATATTATGTTTTTGAAGTTAATAGCATTAGCATGTCTAACATTAATATGAAGTAGACGAATTGTTCTAGCTCTAGTAAAGTGTGGACATCGAAAGAGGTATTAATGGAATTCATCTCCGATATCATTTGAATTACATAAAATACAATTGCGATTGCTACGCCCTATCCCTTGCCATCGCCCTGTTTAAATCGGTAGATAATTATAACAAAGTCTGAAATTTATAATCGACTGTAGCGGTAATTCGGATAATTCTAGTTAAAAACAATTCAAGTTTATGTTCAGTTTTAAAGATCCTGTAATTGAAACATTTTGTAGATTCGTTTACATTCGGCCTCAATTTTTTGAAAGTATTGATCTTTTAACCCTTTCCCTCATATAAACGTGTTTTCACGCATTGGCAAACAGAGTAGACCCAGATCAGACGGCTCCTAGAGGAGCCATCTGATCAGGGTCTGCTCTGTTTGCTAGCGGAATTTGATAGATATGTTTCCTTACTTTCTAAAATGGCTACAATGTTCAACCTTCCATAATTCATTATAACAATCTTATCCATGAATATTCAGTAGGTGTTGAGATTTGGAATAAACATAGAACAGGGAAACGACTCTCCGCATTGTGTAACAAATATGCTCTGGGTCCATTATATGACAGATTGTTGCAAATAAAGCTTAAGCCGCATTCGTCTAGGATATTCTTGACGTTCATGAGCCAAGGGAAGGCAGGATTGCTGTTGGTTGTATCATTAACTATACAATTTTGTATATCGTAGAGGAGAGAGTTTGGTGATTACTGATGAGTTTGAACCAATAGCCAATAATTCTTTTTTTAATTGTTAAAGATAATCCGATTCGATATATCTTTTGAAAAAATATTGACCGAAATTCAAACATCACACAGTTTAGATCCTGATAACACGCCGAGGGTACAGTCTAATCCGGAATTTCAAACTGATATCAGTACCGCTCTTCATAATAGGTGGGATTGCAATGCAGGATGAAAATCATGGCGAAAGCTCCCAAAGGAGACTTTTGCATGTCTTTCAACCTCCATTAAGCAGTCATCTGTCTAAAAAGATAGAAAATCGTCTTAGTTAGACGTCAGGGTTAAATGGGGGCTTATAATAAATCTCTTAAGAAATTCTAATAGAACTTAAATGCTCTGTATTTCACTCTGGACAATGTCGCGTATTGCATATTAATTCTATAAAAGTGTTCAAGAAATTGTTTATATGCAACACGTTATTGAATTTTCAAATCGTTGTCATAGATATATGGCGTCATTTCCTCATACGGGATTGGACTCGGAGAACATTGAGTGGGAATGTATTAAATATGTTGTAGAAAGAACCATCTGCAAACTGGTCCGGTATTACAAATCTCGTTTTGCTTGAGTCTGAGTACATTCTCAAGGATCTGATTGGTCAAATTTTGATCAAACTCAAAATCTGACCAATCGGATACTTGAGAATGAACTCAGACTCTGACGGAGACGTTTAACAACCTGGGAGCAAAGGCGCTCGGCTCATGAAATATGTCTAAAATAAGACATATAGTTTCCGAGTAAACAAAAAACACTGTTTTCTGAAGTTATTTGCCCCTCGTACTCGCTAAGACGGAGACAAAGTATGGGATATTTGGTACCAGCGTGTAGATAAAACATTTTTCTTTCTATATAATCTTTGTTTTGTGGAAAAATTCCCCTCCGGTCGAAAATAATTGCAGTTGAAGCGGAGCACCCGTGGATCGGATGGCCCGAGAGTTATTTGCCTTCTCTTATATAGAATATACGAAATTTCAGCTTTGTCTCAAAACGCCCTAAGCATTATTTTTTCGGCCCCAAATGTTACAAAACGTCAATTTAGGGACATTTTAATTTATTTTAGACATATTTCATGAGCCGAACGCCTGTGCCTGGGAGTATAGTCGTAAGTTCTTGAAAACAATTTTATCAAAGTAGAATGAACCATTAGTGCTTGATTGTAGATTTCTGTGGGTATTAAGTTTCCATTGTATTTTTGTTTGAATAAATATCCGCGCCCATTTAGCTTAGCTCTGCCAAATTACTGAACATTAAGTTCTGTATAGACATAACATCCTGTTTCGCCTCGTTTGCTAAAAACCGACACAGGAAAATATTGCGAAACAAGCAGAAAATTCTAAATTTAGTGCGTATATGACGTCAGTGAATCACGTGACCATGAACTAAAAATACTTTAGTGCGACCAAACAACAAAGGAGAAACTTGAACTGCAAAAATACAAACAGCTACATGTAGTTGCACACGTACCCACATGTCTTGGTTAAATTAGACGTTGTTTATCGACTGGGACAACCGTCTCTCTTTTTTTCTTTCCTATTCTTCTCTGATATATAAGCTTTGTTACTCGCCATTTTTGTTTACTTTCTGGGAGCACTGAAGTCACCTGACGACCACATTATGATTACTGTAACTCGTGTGCATTTAGTGGACTATCTATCCTACCTACATGTAACTCGTATGCATTTAGTGGACTATCTATCCTACTATAGGTATTACTGTAACTCGTGTGCATTTAGTGGTCTATCTACCCTACCTACATGTAACTCGTGTGCATTTAGTGGACCATCTATCCTACTATAGGTCGTGTGCATTTAATGGACTATCTATCCTACCTACATGTAACTCGTGTGCATTTAGTGGACCATCTATCCTACTAGGTATTTCCGCGGTATACATGTATTCCGTTAGTTTATTCAAATTGAAGCATTTTCGAGAAATGTGATGCGTTTGATAGTGTTTTAATACCATCTTCTGACAAGAGATCAACCATTTCAACTTTTCACATTGAAAAGCGACAATATAATGGGACTGTAAAGGCTTTTTCTAGTTTATTTTGAATGACAAACAGTGCAGACCGTGGCCGGAGGGTTAGGAACCCTCTGACCTCGGTCTAGAATGTTTATAAATGCCGAAACACGCATTTTCCGAACTCATCTGATTAAACCAGGTCCAGATTAGACACCGATTTAGGCCTACTATGTGTCAAATGCGGATCTAAGTTGTCTGAAATTCGCTCAACAGTGCCGCATTAGCCTGAGTGATCTCAACAGTGCCGCATTAGCCTGAGTGATCGCAACAGTGCCGCATTAGCCTTGGTGATCTCAACAGTGCTGCATTAGCCTGAGTGATCTCAACAGTGCCGCATTAGCCTGAATGATCTCAATAGTGCCGCATTAGCATGAGTGATTAGTCTGAGATCTCAACAGTGCCGCATTAATCTGAGTGATCTCAACAGTGTCGCATTAGCATGAGTGATCTCAACAGTGCCGCATTAGCCTGAGTGATCTCAACAGTGCCGTATTAGCCTGAGTGATCTCAACAGTGCCGTATTAGCCTGAGTGATCTCAACAGTGCCGTATTAGCCTGAGTGATCTCAACAGTGCCGCATTAGCCTTGGTGATCTCAACAGTGCTGCATTAGCCTGAGTGATCTCAACAGTGCCGCATTAGCCTGAAATCTCAACAGTGCCGCATTAGCCTGAGTGATCTCAACAGTGTCGCATTAGCCTGAGATCTCAACAGTACCGCATTAGCCTGAGATCTCAACAGTACCGCATTAGCCTGAGTGATCTCAACAGTGCCGTATTAGCCTGAGTGATCTCAACAGTGCCGCATTAGCCTGAGTGATCTCAACAGTGCCGCATTAGCCTGAAATATCAACAGTGCCGCATTAGCCTGAGTGATCTCAACAGTGTCGCATTAGCCTGAGTGATCTCAACAGTGTCGCATTAGCCTGCGATCTCAACAGTGCCGCATTAGCCTGAGTGATCTCAACAGTGTCGCATTAGCCTGAGATCTCAACAGTGCCGCATTAATCTGAGTGATCTCAACAGTGTCGCATTAGCATGAGTGATCTCAACAGTGCCGCATTAGCCTGAGTGATCTCAACAGTGCCGCATTAGCCTGAGTGATTTCAACAGTGCCGTATTAGCCTAAGTGATCTCAACAATGCCGCATTAGCCTGAGTGATCTCAACAGTGCCGCATTAGCCTGAGTGATCTCAATAGTGCCGCATTAGCATAAGTGATTAGCCTGAGATCTCAACAGTGCCGCATTAATCTGAGTGATCTCAACAGTGTCGCATTAGCATGAGTGATCTCAACAGTGCCGCATTAGCCTGAGTGATCTCAACAGTGCCGTATTAGCCTGAGATCTCAACAGTGCCGCATTAGCCTGAGTGATCTCAACAGTGCCGCATTAGCCTGAGATCTCAACAGTACCGCATTAGCCTGAGTGATCTCAACAGTGCCGCATTAGCCTGAGTGATCTCAACAGTGTCGCATTAGCCTGGGTGATCTCAACAGTGTCGCATTAGCCTGAGATCTCAACAGTGCCGCATTAGCCTAAGTGATCTCAACAGTGTCGCATTAGCCTGAGATCTCAACAGTGCCGCATTAATCTGAGTGATCTCAACAGTGCCGCATTAGCCTGAGTGATCTCAACAGTGCCGTATTAGCCTGAGTGATATCAACAGTGCCGCATTAGCCTGAGTGATCTCAACAGTGCCGCATTAGCCTGAGTGATCTCAACAGTGCCGCATTAGCCTGAGTGATCTCAACAGTGCAGCATTAGCATGAGTGATCTCAACAGTGCCGCATTAGCCGAGTGAATCGGACGCAAACAAAAACTGAAGCAGACCAGGTTTTGAATAGAACCAAATTTTGTACCACGGGATAAGATGATATCTTTACAAAAATCAGCTGGATTTAATTATATAATAAGTCCTGTAATTAGATCAACTTACATAGCCCTTATACTATGCGCGAAATTATGGGCCTTTGCAAGCAGATCGGATCCAGATGAGACGTGATTTACCCGGTGTCTCATCAGAATCTAAGTTGTCTGATATCTGTCAGTAGGTTTTCAAAATATTGAACGAATCTTATGTCAATTAAAGATCCAGCTGACCAGAGGTTGAGTATACAGGGTTTTTAACAACACGAGAAGTGTTGGGAGTATATTACATGCTATTACCAGTACAAAGTAACTAAATATAGACTGTGTAAATACTGACGAAGTAAAGTAATTTACCATTTTAAACTGGAATTTTAATAAAGGAGAAATTCGGTATTTTAGGCAGGTGATTGCTTAATGAAGGGTAACAGTCATACAGAAAGATCCTTGTATGCTTTCCAACCTGCATTAAGCCGTTATCTGTCTGAAATACGGGCATCAATACTGATTTTAATATCTGCTTTAGAGAGGGTTGACTGTACTACTTTTCTCTGTGACCGATATAGAAGCCACTTATTGACGTGAACGAACCCTTTCTACACTATGGACCAATACGTGACATTATCTGCAGAACAGTGTGCACCCCGATGAAATGTCAATGAACTTGGCATCCAATTAAGGTACAAACTGTTTGATACCCTGATTGTATATTTAAAAAGAAATTGACGAAAACTGCACTATGATAATTAAACCGATTACAAAGTGTGTAGACAGAATGGTCTAAGTGTTGAAAATGTTAAGTCGAATTTGTGGTGCTAAATATAGCGTTGTCGTCTCGTGTCAACTCTTACTCTGTCGATCAGGACATGAAAGGTTGTCATTTACAAATAGTATGGATCCAGATCAGACACAGCTTATATTGGTGCCCCATCTTAAGCTATTTGGCAATCGATCAACAGTTTTTTAAAAGCTTAAACGAATCGGGATGGATATTGTATAACTTACAACAGATAAGCAGGTAATGTTCAGTCCTATATGTTTCGGCAGTATAAGGGTCAGTATTTGTCCTGTCGTGTGTTTCAGAGTGAAGGCTTTTTCAATTCCTTTTATAAAATTATCAGTTAACTAAAACATCATACAGTTTGTATTCACATGAGATGTACAGGCGCTCGGCATCCCAATTAGCATGCACTCTGCTTGACATTCCCTTGTAATGTGTAGCCAGAGGTCCAGATAAGATGCGTAAATTAAAACATTTTTAAGAATAACTTCTTTATTTCTCCATCATCAAGAGCCCTATGCTGTGACCACTTTTTAGAATCGTCTCGAAATGACGATTCTAAAGAGTGGTCACAATATAGGGTTTGGTGCAGAAATGACGATTTTAGTATTTATGTATGCACCTTCATCTGTAGCTCTGCAACCCTTTACGTGTTTAATGCTCATACAATACATATGTGTAATAACATCATGAATAACACCTTCAAAGGAAGTTTGTGCTTTGACAAAAATTGTAGAATTAGATCTTTACCATGTCATAAGCAAACAGAGCATACCCTGATCAGACGGCCCCTCCAGGGGCCGTGTGATCTGGGTCTACACTGTTTGCAAAGGCGCGAAAAAGCATGCTTATAAAGGAAAGCCTTAGTGTTAAAATTTATAGTTAACCCTAAGTGGGCCTGTACTGAGTACATAAGACATTTACAAAGGGTTCAGGTCAAAATCATATGGCTCTTTAGGGAGCCTTTGGACCAGGGTCCGTACTGTTGGACATTAAAACATTTTTTTCAGTGATAAAGTTTGATACAGGGTTTTGTTTAATTAATATTCAGAATGGGAGGAGTCAGTTTTAATTAATCAGCAGGTTAAAGGTTAAACTACCTGGTTTATGTTTGTGGTGCTTCACCTAGCGACGTCGTCTGTTGCTATACTTGATCCTGTCTCTCATGACCTGACTGTCATTTTCAGACAGGTTGGATCCATTGGTTATTATAAAAAATAATCTAATTAATATTCATGACGTCATTATTTCTTAGATGAATATTAATGGAGGAAAGGATTAACGTTTTCCTCACTATCCACGACTTTACAAACAGCTTGAATCTAGACGAGACACCGAATACAGTGAACACTCGTTACAACGACACTCGTTACAACGACACACAATACAACGACACTCATTACAACGACACACAATACAACGACACTCATTACAACGACACACAGTACAACGACACTCATTACAACGACACTCGTTACTACATACATTACAACGACACTCATTACAACGACATACATATTGCACCGACACTCGTTACAACGACACGCATTACACTGACACTCATTAAAACGACCCTCATTTCAACGACACTCATTACAATGACATTCGATATAACGACATTTGATACAACGGAATATTCATTATACTGACACGAATTTTGGAAACGCATACAGTAAACCCCCTCTAAATACGCATACAGTAAACCCCCTCTTAATACGCATACATTAAACCCCCTCTAAATACGCATACAGTAAACCCCCTCTAAATACGCATATAGTAAACCCCCTCTAAATACGCATACAGTAAACCCCCTCTAAATACGCATATAGTAAACCCCCTCTAAATACGCATACAGTAAACCCCCTCTAAATACGCATATAGTAAACCCCCTCTAAATACGCATACAGTAAGCCCCCCCCCCCTAAATACGCATATAGTAAACCCTCTCTAAATACGCATACAGTAAACCCCCTCTAAATTAAAACACATACAGTAAACCCCCTCTAAATCGAATTTTTAATAAAGAAGAATTTAGACCTTTAAGGCAGGTGGCTACTTAATGCAGGATGATAGTCATGCAGGAAGCTCCTTTGGGAGCTTTCTGTATGACTTTCACCCTGCAATAAGCTGCCACGTGTCTTACAGGCCGGCATTGTTATTAATTTGCACGTGTGGTTTAGAGGGATGTTATTGTAGTAATATTCACTACAACGACATGTTCGATACAACGACACTTTCTTTGGGAACGAGCCTAGTCGTTGTAACGAGAGTTGAATGTACTTCAGCGTCTCATCCGGGTCCAAACTGTTGGACACTCTGTCAATGGTTTCTCAAAAGTTGTTTCTAATCGGAAGCAGTCAAGATTGCACCAGATCGAAATTTGAGAAGAGATAATTTTTTTCACATAAGGACACTATCTTGCTGCTTCTTATTGGCCTGAATAACCTCAAAGTGGTGATTCTACTTAGTACATGTAATAGTGATATGGGAGAATTTGATAGCCAAGTATTCGTCTTATCTAAAGCTCCGCTTTTAGGGCATACTTATGCTAAAACCTCTTATTTTCTTCAGCCCTGCTTTTTGGCAGACAGTGTAACCCCGTCGATTCTTCAGCTCTGTTTTAAGGCAGATAGTGAAACCCAATTTTATCTTCAGCTTTGCTTTAAGACAGATGGTGAAAGCCCGTCTTATCTTCAACACTGGTTTAGGACATATGGTAAAACTCATCTCTTATATTCAGCACTGCTTTAGCACAGATGGTAAAACTCATCTCTTATCTTCAGCACTGCTTTAGGACAGATGGTAAAACTCATCTCATATATTCAGCACTGCTTTAGGACAGATGGTAAAACTCATCTCTTATATTCAGCACTGCTTTAGGACAGATGGTAAAACTCATCTCATATATTCAGCACTGCTTTAGGACAGATGGTAAAACTCGTCTCTTAAATTCAGCACTGCTTTAGGACATATGGTAAAGCTCATCTCTTATATTCAGCACTGCTTTAGGACATATGGTGACACATCCTCTGATCTTCAGCTCTGCGTTAAGCCAGTAATCAGTAAATACCCCGTTCTATGCCTTTGTAAGCAGAGTAGACGCAGATCAGACGGCTTCTATAGGAACCGTCTAATCAGGGTCTGCTCTGTTTTGCTGTTGAAACAATATAGATATAATTCTACAGTCTGTACATTGTCCAAGCATTCCTGTGTTCATGTGCTTTTATGAAAACAAAGTAGTACTATTCACGATGTCATTATTTCTTACATGGATATGCATGGAGTAAATTGTTATTAAGATTGATGGTGAACCTCATCTTGTCTTAACCCTTTCCCTCATATAGACGTGTTTTCACGCATCTGCAAACAGAGTAGACCCAGATCAGACGGCTCCTATAGGAGCCGTCTGATCAGGGTCTGCTCTGTTTGATAATGGAATGTGATAGATATGTATCGTTAGTTTCTAAAATGGCTACAGTGCTATACCTTCCATATTTCATTATAACTGTTTTGTCCATGAGTATCCAATAGGTATTAAAATTTGTAATAAACATAGAACAGGGAAAGGGTTAATCACTGTTATTTTTTTTATTATACGTGGGTTGATCGTAATCACCGAATTGTTCTTTTTTTATACTTTCAGCAAACTAAAATACCAGTCCGAAAAAAACCAAGGAAGGAGGATCCCTATTTTCTTCCGGTCTTCATCTGCGCATGTGTATTGATAACGATCTACATTATAATACAGGACTACAAAAGGTCGCACGCTAAGCCAGGGGAGATAAGCCTGCCAGGTTTTGTTCAGTTGGACAGTTACGCTCCGTTTGAACCGGAAGTAAACGCAGACTTTGATACTGATTTAGTTAAACATCAGAAAATTCCTCGTATTTTACACCAAACTTGGAAAGACAGACTTATTCCGCCTAAATTTAAAGAGGGTTTAAAATCATATGTGAAGCATAACCCTCACTGGGACTATTATCTTTGGACAGACGAGAGTTCACGAGATTTCATCGCAGATTACTATCCACATTTACTCCCCACATGGGACGGATATCTATACAAAACGGACAAAATTCGACGAGCTGATGCTATACGATACGTAGTGTTATACCACTTTGGGGGTATCTATACTGATATGGACACGTTAAACTATAGACCGCTGGATTACGCAATTACAAAACACGCATGCGTGTTTACCCCGGAACCCTATGAACACGCCGTGTCACGTGGTCTGACGCCGTATTTGATCAACAATGCAGTTATGATGTGCGCACCAAGACATCCATTTTTAAAATATCTGATAGACAATTTACCAGCGTGGGCTGATATGCAGGAGCTTGGTGATGCGACTGGGCCTGGTTTCCTAACTACGCAGTATAAACTTTATCATTCGATACCCAGGGAACCAGACATTGCCAATCTAAATTCCGTGGACGTTGAGCCGAAGGAAACAAACGACACATCACCTTTTTTCCATCAAGGGGCAATACCCCTGTCGGACCGGAGGTCAATATTAATAGCTAACACTCATTATTTTATGCACACTTTAGACGAAGAAAGTTTTCAACCACTGTACGACATGTGTGTAAAATTTGGTGAATTGACAAATCTTCAAAAACGCGCATGCGTAAATGCTAAAAAACAAGGTTTAAGAAGAAAACTCCATAAATATGCGTTTATTGACCATAAATGGCATAGGACATATGCCTGGTATAATTTCTACAGATATATGCAAGTTTTTAATCTGGTAGCTTCTACACATATTAAGGACATAATACCGCATTATAAAATATATCAAAAACATATGCCCTCAAATGTCCACAGGGACACGAGCGTTGAACCACGATTTGAAAAATGACAGGTGCATTTTTTTCTTCAAACGAGTTACTGCCCTTTACATGTATTCTTAGCATTTGCCATCTTAACCTACCGTTTACCATGATCTTCATATTTAACATTTTCCCAAATACAAACGCTTTTTCGCCCATTTGCAAATAGAGAAGGCCCAAATCAGAGGGCTCCTATAGGAGCCGTATGATCAGGGTCTGCTCAGTTTGTTTATGCAATTATACTATACCTGACTCTTCATTTTATGTCAATAATAAAACACCCTGTTTACGTATGCCATAAAAATTACAACTAATAAATATTCATGATGTCATTATTTTTACATGAATATTCAACAGGGAAAGGGTTAAACATTAAGCACACTATTTCAACTCTTGCCCCTCACTGATCAGGGTCCATGCTTATAAAGCTTTTGATTGGTCAGATTTGAGTTCTCAAGCTTTTGATTGGTCAGATTTGAGCCTTTGGCTCAAATCTGACCAATCAAAAACTTGAGAACGCACTCAGACTCAACTAAACGTTTTATAAGCATGGACCCAGGATTTGCTTATGGTAGAATGTAGATTCGATTTTACAGTGTCTGCTTGGGCATTAATTTCCTGTATTCATTTGTCATTATAGAAAATAATCAAATTAGTTTTAACGATCAATTATTTCTTACGTCAAAATTCAACAAGGAAAAGAAAGGGAATTACTGAATTGTCTCCCTTGCGCTGGTGAGTTTTGAATCCTCGTACAACTCCGGTAAGTCGATCATACCGCTGTATCATGCCGTAAAACCCAACTCACTCACTCACTCACTCCCTCACTCACTCACTCACTCACTCACTCATACCGCTGTTACATCTGCTTGAATCGAAACATTTTGTTCGTCCGAATAAGTATACGCCAATATAAGTAGTTCCAGCATGAACTAAAGTGTATTAAAAGTCACATGATTTAGATAATTTTTCGGTTTTTAAAAATTGAATCATATTTGCGACGGAAACAACTGTTAACACACAGACGTGCGGGATGACATAATCAGTACTAATCACCATATCGAAGGGACCGGGCGCCGATTGAATACAATATAATTACCCTTTTTAATCCTTAACCCTTTCCCTGTTCTATGTTTATTTTGAATTTTAATACCTCTTGAATATTCATGGCCGAAATAGAATAGAATATATTATAGCCATTTTAGAAACTAAAGAAACATATATTTCAAATTCCATTAGCAAACAGAGCAGACCCTGATCAGACGGATTCTATAGGAACTGGATCTGGGCCTACTTTGTTTGCAAATGTGTCAAAAGGTGTTTATATGAAGGGGGGGGGGGGGTTAACTCGGCACTTGAGACAATACTCCCATTTGTAAACGGCTCTGATCTAGATGAGACGTCGAGTTACTCGGCGTCTCACCAGGATAGTAACTGGTTAAGACTCGCTCAATAGCTTCTTATAACCGTAACGAATCGTAAGTGCACCCGATCCATTTGGGGCTGACATGTTTTTGTACAGCGGGGTAAAGATTTTAAACGTGTGGAGGTTACACAAAACCGAGACATTGCGGCTTAGCCGTCATAGTCTAAGGGTTCCGCGTGAAGATATTTTACCTATTGCGTTCACAATGTCGAAACTAACCCCCCGTAAAAAACAGAAAGTAGATTGTTTTGTGTGTTGACATTTCAACGGAAGAAAATCAAAAGGTGCCCCCGGGGGGGGGGGGGGGGGTAATTAATTTCTGTGCCCTTTTGGGTTATAACAGTATTTTAGTGCCCTTATAAGGAGTTCGGAATCTGCAGTTTGTAGAAACTGTTTTTTGAAAAAGTGAGCATCATTCCTTTTTGTTTGTTTACATTTGCGAAATAATCGATGCGTACAGCGGCATGAGAATAGACCATCAAATATTCTCTAAAATCGAACCGTTTTACCAGTTTTATGATAAAAGCTATTTATTCTTCATTCTGGCTATTTTGATATAAACTTTCGATTTAGATAACTATAAAACATAAATTATAGGTATTGCCAAGATTCTTGTCATTGAGCCCACCGCAGAGGTGTATGTGAGACCAAAGGTGCCCGACGCATGCTTTGACTCATCCATGGAGCATCCCCCCCCCCAAAAAAAAAAAAAAAAAAAAATTGTGATCGAAGTATGTTCAACTGGCCTAAAACTATCTATTTGAACCTTAAACCACACCGAGAAACGAGAAAAACACGACCCGGAAAAAATTTCCTATCGGGTCTATATATGTATTGAAAGGTATCTAACTACGACAGATCAGCGGCGGAAAATACAACAGTCATGTTTTTCAAAGTCTTACAGCAAAGCCAATTCAACACCGATTTCAATCAGTTTGGTCTTGATCCGTTCCAAATTCCATATGCTAAGCGGCACAATTAGTGCTTTCCTTAAATATTGCTCCGTCTTGTCGCTCCAAGACCGCGAATTTGAAAAAACGCTAGAGCGAAACGATGTGACTCCCGCCAGGATGCATAGACGTATATAGGGGATCTGTATTCGTTAATCTTTTCAACAAAAACGCGAATTATGGTTAAACACTATCTAAAAACATTAAAATCGCCGCAATTAAAACGATGCTTACTATTTCCAGTCAGCTACGAGGCGCCAGTTTTCTTTCTCCAACTTTCCTTTTGAACGGATGCGACCATTTTTCTGTGACCCGGCTCATAAACTATTCGATATGCAAATTGACTACTACTTCCGGGCCACAGCGATTTGGCCACTTCCGTTCAAAACGAAAATAGGAGAAAGAAAACTGGCGTCTCATAGCAGACTACAAATAGCCAGCACCGTTTTAACTGCGGTAAGTTGAATGTTTTTCGAATGTGTTTCAGCATCATTCGCGTTTTTGCTGAAAAGTTTCACGAATACAGATCCCCCTATATACTTCTATGCATCCTGGCGGGAGTCACATCGTTTCGCTCTAGCGTATTTTCAAATTCGCGGTCTTGCTGCGACAAGACGGGGCAATATTTAAGGAAAGCACTAATTGTGCCGCTTAGCATATGGAATTTGGAACGGATCAAGACCAAAATGATTAAAATCGGTGTTGAATTGGCTTTGCTGTAAGACTTTGAAAAACATGACTGTTGTATTTTCCGCCGCTGATCTGTCGTAGTTAGATACCTTTCAATACATATATAGACCCGATAGGAAAAATTTTCCGGGTCGTGTTTTTCTTGTTTTCGGAGAGGTTTAAGGTTCAAATAGATAGTTTTAGACTAGTTTAACATACTTCAATCCCATTTTTTTTTTTTAAATTTATTATTATTATTTATTTATTTTTTTTTTATTTTTTTTTTTGGGGGGGGGGGGAGAGTTGTTTCCATGGGTGAGTCCAAGCATGCGTCGAGCACCTTTGTGTGATACTAATGAACGCCAACTCAGCGCGGATATTGCAGGATCTCATGATTTTGTAAACACGCATTTGCATTTTTTTGCCAAAGAAGGATATCAAATACCATTAGCAAACAGACCAGACCCTGATCAGACAGCTCCTATAGGAGCTGTCTGATCTGGGTCTGATCTGCTTGCAAATTTGGAAATAGGTTAAGAGAGATGTAGTTTAAAGAGTTCGTACCAAAGTTTCGGACACACCTCCTCTATCACGGAAAGTTGTCTTTTTCCGCCAAGTCACATCAATTCTTACAAAGGTTAGCATCCATTAAGGTCCCAGGTTATTAAACTTCTGAATCTCACAATGAAAATGACTAGTCCAAAACCTTTTAATCCTTTACTACATGAATATTCAGGTATGAAATAATAATAATATCATGAATATTAATTCGATGCATTTTTTTATAATGAATGCAACAAATTGGAAATTTCAGAAACTATAGAATCAGATTTCATTATTCCAGAGCAGAGCAGACCCTGATCATACGGCTTTTATAGCTCAGCCGTTTGGACTAGGTCTCTTCTGTTTGAAAATACATATACATGTACATGCGTCTCTAATAGTGAGATTGTTGTTTGTTTTTAATTTATTTTCATTTTTGTTATATGTTTTATGTTTATTTTATGTTGTACTACATGTACATGTGATAACCCACATTGAACTCATTTTCGGGTGAATGTTTGGTGAGGGTTGAATGCTCCATGAAGGGTGACTGTTTCGCAAACTGTCCCTTTTTTAGCTTTCTGTGTGGTTTTACCTCGCATTAACCCTTCGCTTGCTATTCACGTCAATATACCTACCTGTAAATAGTGAAGACCAAGATGAGACAGCTCCTGCAGGAGCTGTCTCATCAGGTCTGCACTATTTACAAATTGATTGTGCAACCATTGCACTCCACAGCAGTGATTGCACAGCGAAATACTTGTACACAGTGAATATAATGTAATTATACAACAGGGCATGGGTAAAGAAGGAGACATGTATTTTAAAATTCAACAAGCGAGGGGTTAAGCAGTCACCTGTTGTAAGGCCCTATATCGAGTGCTTGGTTTAGATCTAGCATTAACAGAAGAACGGTCTTAAGCTCTCATAAAAAAAGATAGCAGCTGGTAGCTAAATGCAGGTCAAAAGCTATACAGAAAGCTCCGATAGGAACTTTCTGTATTACCTTTGCCTTGCATTACCCAGCGACTTACCTGTTCAATAAATGAATGGACACTTAGGACAGGGTCTGCTGCAGTGTAAGTTGTTTACATACTAGCGAGGAGATGGTGATTGATTATGTAAACAGTTATGATCGAGACCAGGTACTGACAATTTCGGCTTCACATCGGAATCCAAACTGTTTGACACGCTGGTCCTTATTTTTGTTTTTAATTTTGTAATGCAAGGGGGACAACTCATTTAAAGCAATTTGGAGTAGACTACTAACATGCAAAACATCAAACTACTTAGAATGTTAAATGAAAACAGAGTGGACCCATACTAGAGTGTTACTGGCTGAGGCCCCTGATCATGATCTGCTCTGTTTACTCCACAACAGTTTACTATATATATTCCACTTCATAGAGAAAAAATACAGATTCCCGGCCAACCAGCTCAAAATTACAAAAATATTAATTACATAATCAATTTCAAGCGTGCTTTAACCTTTATCAATTAGATTAATTGTTATGAAAGGACATGGACACGGGAAGTTTTGGCCATGGCAGAAACTGAAAGAGAAAATACTATATAATATCACAAGCAAACACAGCAGATCCTGATCAGCCGTCTGATCCGGGCCTACTCTGTTTGCAAAATTGTAGAAAAGCGTATTTATAGAATGAAAAGTTGAATGAGTTAATTGATGATTCAGTATTGTTACCGACAATCTAGTCAAGCTGCTTGCACTTTGTTACCTTACATAATATTTCTCGCTTCTCAGTCAAGCTAGATAAGCTGAGTTACTAAAAATAGCCGTACTAGAAATCCTTATCTGGAACACCCCGTGACTAGTGTATTCATACGCGCGATTGGGTAAAATCAATACAAGGGAAGGACTTCTTACAGAATTATACCAACATTTCTATAGGCAACAACCTTATGAATTGAAATTAATATAAGTATTTAGCACGAATATGAAATTCTTCTTATTATATAAACACTTTAAAAGCCTATTTAATTAACCGAAGACGTTGTTTTGTAGTCACTCAGTCATTTATATTTACGCCAAAACGTAACGTTTGTGGTTGTCATAACAAATGACGTCATTAGAGGGTTAATACACGTTTTTTCGGGCAATAACATCTGCAGTGTCCCGAGGGATTGTTGTTGGCCCAAGCCCGAAGGGCGAGGGCAACAACATTCCCGAGGTACACTGCAGATGTTATTGCCCGAAAACAAACGTGTATTAACGCTATTTTTGCATAAAACCAATTTTCTGCTCTCCTGCATCAATTTAATTCCTCAAAATACAAGCAAAACAACGGCAGCAAAACTATACACTTCTTTGACACTTCGTCGATTTATGCTGTTTCCGGGCCGCTGTTTTCTTTTCGACGTCAATTCATGATTGTATTAAATACCGTTTACACGGAATTTCATTCAATATGTCTATCACTAAAAACAGTTCATTGTCTGTGCTCCTGGAAATACTCACACCCCGGCGTTCACCTAGCTTAGGCCAAAACGCTGTAGCATTCGCGTCCATTGTTTACCTTAGGCCCGTAATAGGTATAATTAAAACCGGTCAACAACAGCGCGTGAGCACGAGAATCGCCTTGTTAATACGTGGTCTAGCGGGACTACAACAGCACGTTTTATGCAAGAATTTGGTGTCACGCCTAAAGTTATGCTGCGGTCTGTTGCTATTAGATATGGAAGTCGTATTACGCAATGTAAAGTAGTACTTCACAAAATTCGTTAATTTTCTTGGTTTTAGGGCGTATTTCAGCGAGAAAAATAATCAAGCATGGGATTTGTTAAAGCCGGGGGGTTCTATACCCTCGGTTGGTCTGTTCCTATCGGAAACTCGCTAAAGCTCGTTTCCGACTGGAACAGACCAACCTCGGGTATAGAAACCCCCGTCTTTAACAAAACCCATACTTGATTCTATTAATCTCATGAGTTCAGTAACAGTAGAACCTGTCTTAAGCGGCCATTCATTTATTGAACACAGGAGTCTTAAATAGCACGTGATTGCTAAATGCAGGGTAAAAGTAATACAAATGCTCCTTTAGGAGCTTTCTGCATTACTTTTGACTTGCATTAAGCTACCACTTGCCTTACAGTCCCATAATTAGACGTGTTTTTGATGACCGCTTAAGAAAGGTTCTACCAAATTCATATGTGAAACGTCTCAACCCATAGCCTGGTAGAAAAATGACCTCTGCTTTTTTCCCGATTTGTTTCAATATTTACATACCTGCGACACATTCATGCTTTTGAAGAAACTATTGATTGGGTGTCAAACAGTTTGGACCCTGATCAGGATCCAATCTGTCTGCACAATGTTATTTACCAGGCAAAGGGTTTATCCTGCATGTTATGAATATTTATATAAGAATTAACGATTGAATAAATTACTGTCCATTTCAATCTACTTTGTCACTGAATTTTAGTCGATATTTTTTTCATTTCGAGTCAGACTGACCTTAAATATACTTCATTTGATCGCATCGTTTTTCAGGAACTCCCATGCTAAATATCCCTCAATATCATTCAGTAACAAGTAATAAAATGCCGAAAATGCATTTTCTACATGCTATTTCGTCTTTGGAAATGGCCGCTGTATGTATGGATCATGGAGCGTATCATTTTTCAACAGGGGTGAATTGCATACTGATACGAAATAAATGACGAAATTTCGTGTATGACGTCAACTTTTAAGAGCTATAATTACCCTTAGTTAAATTCGAACATTCCACTCGACGTCAATCGTCCGCCATTTGCAATTTGAAATGAACGTGTTTACAATGGGAAAACATTGTTTTTATGCATGAAATATTTATTTAAAGATGGATTCAAGGGAAACTCGAACACAGAGTTCCTGAAAAACGATGCCACAAGTTGTTTAAATTTGATCCCGATCCGGTAAGAAATGAAAAAAATTCTCGATTCAAATTCAGCGACAAAGTAAATTGAAATGGACAGTAGTAAAGAGCTGCAGCTGAATCCCCCTTAAGCGACCACTTTATGAATAAACATAAACAACATTCTTTGAGAGGTTAGCGCCTCGATTTTGTCCTCCATTCTTGTGCCATAACTCTTTGCTTGATAACCTTGCCCTTTTATACAATTGCAAGCAATGTACATCCAGACTATACAACTCCTGTTTGAGCTGTCTGATGAGGAGGATAGGCTCTGTTTGCTTGTATGCTACATATCGTATTCTCTAATGTTTGCAATCGTGATGTATTCTATTACATTTTATTACAGGACTTTGTTAATATTAACCCTTCTTTTGCTGAATTTTAAAATACATTTCTCCTTCTTTACCCATATTACATACATCTTCACTGTGTACAAGTATTTCGCTGTGCAATCACTTCTGCGGAATGCACTGGTTGCACAATCAATTTGTAAATAGTGCAGACCCTGATGAGACAGCTCCTGCAGGAGCTGTCTGATCTGGGTCTTCACTATTTACAGGTAGGTATATTGACGTGAATAGCAAGCGAAGGGTTAAACACCGGTCTTGTAGAAGTACAGTCGAACCTGTCATAAGCGGCAAGTCATTTATTGAGCATAGGAGTCTTAAAAACAGTTGGTTGCTTAATGCAGTGCAAAAGTAATGCAGAAATCTCATATACATGTACCACCTACCACTTGCCACCTGCCTTTCAATTTAGTATAAATATCGGTCTTGGATACAGGTGAAAGCTTAACCCTTTCCGTAATAAAAACCTGCTTTCGCGCATTTGCCAACAGAGTAAACCAAGATCAGACGGTTCCCATAGGAGCCATCTGGCCACGGTCTGTTCTCTGTGCTAATGAAATTTGAAAGTTCTGTTTCTTTACTTTCTAACATGGCTACAATGTTCTACCTTCCATATTTTGTTATCTCTATGTTGTCCATTTAACCCTTCGCTTGCTAATCGCGTCAATATACCTACCTGTAAATAGTGAAGACCCAGATGAGACAGCTCCTGCAGGAGCTGTCTCATCAGGGTCTGCACTTTTTACAAGTTGATTGTGCAACCAGTGCACTCCACAGCAGTGATTGCACAGCGCAATGCTTGTACACAGTGAAGACATATGTAATTATACAACAGGGCATGGGTAAAGAAGGAGATATGTATTTTAAAATTCAGCAAGCGAGGGGTTAATATCCAGTAGGTATAACCTGGAATAAACTTAGATCAGGGAAAGGGTTCATGCATTATTATGCCACCTGCCTGGTAGTAAGGAAATTCTTCTCAACTAGAATTCCGGTTTAGAGATGTTTTATTTTACATGTTTGTTATATAGACGCTCTATTCTACCTATATGGTATTTATATTGCAATTATTAATTATTATGAATAAAGCATTTACAAATATATATGTGTGTCACGCTGTCTTAAGTTCTCTGTTGAAAGTCTGCAGAAACTCTCGTCTGTCTCAATTCTCTTTCGCCCATTTTTCTTTTCGTCTATTTCTCTTGAATTCGTTATATCAAGCGTCTTTGCCAGTAGAGTAGACCCGTATCAGAACGAACAAAACATCAACGAAAATAACATTTTCACAAGAAACTGGGCGAAAACATTCAGATCAAAATCAACATAATTGAGCTCTCTGAGAAATGGTGTCTTTTTTATTGCAAATTGTATAGACCCAGATTAGACAACTGGCATATGCTCTAAGGAGCAACAGTATAAATTGTCTAAAGACACCATATATTGAATAAAAATTGTGTTCGATAAGACCAGGTCATGTAGGACGAAAGTAATGCGGAGAGCTCATATAAGAGCTTTCTACATAACTTTCGTCCTGCATTAAGCTACAACATGTCTTGAAAATCTAGTATTAGATCTAATTTTAATGATGGCTGTAGACAGGTATCATTGTACAACATAGTTTATCATGTTCTACGCTGCAAGGAAATACGACAATTTACTACACGTTATTACTAGTGTTACATAACCCAGATGTCCAGATAAGATGCGTAAATAAAAGTGTTACATAACCCAGATGTCCAGA
This sequence comes from Azorinus chamasolen, assembly GCA_963576725.1. Lineage (NCBI taxonomy): Eukaryota > Metazoa > Mollusca > Bivalvia > Cardiida > Solecurtidae > Azorinus > Azorinus chamasolen. The sequence goes on from OY755252.1 coordinate 53,966,819, forward strand.
TAAGATGCGTAAATAAAAACATTTTTAAGAAGAACGTCTTTATTTCTCCACCAAACCGTATGTTGTGACCACTATTTAGAATCGTCTGGAAGAGACGATTCTAAAGAGTGGTCACAACTAACGGTTTGTTGGAGAAAAGTCAATTTTAGTATCTGAGTACGCACCTTTATCTGTTGCTCTGGTAACATAATAATTCCCTTTTAGCTGTCATGGTATTGTTGATGTTTGTTAGCTGCATTTTATAGTGGTATTTTTGGTATTGGTAGAAATTGCAGATAACGGACCAGGCCCTGATCAGACAGCTCCTTTAGGGATTGTTTGATCTGAGTCTACAGTGTTTACAAAGGCATATGAAGAAAAGTATGATGGCTTGATCTAATATAATGGCTTGATCTAATATGCTGGCTTGATCTAATACATGTATATGAGGACAAGGGTAAACTCCGCAAAGTGACAAATAGAGCAGACCCAGCCCTGTCGCCCTTTCGTTTTCGCGATCTCTGATCTGGGTCAGCAGGAACATTCAATTTTAGCTTAAGACATTTGGAATTCTTGTCAAAGATACTTTGATATAAATTACTCTTTTGAATGTATTTATAACTTGAATCTGGAAGCAAATACTCGTAAATGAGTTTAAAGAAGCTGGAACGAAAGTATGACCAGTGGTAAATAGACATCAAAGTACATGTACAGGTATATGTTTTCGTGTAGAATGTAGTTTCATGTTACTTATTAATAAATATTTCTGCACGTGCCAGTTCCTGATTAACCAAGCTCATCAATGACATTCTTTACCAAGCGTGAATACTCTAGTCTTAATGAGCGCATCAAAATGTCGGAATTGCCTCCCTTTACAAATTAATATTTTATCTTAACCGCGTTATGATAATGTCTGTCCCAAATTGGGTGTTCATTAATATTAATATATATCGATTAGATAATCTTAATAATGCTGCATGAAGAAATGTTCGATATTGATAGAAACTATAGATTGAATCAGATTCCTATTATTTCAAAAGCAAACAGAGCAAATGCTGATCAGATGGCGCCTAGAGAAATGAAGAGGCTTGCGCCCATTACTCCGTGAATTTCATGTAAGAAATTATGACATCATGAATAATAATTAGTCGAATATTCATAATGGCAAAAAACTTTCGAAAAAGGCTGGAGAAAACAAAACGTTCATAATTTTGTTTGATATCGAAGAGTCGTCGATATATTAGGATTTATTCGGGTCGCGTATTGTACCATGGTTTCTGGTGTTATTGAAAATATGGGATTATTGTAGGGACTATCTCTATATGGGGGGAGTCCCTACAATGAACGCATATTTTCAATTATATCATAAAACTTGGTATTTGTTATGCTCAATCATTATTATGAAGATTGTCAATTTGAACTTATATCGAAATGCCCCTATCATACAAATTAAACCAAATTCATCAATACTATTTTTTTTTGTTTTACAACAAAGTATTATCGACATTTTCCGTTCAAAATTTCCGCGTTTTACCGATGATCACCAGGGTAACGTTTTACTAACGAACTTGCGCTAGCGTAAGTCTACGAACGAAGGAATTTTACATCAAGATGATTGGATTTAGATCTATATTTGTGGATTAAGGAAACGTATTGTAACGTGCAAACCGAGTGACCCAGCAACAACAAACCCTGTCGGTGCCAAGCTTAAGCTCACACCAAGAGATGTTTGTTGCGCTATATATATACTTCCACTTCCATACGAATACGAATACGATTTTTATTTTGCATAAAGCATAATACAATGCTTATAACAAGTGATATACAATGTGTAGAAATAAAAAATGAGTTTTCAGTAGACAAACAGTACAATGAAGATATAATGATCTGGTCAGCTTCATTTGCATAATTACTAACGAACGTTACAGTATCATGCCTATCTGAATCAACGTACATGTACCCCACCCATCAAAAACCCACTGATATATTTATTTGTGTGTGGCTCTTTGTTATTTATAATTAAGTAGCACTTACAAATTATGTAAAAGTGGTGAGTGCAGCTAGTAGTATATTTCCAGCTTTGGAGAAATGAAATGGGATCTAGATCCACGGTAAGAATAATGAGTTCTGCTGTCATCATTTGTTTTGCTTATTTGTAGCTGCTGATCACTTTGCAATTCCTTGCAAAATCAGAATTCTGTAGTGAAGGAGGATTTGCGCATGGTGTGTCGAAGAGGGGAATGACAAATGAAAATGGAATGACAGGTAACATTTTTCTACATTAAATAGTCCTTTGTCATTCAGTTTGCTACAAGGTGGGATTACGGGTGTCTGGCGCGTGCTACATCCCCTCAGCCCCCTTATACAACCCAACAAATGAAAGTAAGACTCTATAAACTAGTTGTGCCAAGTTATGATGATCTGACAATATGTTGTGTGTTTTAATATCTTTTGTTGTAGATGGGGTAGGGTAACCGGGGGGGGGGGGGGGGTAGATAGCACACGCGTAGAACAACTGTGGGTGGAATGAAAATGTAACAGAGAATAACATGAATAATTAAAACTTGTCCCCACCTGGATGAATGTTAACTAAACAAGGACAAAATAACAAACTCTGATCAGAGGGTTTCCCCCGGAATCATCTGATATGGATCTACACTGTTTGCAAAGTCTTATATGCAGTACTGACTGATTTCCTGCATTTTAAGGATTAACTCTTTAACTGAGAATTGATTATGAAATACCCCTACCACACCACATGTATGCTATTTACTGAATTGTTACTTAGGCAGTTTATTTCAATTAAACACCTTAGTAAAATGTAAGAATTGAAATAATTCAAACACATCAGACCCATATTAGCCTACCTATGTGTTAACTGTCTGATCTGGGTCTAATCTGCTTGTAAAAGTAAGAAAATTAATTGCTATTAGTTCAGTGGTTACATGTAAGACTATATTTGGGAACTTACCATTGATGGTCAATAAGACAGTAGTGTCACAACTTCCAAAACCGGCCACTGCTACCTCACCAATCACCTCTAAAACATACAATGAAGATGTGTTTTATACCTTCAAGGCTTGATGTGAGCAGTGTTTATTTACTAGAATATTACAATGTTGAAATTTAATAATTATCTGAACAAATATGTTAAGTTCAGCTTACTGCTACTGATTACAAATAAAAGATATTATATAAATATCAATTTTGAGCAATTGTTGTCTTGTTTATTTGATTACAATTCCTTCAATAATCCACACTTCATGAACTTCCAACATTAAGAAATGTGTGACAGAAAACTATATAGCAGTTGGTTTCGGATTGTTTATGAGTGGATGAGACGGTCTTTTTTGTAACCAGGGTTTCACATTGCTAATTTGCAGTCTGATTTGGACCAGTGTTTATTTAAACAGGAGTCCCCAGTGATCAGATACTATTATTTTTAAGCACTAAACGTTGTTCGCTTATGCTGCCTTCAACTCCGCAAATTGCTCAGGCGACCAATTTTATTTTCTCGGTTTCTTGAAAGCTATGTGAAGTTGGCAGTGAGTTGAGGGTTGGGGGTTGGACATTCATTTCTATAACTTTAGGTGCGAATACCCAAATGGTAACGAAACCACAGCCAGCAGTGAGTTGGGCACTCGTTCCCTATAGTGCGAACACACAGCTAGAAGTGCATTGCTGGAAGTGGGTTGGACATTCAAACACGTAATCACATGTTAATTCAAATACACCTCTAGCCGCGAATACCCTGCCAGAAGGGAGTTGGACATTCATTAAATAACCCACATCTGAAAATCGAATGTCTAACTGGCAGTGGGCTGGACATTCAAACACATGATCACATGTTCATTCGAATACACTTCCAGCCGCGAATACCCAGCCAGAAGTGAGTTGGACATTCGTTAAATACGAACCCACAACGGAAAACCGAATGTCGAGTGAGTGAGTGAGTGAGTGAGTTGGGTTTTACGGCACTGCGACACTGAATAGGTCATATAGCGCTGATGAATGATGAGATGACATGATGATGAGAGACGATATCAGGAAGATCAATGATGAATACCCATCCAGAAGTGAGTTGGACATTCGATAAATAAATACCACAACTGGAAATCGAATGTCTATCTGGCAGTGAGTTGGACATTCAAACACATGATAATTTGTTAAGTCGAATACACTTCTAGTCGCGAATACACAGCCAGACGTGAGTTGGACATTCGTGAAATGCGAACCCACAACTGAAAATCGAATGTCTATCTGGCAGTGAGTTGGTACATTCAAATACATGATCACATGTTAATTCGAATACACTTCTAGCCGCGAATACCCAGTCAGAAGTGAGTTGGACACTCCTTAAATGCGAACCTACAACGGAAAATCTAATGTCGAAGTGGCAGTGGGTTGGACATTCAAACACATGATAATTTGTTAAGTCGAATACACTTCTAGTCGCGAATACACAGCCAGAAGTGAGTTGGACATTCGTTAAATGCGAACCCACAACTATTAATCGAATGTCTAGCTGGCAGTGGGTTGGGCATTCAAACACATGATCACATATTAATTCGAATACATTTCTAGCCGCGAATACCCAGTCAGAAGTGAGTTGGACATTCGTTAAATGCGAACCCACAACGGAAAATCGAATGTCTAACTGGCAGTTGTTTGGACATTCAAACACATGATCACATGTTAATTCGAATACACCTCTAGCCGCGAATGCACAACCAGAAGTGAGTTGGACATTCGTTAAATGCGAACACACAACTGAAAATCGAATGTCTAACTGGCAGTGGGTTGGACATTCAAACACATGATCACAGTGGTTTTACAATGGCTTTTGGTCAACTGACATAGAAAAAAAGCTTTGTGCAGAGATTTTTCACAAATAATCTGAAAAAAAATCTGTCATTTCTGTAGCCAGTTGATGCAAATTCACAATTTCAATCAGAATGATTTCCTTTACTTTATCATCTAGATCATTATTATTATAAAAGGTAATTAAAATAATATCCTTGAAATATCCCCAAATGCAACTCAGTTGTGAAATCAAGAATAACTAATCACCCTTATCTATAGAATCCATTCAGTATTTAATTATTTATATATAAGAGGATTAAACTTGAATGAGAAGCAGTATATACTCTGATCAGAGGTCTCCTGTAGGAGCTCTCTGATCTTGCTCTACACTGGTTACTAATACCGGTACACTTGTTTCCAACATTCTACGGTATAGATAACTCTAGTAACAGTGAACTTTTGAATGAATAAAGGACTTGGCAGACCATGTTTAGTGATGACAGAATTAACAGTTTTAAAATTTAAAGATAATCATGAGTTAAAGTTCAATATTTCAAGAAGATCAACTGTGGAATGACATTATAAAAATACTCAGTATCAATCTTGACCGACATACATTTCCAGGATGCCTTTGATGACACAGACTGTTTAACCCTTTCCCTCATATTATACATGCCTTAAGACTCCTTTGCAAACAGAGTAGACCCAGATCAGAAAGCTCTTGTATGAGACATTTGATTGGGGTCTACTCTGTTTGTTTATAAAATTATAATTCATTTGACAACATTTTCTACTGATACCAATAAATCCTGTGTACATGTGCCATTTTAAATATTCAGCTACATTTACTAGATATTCTGATTCATGATGTCATTATTCCTCATGTTAATACGGAACAGGTAAAGGGTTAACCCTTTCCTTCAAATAAACACTTGTTCATGCCTTTGCAAATAGAGTATACCCAGATCAGATGGATCCTGTAGGAGCTGTCTGATTAGGGTCTGCTCTGTTTGCTTATGGAATTATAGATTGAATGTATACTTTAATTCTGCCACAGTCAAAATTCCTTTGTTAATACTGCTTTAAAATGTTTGGTTCTGTATGTTCATGTCCATGATGTCATTATACATGAATGTTCAACAGGAAAAGGGTTAAAGATGTGATGACATAAGTGAACCTCTCTACAACAGCCACTAAAACACGCATGTTTGGGGGCATTTCACCCTTTATTACATAAATATGCCTTACTTTTCTTTGCCTAAAAGCAAACAGAGTAAACCCGGATCAGATGGTTCCTATAGCCCATTTCCTCATACTGATGCCTCCGCAAAAGTCACCTGTTGAAACATTTGTGATAAATAGTGCAATTGCTCCTATTTATCACAATGGTTCTAAACTACAAAATTCTGAAATTTTCCCTTTCTCAAGTTAATGCTCCATTTTGGTAGATTTATTTAAAGAGGCTGGATCTGAAAATAGCCTATGAGGGAATGGGATAGGAGCTAAATGATCAGGGTCTGTTCTGTTTGCTGATGACATGATATAAATATGTTTCTACAAAACCTGTCATGATCAAAAGTTTCTGTGTTCATATGCCATTAGAGTCTAGGTCCCCAGCAGGGGTTGACTTATTGGAAAATAGATAGGTAGAGTAATTAATATGCATTTTGTCATTATTTCTTGCACACATATTCATGGAGGACCATAACTCATCTAGATATACACTGATTGCATAGCATTATTGCAATCGACTCGATGTCACATTAATATTTTCCCCTGATACAGGCCATGCATCTAATGCTAACTAATTCTTCATTTATTAACTCTTTCCCTTATGTAAGCGCATTTTGACGCATCTACAGAGTAGACCCAGAGCATCTACAAACAGAGTAGACCCAAAGCATCTACAAACAGAGTAGACCCAGATCAGACGGTTTCTATAGCAGCCGTCTGATCAGGGTCTGCTCTGTTTGCTTATGGGTCTATAAAGATCTGATTCTACAACTTCTGCCTGAACAAAAATATCCTGTGATCATATGCCATTATAAAAACAACTTCATCTTATTAATATGCATTATGTCATTACTTACTTCACGAATATTCATCAGGGAAATGGTTAAATAATACTGAATTACAATACTTCAGTGAAACATTGTCATAATATAAAGGTGGGCCGTTTTGACCCGGGCCGTTTTGGTAGTGGCTCGTTTTGACTCGGGGCTGTTTTGGAAGTGGGCCGTTTGACCCGAGACCAAAAAACGATTGATAAATGTCTTGGGCAAACTTACCTGTGATAAGAAGGTTCTTTCCTTAGTAAAGTGGTGCTATAATTACAGAATTTCTTACAATAAATTTGATCGTACTAAGTTTAGTGAAGCGGCCCAGCTACCTAAACAGTATGTGTACACCGGTCTCAATTTTCATTTGGGGAGCAGTTAGTGGAAATTTAAACCACTGGAGTTAGTCCCCTTCAACTAAAAAGGCCCAATGCCAAGGCTGGTTCTCGGCTTAAATGTAACGAAAAAGCAATAGCAACAAACACAAATACAAGAACGCCACTAGCATTTTCATGAATGGGAGTATCATTTACATCAACAGACTTGCAAGTAGCATACAACTGCAATAAGTAATATACAACTATGACAAAATATACATACATGTAGGAACATAGTGCATGGCGTTTACATCAAGTAACTCGCAACTATCAGACATGCACTTGCAAGTAAGAATATACAACTACATGTATGACGAAACATGAATAACAATGTTATTTACATCAAGAGACGTTTGGCGGAAATTCCCTTCCATAGACGCAGCGGTAGTAGTACGCTACAACATATAGTTTCTGTTGCAACGAAGTGAACCTAACTTTTGGCATGCTAGGAAATGTGTGATCATTCCGGCTGTGTGTATAGATATGACAGTCGTATAGTACGACTCCCGAAACCTTTGGTCGTACGATCTTTCATAAAGCGGGAATCAGGTATCTCTGTAACCCTCTAAAACTCCTCGAAACCGACATTCTAGTAGAGAAGAATTAAGATACGTTTAGGCAGGTGGCTGCTTAATGCAAGGTGAAAGTCATACAGAAAGCTCCTCTAGGAGATTTCTGCTTGACTTTCACCTCGCATTTAGCTGTCACCTGTCTCCAAGACCGATATTTATATCCAAATTTGACGTCCGATTTGGAGAGGTTTTGTGGTACTCTATGAACGCTGTATTTGCACATTTGGCTGATCCATTTTCATATATCGATACATTATATTTAGTAAGAAAAAGTATAATCTGAGAGAGGTGTTTGACTGACAAACAGTGCCGACTCAGATTAGATTGTTCTACTACTAACACTCTCTGATCTGGGTCTACACTTTTGTAAATGCCACAACACTCGTTTTCCCCATTTAAAGGGTTACGGTTTCTTTTTTCACTACGTGTCTGAGTTGTTTCGGTGCATTTTAAAAAATATTACCTAAAAAGGATCAGTAAAATCAGGCACGTCTTATGTTACGTTATAATGACAGTTCAAAAGCTATATCACTGTTTTATCTCACTTGCCCCTGTTGTACTGGCTGTTCATAATTTGTTTATACCCACCATAGCTGCGTTACGTAAACAAAATTATACTCAAATGTCAGATACATTGTGCTGCATTGTAGGAAACGAGTGATCCGGTTATCTATTGCAAGTTACGTCAAGACCGATCAGCCCTGCAATGCATATACCATGGGTTTAGCTGTGCTTTCAGTACAGGACAGCACCAACAATTATTGGTAACGAATTATGACCAGTATGTCAACCCTATACCCCATGAATATTCATATAAGATAAATTAATATCGTTAATGTTACTTAGAATATTGTTTTACAAAGGCACATGGACAGAGGAATTTTGGCCACAGTAGAAAGTGTTCAATCATATCCGTATCATTTCATTCGCAAACAGAGCAAAAAATAGTCTGGCTCTACCCTGTTTGCAAATGTGCATGTAGAATGGCTTATTTATGGAATAAATAGATACAGTAAAACCTCTCTAAACCTGACATAAAATTTGGCATAAATATCGGCCTTGGTGACAGGTGGCAGCTTAATGCAGGGTGAAACTCATACAGAAAGCTCCTCTAGGAGCTTCTGTATGACTTTCACCCTGTATTAAGCAGCCACCTGCCTAAAAGTATCTTAATTCTTCTCTACTATAATTCCGGTTTAGAGGGGTTTTACTGTACCTGAAAGCGTGACAGTAGTGACACTATAATAGTGCAACATTTTGTAGACTAGCTACTAGGTTTAAAAGAAAAGACATACTCCTACACACACACCTTTATACATACTTTATATGTATAAATCCTTGCAAACAGACTGCAGGAGAATTGGCTGTCTTAAGCGGTCATTCATTTATTGATAATTAAATATCATGCGGTTGCAAGGCATGTGTATTGAAAAAAGCTCCTATAGGAGCTTTCTGTAGAACGTTTGACCTGCATTAAGCTACAATCTGCCTAAAAGACCTATAACTAGATCACTTGTTGATGGCCTTTTAAGGCGGATTCTGTTGTAGTGGCAATTCTCTAGCTGAAAACAATTACATAATTATACATGTAGTTATGAGCAACATCCTTTAATTCTTTCCCTAACGAACATTTACACTTAGTGAATATTCATTAACTTGCATTTTATAATGTAACATTTTCAAATAATATTTAGCTGTTTGCTTATAGTACAGTAAAACCTCTCTAATGCGACCACCAAAAATGGACATAATTCTGGGTGACAGAGTCAGGTGGTAACTCGATGCAGGACGAAAGTTATGCCGAAAGCTCCAGCATAACTTTCGTCCTCTATCAAGCAACCACCTGCTTATAAAGGCAGATTTAATTAGTTTTAAGTGTTCGCATTAGAGGGATTCTAATGTATAATATGAATATTTTTCTACAGTTTCTGTCTGAGCAAAGAAATGTCTCTTGCTCATATGCCACTGTAAAAAATAATATAATTAACCCTTTCCCTGTTGTATATTCATGTAAAGAATTATGACGTCATGAGTATTACTTAGATCATTTTTTATAATGGCATATGAACACAGGGCATTTTGGCTCAGACAGAAGATGTAGAATCAGATCTATATTACACTATAAGCAAACAGAGCATACCCTGATCAGACGGCTCCTATAGGAGCCGTCTGATCTGGGTCTACTCTGTTTTCATATGCGTAAAATGCGTTTACGTAAGGGAAATTTTAATGATTGATTAGTCATTATTTCTTACATTTATTCAACAGGCAAAACATTAACCCTTTCCTTCATATAAACGCCATTTCATATATGTGCAAATTGTGTAGACCCAAATCAATGTCTGTTCTATTTATATAAGGAATATTTAACAATGAGATTCTATATTCTTTGCGTAGGTAAGAAAATTCTATGTTCATGCACCATTATAAGAAATCACCTAATAACTATTCATGACGTCATTATTTCTTACATGAATGTGTATTTAAAAGGGAAAGGGTTAAATAAATACGATTATAAATACGAGAGGTCTCTATTGATCTTTGTCATGGCCAGACGAACGTCGGGCTTCTGTTACAACTATGGGCGAATCTGTAGTTAACAATTCAGAATTGCATCGCTTCAGGGAATGGGATAAATAAATACGGTTATACGTAAGGTCTCCGTTTACCTTTGCCATGGCCTGTCACTGCATGCGGACCAACGGTCGAAGGTAGAATGAATACAGTATTTACCCTTCATTGTCATAAACACATTGTCGTTTATTTACGGTCTATTTATAGATACCACCTTTGTTTGATCTGATCAATTATAATACATGTACTCGCACTTGTAAGCTAGTTCTTTAAATATATATGTCTCTGGATATTTGTTTGTCAGCATCTTGAGCAGTATATGAAAAACAGATTAGCAGCAATTGCGTAGTTTTGCCTTATGTACAGGAATTGTTCAGCTGTTAATAATCTCCCATGACCGATAAACACAAAGGTATACCAAATGATAAAAAGTAGGTCCCTTCAGTTGGATTACTCGGTTATTTCGCTTGTATTCCAACGAGTTGTTGTTTATTGATTTGATATTTTAAACAAATAGCATCTCCTTGACCTCTAAACATTAAATAATTCAATGGAGTTATAGTTGAAAAGAGCATGTAACAAATGTCATAATAAGTTGATTATTCTTATATGAGACACTCAAAGCCTAATGTCAATAGCATTCATCAATAGGTACTTCAATAATAAAAGTGCTGTAATATCTATAAAAACATTATTGTTTAAAATTTTGTCTGCATTCTCGGCAGGGTAATGAAGGCATGTTGTTTGCATATTAACCCATTCTCTCATAGGATAGTTTTAGACTCAACCTCTTTGCAAGATTCTACCTAAAATGAGCATTCACTAGAGAACAGGAACATTTAGAATTGTGTAGTATTGAAACAATTGGAGAAAATCCTCTATTTATCGAAATGGTTTCAAAAAGTGACTTTTATAGAGGCATCAAAAGGCATCAATATAAGGGAATGGGTTAATGAGTGACACAAGGAATGCCAGATATCATTTTGACAACTGAAAATATGAATATTACATTCAAGTCAAAAGCAAATTAACTCTATTGTTTCGGTATCTTAACTCTTGAAACTAAACTAATCATTCTGCATGGAAAGACACCGGTCCAATCCAAACCATTGACTCAATGAATATCAATATCAGATTCTTCTTGGCCTCATGCACTGTGCTCGTACCTTGTATTTGTAGTGATTGGTACTGCAGCTACGTTAGTAATTGCGTAACACTTTAACAATCTAATCATCCCATTTAAAAATACAAATGGACACACAATCAGGTTCTTCCCTGTCAGGGGTGTGATGAAACAGTGAATAATTCACTTGCAGAACTAAGAAAATGAAAATTCTTTCTTTTAACCGTTTGTAATTTATTTTCACTGCATTATTGAAATCTGATTATTGATTTCATCGATGAAGAGTGACAGGCTTCAGCAACCTAATTTTCGACTTAACCATTTCCCTCATATAAACGCATTTTCCTGCATTTGAAAACAGAGTAGACTCAGGTCAGACAGATCCTGATCAGGATCGGCTGTGTTTGCTTATTGAATTACACCCTGCTGTTCCTTCAGTATCTACATAGGCAAAAATATTTCATGTCTATGCTCAACTATATCGGTTGCCAAAATGAATATTCATGAGGTATTTAAATATAAAATAGATATAGAATATGGAAAGACGAATTTTGACCATTTCCCCCACAATGCCGCATGTTCTCACATTAAAAGGGAACTATTGATAATATAGCGGTTTGCAAAGACCAAATTTGATTGGTTGTTACAGTTGAAAATTTACAGTTACATGTGCAGTCCAAGCTACATATAAATATATAGCTCAAGCTTCATATTACAGCTGGGGCTATCCATGCTGTATCTAAATACAACTCGAGCCCATTCTTTAGATCCAACCCTTTTAGTGTTTCATAGTGATTCGTAGTGGTTCTTAGTGCATTCTCATGAATGAGACTATGGCATTAACCGATTTGCTGCTCTATATTTATTCCAAAGTCCATTACCTACTGGATACTCATGGACAAAATAGTTAATTGAAACACGTAGGATGGAATATTTTGCCCATTTTAGAAACTAGTGTGAAACATCTAGGGAAAAACATCTATGAGATGTCATAAGCAAATATAGTAGACCTGGTCAGACAGCTCCTATAGGAGCTATTTGAATTGTGTCTACTCTGTTTGCCAATAAGGGGAAATGGCTTAATATGATGGAAAGGGTTAAGCGGTTGTGAAGTCAGTGATTATACTGGACAGTGTAAGCAATACTTTCCACGCGATGGGTTATGTTTGAAGGAAATTGTATCGAGTCAAAAAACTTTATTGGTAAGACAAAAAAAGTACAGATTGCAATGTGTATTCGAATGTTATGTAATTTTCTATTGAATATTCGAATATACAGGTTGGGTGTTCGAACTTAATAAATTGACTTATCTTATAAAAACTGAAGTAGTAAAATATTCGAATACAGTGAAGTTGCATATTTGAAAACTTCATATTGTCGTAATTAAAGAGTGAAAATTATAATTTCGAAACAAGTGAACTCATTGCAAGTTTTCTCCAATGAGCACTAGCTGCTCTCTATATAACTGCAAATCCCATTGTGCATAGATGGCGTTTGTAGGTCCGGTTTCAGAAGCCTTGCAGGGTCTTCAAAGACTTGGCAACATATTTTCCTTGGCGATGCATACATTTCACAGCATATGTTCACATTTTGTTGGTCGACCTTCTTGTCAAAGTTGTGAAACTGTAAACATTTGATATGCTGTGGATTAACTTCTTCATATTCGTTATGGTCCTTTCTATCGTTAACATAAGTAGTCCACAATTGTGTACTTCTCAAAGTCCCCCAATAAATTTCTATTCTTTGATAAGAAACACCTTTTCCATATACAAAAAGTCTTGAGACCAGCCATACTGACATTCTCATTGTACCGGAAGAACGATCGGTGTATTGCTAGATTTGAGTTTTCAGTTCCTCTGTCACAACGGAGTATTTTAGAGGCGGTCTCAATGCTTCTAGATAATACATGTACATAGCAATAACAGCGGGGTCATTGTTACTCTGCGAATCCTCTAACCAAAGTATTCTCTTGCTGTAACTATCGATAGCACCATGAACACAAAAACCGTAAGGTTTGAGCTTATCGTACCAATCAACACCCCATTAGGCCCCTTTTACCAAACGTCTCCACATGGATCGGTAACCGAGGCACTGGTCACTAATTTCAATTTCTGTTGTATATATTTAATCGATAACACTATCATCAGGCGTGAATATGGACCGTTGTCTTAGGTTGTTCCTTTTTAGCATTCTCTTCAGCTGAGCGATATTTTAATATTATTTACTACCAATATTAAACTCTGGATAAGTAAATCCACAGTAAAAGTGTTGTATTATCAATTTTAGTGTCCTATTTGGACCCATTTCCAGAATATTTGAAAACACAACTACTGTCACTGGTGACCACTGGAGTATGATCAGCCACGGAATTACCATCACAGCATTCATCTGGAAACATAAGAAATACGCGCATGAAGTTTTGGATCTATTTAATGTACATGTATACTCAAACGCAAAATAAAGCGTGCACTTCCAGTTTATGTAAAATAAACGAAGGTTTAGCGATGAAGAAACTGTATCATCTTCGATAGCAACACTTTCGTCATAGCTCCAGTAAAATGCCTACTTCACGTAAATACACTACTTTCGTTACAAACATGCTTGTCTACTACTTGTTTATATGTAAATTTCAAACATAAAGTGGTGGTATGCTGAGCAACATGGGATGAGACCACCGTAGTGAAATAGTATAGGGTATGCGAAAGTTACAGAATAGTAGCGTAACGAGCCAAAATGCGAACCGTCGGCAGACGGAATGACTTGAAATAATAAAAAGAATATTTACTTACTGCAGTTTTCATATCGCTTTGAATTTACCCGCAAAATGAGCGCCTGTTGCCGTTCAAAATGGACGCTGGTTATTTTCCCTCTTCTTTTATATATTACGCAAGACATTATACATAACACGTAAAACGTAAGCCATTATACGCAAGACGTAATACATAACACATTAAATGTAAGTGTTTATACGGAAGACGTAATATAAATGTCCCTAATGGGCTTCCGTAATATACAGATGTATGTTGTCTGTGTAACTCTAAAATCAGTTTTCATGTAAAGCGATACTGTTTTTAATTTTTTTCTCTCGGTTGCAGATATTTCCAGATAGATATAAGTACAGTAGAACCTGTCATAGGCGAACCTGAAAAAGAGGTGTAACTATGGACCTATTAGGTAGGTGGTAGCTTAATGCAGTTCAAAACTAATGCCGAAACCCATGTAGGAGTTTTCTGCATTACTTTTGCCCTGCATTAAGCATCCGCCTGCTTTTTAAGACTCCTATGTTAAGACAGGTTCTATTGTAAGGTCCAGTACTTAACCTTTCCGTTTACATTGCATACTTCTTTTTTGTGCAATTTAAAGGGAAATTGGGGCATGAAATGTGTTGCAATTGTCATGCTGATGTTGTAATTTACAGTTGAATAGAACATTTTTTTTTAATTTTCTTATTATCGTCTCAATTGTCCCATCCGTCAGTCTGTCACCCCATTCTTCGGCAATTGCGTTAAACGATATTTCCTCTGAAACCGCATGGTAGAATGTTACCAAACTTCACATAAATGATTTTAGTATTGAGCTATATCAGAATTGCTCAAATAATTCGGATTCATGAAGAACTCTGGTTGCTATGGCAACAAAAAGAAAACTCTTAAGAAATCTTATCCAAACCCAGGGGTCAGATTTGAATGATACTTGACAGAAATAAACCTCTGCCTAAATTTCTAAAATGATGCTGACATCTCAAAAAACATAACTGCCAGGGACGGGGCTATTTTTTTCGCCAGTCTTTCAACGATTTCAGCGCTTTGATTATATTTTTTTCGAATGCTGTTTAGTGTTAAATAAGTGTTAATGTACATAGATTCCGATTCTGAAGTCAGTTTGAAACGCAAAATTTGCGGAATTTGCGCAGTATACACCTTTAACGTTAAGCTGTGTGACCATTTAACCCTGTTCCTCATACAAACGCCTTTTCACGCATTTGCAAACAGAGTAGACCCAGATCAGATGGCTCCTATAGGAGTCGTGTGATCATTGTCCATCTGTTTCCTTATGGAAATTTATAGGTCTGATTATGCAGTTTCCACAACAGTGAAAGGCCATTTTCCATGTCCTGTTTTATCGATCCTTCCATGAATATTCATAAAGTGGAGAAATTTTGAATAAAAATGAAACAGGGAAATGGTTAAAATAAATATAATCAGGGTGTCAAACAAGGCTGGCAATGATGCGACGTCATTCTGAATGGTTAAATATAGATTCTAACGCAATCTGTCAATTTTCTGCAATCTGATTGGCTCATGTGACTAAATTTGCGGCATATAAAAACTGTTTTATATGTCGCAAATTCAACCAATCGAAAACGGCCGAATAACAGCATTAGCCTGTAAATATATTAATGCGCTTTGTTTATCAAACACTTAGATCTACTGATAAATTCGTATGCATACACTGACATATATTCAAGTTCAGACCGGTATTTTGAAAGTTATTAATTTCCATTCTTTGTCACGACTTGACCGGTCTTTTATATGTCATGTGGAGAATTATTGATATACTCAAAGCGTTGTGATTCAGATTCAACCTTATTTATCATACTATTCAAACATAACGTTATAACGTGACGTCATTGTTACAGACGACGTTTTTGCGTACGGCGCCAAATACTAAGATAACGTTACTTTTCCTGACATGTGTATTGAAAGTGTATTGAAATGTAAAATAGCTGTCGCGTAATGATTCATGACAAATGTAATAGTGAACTTACAACTGGGCCGGTGTTTTGACTGTGTAAACCAGGGTGAAAAAAAAATCCAATTATTTTAAGAAATCTGAGAGAAACTGGGCACTATTTCTCGCCTCATCACTCATTCAATCACCTGCGCGTATAGGATATAACAACAATTTGGCATTTTCGTGTTAAGATTGCGTTAGAATAGGGTTAATCCTACTGTAATTTGAAATTTGCGACGGTATATGAGGTTTTTAACGGTCTTAAATTATTTTAACGGCTCCGCCTTCGGCGTCGCCATTAAAATAATTTGCGACCGTTAAAAACCTCATATACCGTCGCAAATTTCAAATTACAGTAGGATTAACCCTATATTCTAACGCAATCTGTCAATTTTCTGCAATCTGATTGGCTCATGTGACTAAATTTGCGGCATATAAAAACTGTTTTATATGTCGCAAATTCAACCAATCGAAAACGGCCGAATAACAGCATTAGCCTGTAAATATATTAATGCGCTTTGTTTATCAAACACTTAGATCTACTGATAAATTCGTATGCATACACTGACATATATTCAAGTTCAGTCCGGTATTTTGAAAGTTATTAATTTCCATTCTTTGTCACGACTTGACCGGTCTTTTATATGTCATGTGGAGAATTTTTGATATACTCAAAGCGTTGTGATTCAGATTCAACCTTATTTATCATACGATTCAAACATAACGTCATAACGTGACGTCATTGTTACAGACGACGTTTTTGCGTACGGCGCCAAAGACTAAGATAACGTTACTTTTCCTGACGTGTGTATTGAAAGTGTATTGAAATGTAAAATAGCTGTCGCGTAATGATTCATGACAAATGTAATAGTGAACTTACAACTGGGCCGGTGTTTTGACTGTGTAAACCAGGGTGAAAAAATCCAGTTACTTTAAGAAATCTGAGATAAACTGGGCACTATTTCTCGCCTCATCACTCATTCAATCACCTGCCCGCATAGGATATAACAACAATTTGGCATTTTTCGTGTTAAGATTGCGTTAGAATAGGGTTAATCCTACTGTAATTTGAAATTTGCGACGGTATATGAGGTTTTTAACGGTCTTAAATTATTTTAATGACTCCGCCTTCGGCGTCGCCATTAAAATAATTTGCGACCGTTAAAAACCTCATATACCGTCGCAAATTTCAA